>BMAW01063675.1:0-11205 GCA_019974015.1 Nephila pilipes | reverse complement strand
ATATATATACTGCTGACCTTTGAATTTGCTGCACCAAGAAATAATAATCGGACGAATGTCAAAATCATATAAAAGGATGAAGAATAGTATATACAAATCATTAGTATTTCAGCGTATTTGGAAGAAGCGGAAGGTAGAAACATATGTAAAGAACTGTTAAAAATTGTGTAGTGGATATCTCATTCGGAAATCGCTTTGTAAGGTTGGAGATTTTGCAGAATATCGTGTTATGCCTCGAATATGAAGAGAAAATGCTTACCAATAAAAGTCGAAATTCGACAGAGGCAAAACCGTTGCCTGTCAAAAGTGCGATTTATCGTATTGTAATATTGCCCATCACACTGTGTGAAGTCTAACCACTGTCTTGCGAATATGAAATCAATGGGTTGCTGAGGGTCCCACTGAACTTCATGCAGGATCTTCACGGCCTCCCATAAATGAAGCTCAAGAGAACAGACATATTGTGAGGTCAGCCTTTTAAAACCGTACAACCACTTCACTTACCATTTGCCAGGAAATGGGTATGTTTTCTGCATGCCCAGTATCCGCTCGTACTGTGTGGCGACGTTTACAGCAGTGTAGACTCTCATCAAGACGACCCTTACTTCGGCTTCCTTTGACAATGCAGCATAGAGAGATACATTGACTCTTAACGACAAAGGTGGATACAGGAGTGGTACGATGTCGTGTTTTTAGATGAGTTCCGATTACCCGTGCAGGTTTCTGATGGTCTGGAGGGTCCGAGAAGACCGCTTGTCACCTGCTTGCATTCTATATCGTCATACGGGCCTTGCACCTTGTGTGATGGTTTGGACAGCTATTGTGTTCACATAAATACGACACATAAATCTGAAGTTCAAATCGATGGTAATGTGACCGCAGATCGGTACTTTACTGACATCTTACGTCCAGTAGTTGTGGCCTACTTTCGTGGCCTGTCAAATCCCATCTTCCAATCTTCTGACAAGATAATGCAAGACCACGTGTTTTTACCTTCTTCCACATACAGACTATTCGATTGTTGTCTAGGTATGCAAGGTTTCCAGATCTGTCATTCGTTGAAAGCATCTGGTCATAGATTGCTGTGAGACTAGATCGCCCCACTCTTCAGCTAATATGGTTGATGAAGTGTGGCATAGACTTGAAACAGCATGCAATCCGTTATACGTTTCTTTCATCTAAACCCATTTCAACTCCATGTCTAACCGAATAAGAGCCGTTTTAGCTGTTAAGGGTGACAGCTATTTCTATTATTTTAGCACTCCTGTAACCCCCCTTCAAATACTTGCAAATTTAATTATTTTGTTTTCATGTTACACTAATTACGTTCAATAAATATCTTTTTTTTTTTTGTATTTTCTTTCCTTGATGGTGTTGCAGTTTTAATAGTATACATGCAATGAAATCCCTCTGTAACGATATTTTGAGAGTCAAAATAATATATGGTTCTAAATAGAAGTATCGTTGTCGAGGGACTGGAACGAAAATACTTGTGTTGTTCATAACTAGTGGCATCATCAGGGTTTCTCTGCTTTCATTTAGCATCCCCTCACGTTCACGCAAACAACAATATATATTAAATGGAGTAAGAATGATATGCTTATAATGTTGAGCTATCTTACAACCCCATTCTTCAAGTTTTAGTGAAATAGCTTTACCAAGGATTGTGGCGATGGCATAGCCTATAAATGTTTATCGCATATTTAAATAATGATTGTTTGATGTACACATATATAAGATCCCCAAAAGGTTTCTATAAAATAAATTAGATAGTATGAATAAATGATAAAACATACCTACTAATTAATCCTTATTTATTTGGAATTTCAAAAAAAAAAAATTATAACTTTTTGTTAATTTTTTGCATCATCAAGAGACAATCTCATGCAAAAAGAACGAAGTGCTTCCAATGAATTTAGATGCTCCTCCGGTATATTAGGTAAGCTAGAAATAAAGTTTTGACAATCATTAAATCTCACTGATTCTCCAGGAGATACGTTTGGCTTTACCGTAGTGGAATCATCCTTTTCATTTACTTCATCATCATCTCCTTACTCTTACCTTTCAGCGTTATGACTTTTTATTATGAAAGAACGTCTCCATTGGTTAGTTACGTAAGGATCTGTAATTTATAATCGACATTTGAATAATCTTGAACAGATATTTAAAACTTTTGTTCAGTTTTATCTTTGAAATCGTTCAAGTAATTTTGAAGACCTGAAATAGTATTTTCTTCCTTAGAATATCAGCAACAAATATCATTTTGATTATGCTCGTCAATCTGAATGAAGATATGAATTTGAAATAAAGTTTCCCATGAATTAGATATAAAGTGTGCCTTAATTTCCCATCAAATTCCAGCAATCTATTCACATGTATCTTTTATTAAGAGTAACAGGTAGTGAGTGCTTTTGATCAATATTGAAAAACGTTTTATTCACTAATCGTTTTCTGTAGTACCCTTTGAAGCATTATATAATGCCCATATCGAAGTGCTGTAGAGCTGCAGTAGTTTTGGTGGAAAGAAATAAACTTCGACACTCTGCAATTTTGGAATGGCTTATGTTTAGAGCTGTTGTCTACTAAAATAGCAATGCTTTTCTCACTCGATTTCATATATTTATATTGTTTTAATAACCATTCATTAAATATTTTTGAAGTCATCTAAGCTCGCTTGCTCTCAGTGTAGCCTACTAGCATGCTCTTAATGTTTTTAAAACATCCTGAATTTGACATTGAAGATCTAGCCCTAAAAGGTTGAAGCTATCGATTGTGAAAATCCGTAATTTTTGCAAAGACCATCTTGCTATATACATTTATCAATATCTTTTATGGCGTTGAATTTCACTTCGATGGACATTTGTTGTTTTGGAGACTTTTTCATCGACTTTCACTAAACCAACTTCAAAACTCATACATAAATTAATGAAAATTTTGTAAGGAAGTACGAGAATAATTCCTGATTCGAACAACCGTAATTTACACCATTTATCGGAGGATAAAATTCTTATGATACTTAGGAGCAGACTAAAACACCTATCATAAAGTTATGTTTCATTAAGAATCAATAATTAAAATCAAAATTTTACATGATAGTTATTTAACATGAAAAATTATAATCTTGAAATTTTTTTGCAACCATTACAGTTCGTATCTTCATTACTAATTGAAGAGGTATATGATTAATTGTTGTAAAATTCTGATATAATAATATTGAAATACCGATAGAAGAGATGAAGAAATCTCACAAAGAATGTAACTATAATAACTATTGCAGTTTGATTTTTACGAAGAAAAACTTTGATTGTGATAAAAAATTCAAAGTTTTAATTCTGATACTCTATATAGTATAATCTCATTACAAACAAGTGTTATAAATATAAAAAAATCCACTGAAAGATATATTTCTTAATAGTTTAACTATTTAAGTTTCAATAACTAAACAAACGAGTTAAAAGTTTTCTGTACAAGCTAAGAAAACAGCAGATTTCGAAATTCTAATTTTTACTGTATGTAAATGGACTGCATGTACTTTTAAAACTGAATAACAAACAAATTTATTTAATAACGATTTTTGTGAATTTCAGAACAAATAGTAGCTTATATCAACGAGAAAGCAGCGAGCAAAAACGCCAACATTGTTCTTCCATTATTTGCTACTAATAATGAATTCTGGAAGGAAATTATACTTGCAAGAAAACCATAAACTTATAAAGCGATAAAATTCCATTACAAATAAGCAAGAACAAATGCAGATCCGCGTATCTATATATTCATATGATATACCGGAAAATAAGGCAATTATTATCATAAAAGCATATAATAATATTAAATCTCTCTCAATACGATGTGGCGCTGCATAGGCTAATAGGTTCTTACGGCAAATTATAATTGCGTTTTATTATCATTTGCGACATTTTAACGTTTTCAAATAGAAACATAAAAAAATTTGAATAAATATGTATATTTATCTATCAAAACCCTTTTTGATAAATTTTACTGTATGGAAATATTTACTTTAGGAATTAATATGGATTTGAGTACAGAAGCAAATCTATAGAATTTCTCATATTCACATGTCTACTTTCAAGTACTTAATTTCACTAAAAAAAGATAAATCATCGTTAATGTTATACAGTATCTAACAATAATAGCCTCTGGCATCGAAAACTTTGTTTCAATTATTTTATGTCTGTTCAATTTCTGCTAATAATTTCAATTTTATTTTTTCCTGATTCCAAAAATATACAAAATATAAACCAAAACAGTGGAAAGGATTACTGAAATATAAATGTTGTAATTTCATAATCAAGAAACAAAATAAGTTAAATGAACCATGATTAATTCATTAAAAAGAGAATTTTAATTACAAATTTTAAGTGTTTGCTTGAATATAGATATAAATATAATTTTTTTTTTATTTATATCAATATCGTGAGATATTTTCCTAAAATTTCATCTATATATTCTAAAAAACACAGATGATAAAAGAAAGCTTGTTGAGCTTAATATATTAGATTAATCTTCCACATGTATTTAGAATTCGTAAGAATATAGAAAACTAACGTATACAAACAGATTTAAAACATGAGAACTCAAGAAATGTTTTAATTATGTAGTTTTAAAAATGTACTTTAATTTAAGCTTCTGGGTGATATTAGGAAAGAGAAAATTCAGAAGTTACTGAATAATACTTAAAAGTAATAAGGACAATAAGTCTCCACAGTTAATTAATATCTAATTGATCAATATCTAAAAATTAACATTCTCCAAATTAATATCTATAATTACTGCTTTCTAAAACAGCACTAACTAAAAGCAAACACTTTAGATTTCATTAAACTTCATTGTTGTTGAGTTTAAATGCGAGATAAACGTACTGAAATATCCAAAAAATAAATAAATAAACTGCAACATTTTAATTCATAGAGTCATATTTGAGGGTCTAAATTCCTCTGAGTATCATATTTGCTCTTGAAAGCCATCCAGTTCCTTAATATATTGTAACATATTAGTTTCGTAGGATATGTTAGAGCCTACAGCTATTAATAGTTTGGCATGTGAATGTAAACTGCCTTTTCAAGAAAAAGACAATTTGTTATTTGTACATGAAAAGGGGTTCAATTAATTTTTGTGTTTTAAAATATAAATGACTTTTCTATATTTTACACATTTTTTTTCAATGATGAACCACGTAACAGAATAATTAAGTTTTTAAACATGAATGTATTGTAAGTATCAACGTATTTAATTTTTACAATTTTATTCAACATAATTATAAAATGTAAAAAAAAAGAATTGTTTTATGTGTAACAATTACATTTCAATACATGGTTAAATTTATTATAAGGAAAATATATTTCTAAAAACATAAATAAAGCGGGAACCTTATTTATTTTAAATTACCAGATATATAATATATTTTTTTTGTTTCAGTTCAATAATCCCAATTTAAGCTACATAAGGTTTACTCACAAATAACATGAAATTAATGATATTAGCAAAAGAGAATCGAAAAATAAATGAATAAACAACTAACTCCCTTCAGGGCATATTATTAAAATGCAGTTTCTTTTCATTTTCTTTTGAAAAAAAAAAACATTTCAACAAAGCTACGTATTCAATTTAAAATAAATGGAAAGCATTAACAAAGAAAAATAATTCATTGCAGTATTGGAAAATAAATTTTAAAGTGTTGAGCGAATTATGCAAGGCCATTTAATTCATGATAGAAGCAATGCTTAGTCGCAGATTATTTTCAGTTTTCATTGGAAATATTTTGGTCATAATATCTTTTCTTCAGTGAATAAAAATAATTTTCTAATAAAGCAAAACAATTAAATGTAATACATTCTGAAATGCCGAGTAACAAATGGTAAGTAACAAGTTTACGAAAGTCACGTTCTCTTTCAAAGTAATATTTAGCATCTGAAGGATAAGAGAAACAAAACATTTAAATTATTGGTTTGAGGAACAGTAAAGCAAATCCATATCATTTTTTTCAAAAAATTTTTTTTCATGGATGAAATGAGAACACAATTAAATAAAATTATTAAAAACTTCAGAAATTATGTTAAGTTAGTAAGGCTAGGACATTACAAAATTAATTTGTGTGCAAGTAACTTTTATTTTAATATAAAATGAAAAATATTTCTGAAAATTAAAGAAAATTTAATTTAGTTTTGTAAAACAAAGAACTACTACACATGTTATTAAGAGGAAATATAAGTTATATCTTCTAACTGATTGATTGATTTTCGTATAGAACCGCACATCAAAACAGCACGAAATCTAATGGTGAAATACCTTGTAATTTTGATAAGCTTTCAAGTTATTAGGACGACACGTGAACTGTCAATCTATTTCCAAATTTCCACACAAAGCACATGGGTCTTCTTAACTTGCATCAATTCAACTTCAAGATTCACTTTTAGAACCTATATTTGTTTAATCAAATGACTAACCTTGAGCTATAATTATACTTTATTGTTTAGTGAAATGACAGATGAGAGGATACCATAAAGTGCAAATTATTACTAATAAATATCAAAGACATCTGGATAAAATTTATTCAGCATATTAAATGACTCTTACATACATAATATTGCAAATAAATAGTTATTCATTTTCATTTGTTCGATTTCAAGAAGCCTAAATTGAAGTAACCTATACTATTGTACGGTATTAATTATTATTAAAACTAACCAAAGTATAAACAATTTTTATTTATTATTCTTTAAATTTATCTACATAGTCAGCGTTCATAGTCATAAATTTTTTCCAGCATTTCTTTACCTTCCAAGTCCATCATTATAACACATCATCATAAATTTTATCTAGATATATCGTTTATTTCTTTGTAATAGTAACCGTAGTAGTCTTGTGGTCATGGTCGTGAACTCATTACTAGAGTTGTTTTCAATCAGAGGAAGGTTCGACCTCAGGTGCCACTGAAGATCCACCATGTAGTTTGGCTTATACCCGTTGAATTTAACAAAATTCCAAGTCATCCCGTTGAGGAGAAGCAGAAGATTGGAGAGGGAGGTGCCTGTTGAGGTTCAACTTGATCGAGATTGAAAATTATGAGATCCGTCGTCTATACCCGTCATGTTTCTTCTCAGGGAGAAATTATTTTAGAACCAATCAATTAAGTGTAATAATTAAAGGTATACATATATATATATATATCCTGGTTCTTATATATATTCCCTCCTATTAGATTATTCGTTATTTGTAAAAGAAAACTTTCATTAATACAGTGTTATTGAAAATGAGTCATTCGTAATTCAATGTTCTACATAATCAAAAATAAATGACATAGAATGATCAATAATGCATGGAAATTAAGGGATACAATGATCAATAATGCATGGAAATTAAGGGATACAATGATCAATAATGCATGGAAATTAAGGGATACAATGATCAATAATGCATGGAAATTAAGGGGAAAATGAAGAAACTTTATATTGTGAACAATAGACCCCCCTTATGTTTCCTTCGTGAAGATATATAATGAAAATTGTATTCGAAGCTTGTACAGAGCTACCTGGCAGTTGGAATGGTCGCAGTGGAACAGGTGACTTTTTATTTTTTGATTATACTTAACTGGCCACCTAAATCATTTGATATAGCCCCATGAAATTTCTTCTTTTCGGGAGATGTAATAGATAAAATATACGTGCTACCTTACTTATGTGCATTTAAGCAATTTATGTGCATTTAAGCAATGAATTCAGTTGTTGCGCAAGCTATTACCACTGGAATTGTACAACTTGTTTAGCAGGAATTTACATATGGAATTGAGGTTATGCGTGTAACTAAAGGAAGTTGTATCAAACACTTATAAAAAAATCTTTGCATTCATGTTTTACTTACCATTCTGTGTTGCTTATTTATGAAAAAATATCACTTTGAAATCGGAGGATTCTTTTTGAATAACCTTGTATAAATAAACAAGATATGAGCTATTTCTTTTTTCAGAACATAGCCCAACATTACTATGCAATTTAAATTTATTTCTTTAGTTTCGTTACTATATCACAGTTTGGATTAAATAATTCATATTTTAAAAAACAATCACAAATATATAAAGTTATGTTAAATTACCATATAGTTGCTTGAGGTATACAATCTTTTATAGCTATAATTAATTTGTTCCGACCTATTGTATTTTAATACTGTTCGTAATTTTAATTAAATTGCATCTATTCGCTTAATTTAATTTAGTCCTGACCGAGAAGAAATTTTTCTACGGTTTGACAGTATATATATTATGGAAATTTCAAGGAACAATTATCATTCCAAATTTAATTAATTTGTTAAACTGTTTTGTTTTCTTTTATTTATAGAAAACATGTATTCTCTAAATTCGTTACCAAATCTTTTAATCAACATAAAACAGTAATAAGAAAAATTGGGTCACTTTATCAAATGTATTTTTGTCTATCCTTACTGACAACCGTTTTGTAAATGAAATAAATGTTGTAATTGATTTCAAATTAATTTGGAATATAGGAATTAGCAATAGGAGAAAAATTAAAAAAAATGATGGTTTAAAATAGAAACTAGTAAATAAGATTCATTTGAAAACTCATGAAACTTTCACATTCAGGATAAGGAAACAAATTCCTTATTTAAATTTAGTTCCTGTTTCAGTAATTACTCTCAACTGTCTTTAATTGCACAAACACGGGTTTGCAAACAGCTAGCATGCTAAAAGGAAAATCTTAATTTATTCTTGTAATCAATTTTCACTACATATTAATTGTTTCCGTCAATATCTTCTTCATATTTCATATCTCTTTGGATTTTCACATTTTAGAAAAATCATAGGCTGAGCTTTTCCCCTTAATTTTATTAGCTGTTATTTATTTCATCTTGAAATATCTGTTAACCTGTGTTATTTATAAATTTCTTTCTGTTTACATTGTATACTTTATTTAGAAAATCAATTATATTTAATTGACGTATTTTTATAATACTGATAAATTTTATTTCAAAAACTAATTTCCCATTATAATTATGTCACGATAAGTCATTTTAAATTTATTAAATATTTTATATTTCAGGAAAATCAAATAAAATTCAAGTTAATATAGTACATATTTATATATATTTAAGAAATGCTAATGATTATATATATATATATATATATATATATACACGTGTGTGTGTCTGTGTAGGATTTTCTAGCTAATTATCAAAGAATTAATTTTATTCTCAAATGTAAGGTAAAACCAGAACAATGTCACTAAATAGATGGCATCATGAGTCAGAGTCATGTAACAGCTTATGCAGCACTCCCTATTCCTGAACAAAACTGAGCGACATTTCGTTCTCACTCTCTTTCCTCCACTTTCTGCTTCTCTTGCCCTCCTCTCTTCTGTCGTTGAAGGTGAACTCCGAACGCTAGCGTGCATTGCAATGCCCATTGCCGATATGGGTTAAATTAGGCCGCCATCTATCTTCCTAAGAGAACTGGTTACTACAAATATGTCAACTTGCACATAGAACCTTTTGTATATAGTTTTCCTCTATCTCTCCTTCTAATAAACGAAGAAAAACAAATTCAAACTTCATTATTGAATTTCTTTGAAGTCGTCATAGAATCCGGTTATGGAATTACTCCCCTAAACTAACCAGCCATTTGTGTAAGAGCAAACCAGTGTAGATTCAGTATGTACATTCTCTCCAATGTTGTACACACACACACACAAACACACACACACACATATATATATATATATGTGTATATGTATATATGTATTTATGTAAATATATGTATTTATGTAAATATATATATATATGTCTGGGTGTGTATGTATAGATAGATAGATAGATAGATAGATAGATAGATAGATAGATAGATACATGCGATGTAAGGCATAAATAACAAAACTGAAGTGGGTACAGAAGAAATAGAAGACATTGAAGGTGATTTACACTTGAGTCGCCCTTCTAAGTCAAAAATGGAAGATAATATTAAAACAATAGGTATTCTGATCTGCCTGACCATCGGTTAAGTGTACCGTGTGATTGTTGAGGAACTGATAATGAATCCGCATGGATAGTATTGTATAACAATTTTAAGATGTAAAAAGTGTGTGCCAATTTTTTTCTTGAAATTCTCACTTTTGAACAACAAGAATCTTGTAAAAATGCGTATAGTGAAAATATCCGAAATTTATTGGAAAAGATAATAACGTGTTGCGAAACGATGGTTTTACTTAGGATTCTGAAGCGAAACGCCAATCCATACACAGGAAGAACCCTTCTTCACAGAGAGACAATAACACTCGAATGAGCAAATCAAAATCCAAAGCAATGATGATTATGTTTTTTTTTTATTTCATTTGATAGTTTACCTTCACTGAGTTTCTGGAAGTCACACTATCAGTTAACATTATAACATTCACGTTCTTGCTGAGCTACATGAAGGAATAAGGAAAAATGCCCCGAACTGTGGAAGGACAAATCAATCCATTTAATTTGTCAAGAGGTTTCTAGTTAAGTACAGCATCTGAGTGCTGGATTATCCTCCTTATTTGCCAGAACTTGAGTCCTGTGTCTTCTATATTTTTCCTAAGGTGAAATCTGTATTGAAAGGATCAAAATTTGAATCATTGAAGATCTTAAAAAAATTGTGGTACGTGTCTTGAATGAGCTGATAGAAGACTATTATTTCGAATGATGCAAGACTCGCATGATACATCGTAGAGATAGAGGAGGTGTGTCTATAGAAAATGTCAATAAGTTATGCAATAAAAATTGCAAATTACTGTTAATTGGAACTCTTCAGAATTAAAAAGCAAAACAAATAGAATTTTCAAAATTGTAATATATATATATATATATATGTGTGTGTGTGTGTCTTCTACTTCATTAAATTAATGAATGATAATAACCTAATAACTTCTTAAAAAAATAGAATCATAATTTTGTTCTGTAAATAAGGATTCATGAAAGATAATGCTTAAGTTTTCAAAAATAGCATATGAGCAAGAAACAAATGTATCCATACAATTTAAACGTCGCTTCAACTCTAAAAAATCTTTGGAAAGACAGAAAATAAACCACAAGTGTTATCACGTGATCAGTTTGGAATTCTTAGCTGTGTTTTCTTAGAATTTCTTCCGATTTCTCTAAGATTATACTTTTCTGTAACCAACTATTAATACTTTTTTTCTTTAAAAATGTAGTTTT
>BMAW01063673.1:34258-74404 GCA_019974015.1 Nephila pilipes | reverse complement strand
TTTTTTTTTAATTTCTAATTTTATGGAATTAATTTAATAAACACAGTTGTGGAAGTAGCTAATATGTGATATAAATAAATATGCCCACTAAATTTGCTGATATTATTTATATAGTAATTTATTTCTATTATGTCAGTGAAACTATAAAGTGTAGTGTCTGGTAGAAAATCTCCTGATGTAAACCTTTAATTCAAGAATCGTATCTCATGGAATATCTTATAGCAACAATAACAATAAATAGAAATTAATGATAACAGAAATAATACTGTAGTAAATAAATCAAGATAATTCATTACGGATAATTCATAACTTAAAGAATCATGATATGAGCATGTCCAGACTGCAGGATATCATAAGTAAAATACACTGAAGTTCCTTTTTACAGTTAAAGTACCTATATAATCCAAAACATAAAATTTCATATGCCACGGTTGATTCTATAACTTCGGCGGAAGCAAAAGCTATTCAACGTTAGTGGCTAAAACTTCCAGGACGCAGGTGGCCCAAAGAAAGAAACATATCAAGTATTTTTTTTTTTTTAATTTTCCCGGATAAAGATGGTAGGAATTGTCCAATTAATGATTAGTGGTTCAGTATCGTGTTTACGACCTGTCAATTTCACGCTTGTTCGAGGATTCAAAATAATTAACAACAGTACGTTTAGCACTGCAATTTCTGTGTAAGCTAAAGGCCGCTGATTTCTCCGATAGCTCTTTCCGTATTTATTCATTTATTTCATAAGAAACTACATTATTAATGCAGTGTTCAAAATAATAATTTTAATAAAATTATTAACAGTTTTCGTTTTTTTCTCTACTTATAAGATGTGTCAAAGTGGTATTTTTAAGTCTCTCTGTACTGGATATATATATATATATAGCAGTTGAAAAGTATGTGTGTTAATGATTTAATTTAGTTTTGGAATTAAATTATTGCCTAATGCTTAGTAAACCTCTGAACATTCTTTTCCTCAATATATATATATATAATTTCGAGCACCTTTAAGTGAGAGTGGGATTGTTACGAAACTTAGCATGAAGGTACGTGTCAATCCAATATGTAAATGGTTAGAAATGCAGCATGATAGCGATTGCGTAATGCTACCAGAGGGCGTTGAACTTCGTTCCACTTGGATTATGAAAAAGGTAAGCAGAGCTTATTTGCGTGTATTTAATCTGTTGCAGAGGGATGCTTTTTAACAAAAGATGCCATTATGCCGCCATCGGAAACAATATTAGAAGCTATCTGAGTTCTTGAGGGGAAAAATCAAAAGGATGATGATAAACGGGTGGTCAGCTCGGCGGGTAGCTCGCATTCTAGGCCGTTCTTACTTTACTGTGAGGAGGTGTTGGGACCAGTGGACAAAAGAGAGGTCTGTTACACGACGACCACTCGACAGACCGATAGTTGAGAAGACCGTCATAACATATGACACGGACGCTAACTGTCTCATGTTCCACCATCCATATATATGTAGCACCTTCACTACAGGCCTCTGTGTGAGTCCATACCATCGCAAGGAACCTGGCTGAAGGACAGTAACTATCGCGGCGTCCATTACGTGTACTGTCTTTGACATCCACTCACCGTCGACTCCGTTAGGAGTGGTGTTGAGCTCAAAGGGATTGGACTGGAACTGAATGGAATCAGGTCGGTTTTAGTGAATTCAACTTGTGAGTGATGACGTGTGTGGAGACCACGTGATGAATGTCTGATTCCTACATTCACTATAAGAAAATACATGCGACATATGGTAAATTTGGGGATAAGGTCCACAACTTTAAAAAATCGTTTAAGAGGAAAAATCTCTAAATATTTTTGCGAACCCCGTGCAAAAAAGAAATGATGAAATCCGTATTACCTATTTATGAAACAAAAACTATTTCATTTTACTACGAAAATATTTTTAATTAAAGTATAGTGTATATTCAATCTTCAGGTACATACAACATATAAAAATTCAAACAGAAATTAGGAATAAAAGTGCTAACTAAAAACTATATATCGCTATTTGATTACAAGCATGCAAGTGTATTTAATCCTATATAAACTTTTCACAATTTGAAAAGAATAAAACAAGCTTTATTATTTAAGAATTTTAAAACATATAAAACACTACACACTTTTCATATGTGTACAAATCTACTCTACTGCAACAAAGAATTCCCCGCCAAAGAAAACCTGATTGATTGATTTAAAAGAAAATATACAAATAATGACTGATTTAAAACAAACCAAAAATTTATTTTATTAAATTAATCATTAAATCCTTACAGAAAATTTATAGAAAGAAAAAAACAATATTTAACAAATTTAAAAAGTCAAATGTTGCTACTAAGCATTCTTAAAAATGAAAAAGAGATTCAGAAAATTAAATGTATCCTCTATAATGATAAATTAATTATTTAAAAAATGCATTTAATAAAACTAATAAAATTAAAAAATACGAAGCTAAAAAAAGAGAAATATACAGAAATATTTAGAGCCAAGAAAAAATAAATGATTAGTTCAAAAGATTATATATATATATATATATATATATAAGCCATTGATAGAATAATTAGCCTTTGCACGGATAAAATAGAAATGAAATCATTTAAATTATTTTGAAAATTGATAAGTAAATTAACTAATTTGATATTTCTCAGTAAATAAATAGTTTATAATATGTTTATAATAAATAGAAGTATATAATATGTTTCTAAAAATATTTAAACTTAAGTTTCTCTCAAAAAAAGGCTATTAATAAGTAGAAATAGTAATTATCTACCTTTTCATAAATACTACTTTTAATCCTATTATTAAGAATTTTTAAATTTATTAAATTATGTAGATATTTGCTTCAATAAGATTTACGTTAGCTTTGATCAGATTTATAGGAGATCATCAATACAGGTAAATAATTTGAAATTATTGTAAGCTAATTTATATAATTTGGGGATGTGTTCCACAACTTTAAAAAATCGTGTAAGATGAAAAAACTCTAAATATTTTCCCAAAAAAAACCGTGCGAAAAAAGTAATAATGATTTTCATATTACATATTTAAGAAACAAAACTATTCTACTTTATTACAAAAAAAATTTTAATTAGTGTACAGTGAAAATTCCGTTTGTATGTACATACAACATATAAAAATTCAAATTTAAATATAGGAATAAAACTACTAACAACTATTCATCGCTACTTGATAACAAGCGCTCACGTTTATTACGATCTGGTTCAAAGATGCTATCATCAGATGTGTCAGATATGTCTAGCACAACTGTCGGCTTTGATTCTAATGAAGATTTTCGTTCGTTTTTAATGACCTCTGTTGGTGTTTTTGTTGTTGTTACAAAATCCGATATTAGTGAAAGTCTGTTAATAATCTTCTTTTTTGTTTTGGTTCCTTAAGTTGCTTATATAAATTTAATGCACTCTCTGTGTCAGGATCATGAGTAAGAAAATGTTGTTCTATACCTTGTAGCAAATTTCAAGCCCTTACGAATTAAATCAGCTGTTAATAGCTGAACTCCATCTTTGACCGTCATTATCAACTTCTTTATTATCATAAACTGTCATCAATTCGTTCAAATCGTCCACATCTAAAGGATTTTCCAGCATCAATTCCAAGATGTCAGCCATTTGCATGTTGTTAAAACCTCCGCCACCAATTGTACTTCAAAGAGTTATAATTTCAGAACACACAGCTGATTTTTGTACTGCGAAATTTCCATTTTTCACGCATGCTGCAATTTTCCCCCCTAAAAAGTATTTAAGATCTATTAGCGTAACTGTTTGATCATATATGAAGCATTAGCAATACAATCCATAATCGTAAACTTTGTCATTGCTTCCACAACAGTCAATTTTCTTCCTTCCACTGAGTCTAAAATATATTTAAACGTAAATTTTAAATGCTGCTGTAATACCCTGATTGACTGTCTGAATCAATGTGGTGGTATTAAGTGGTAAAAACAGCATTTGAATATTTGGGATGATTCGTGTTAGAAAAAAAAATTCGAGTAAAAAAGTGTATTGGAGAACCGTGTTATTTCAAAATCGTGTAAAAAAGAAGTTGTATATATATATATATATATATATATATATATATATATGAGAAAGAGAGAGAGAGGATGAAAATATAAAAATCAGGTATCAGATTTAAATCTTGCGCTAAATTTAATCAAAAACTATAATTAAATCGTCCATGTATGAAAACAATGTATATATAATTTTTATTATCTATAAAATTATGTTCATAGAGGTGTAAATAAATTAGCAAGACTATTATTAATATGACTAACATGTGTCATGTCATTACTTTTTTTACATTTTTTTTATCATTACATATCGTATAATATTTTTTTTTAAAAAACTGATAAATAGGAAAGTAAAATTTTTCATTATAAATGATGCTATCAATTTTTAATTTTTTTAAATTAACAAAACTTTAATGAAATCTAAAATGTGTATAAAATTAAGTAGAACTATAAATACATAGTTATATATATAGCAAATATCCTTTTCACAAACATATTTAACAATTCCATAACTTTTTTTTGAACAAATATCTTATCCAAACCATGTGGTCGCGGTAGCCTAGTGGTCAAGATTTCGGATTCGTGAGCGACGGTTTTCTTTCAGCTACAGGTTCGATACTTGGCTGCTGAGACTTGCCGTGTAGCCAGAGCTGATACACATTAAATCTGTCGGGGGCTGAAATCCTCCCGTTGGCGTGGAGGGGTAGTTAGGAGTGAGGGGTGCCAGCTCACATGTCGTCCTTACCACTTGATCGAGGTTCAAAATTACGAGGTTCTTTGTCAAAAGCCGTCGTGTTGCTTCTAATGCTACGTTAATAAAAACTAAAATTAACCAAACCATAAATAATTTTTTTAGAAAATATTACGTAAAATCTTACGAACTTTTATAATGTAAGTATTAAAACCATTAGTAATACTTCTCACTTTAATGGAAACTTAGAAATAAAAAAAAAAATATGAGAAAATTTAAGATTATAAATTTTGTACTCTATTTTTACGTCAGGCATTAATTCTATTAGAAACTATTCGTTGATTACTTGGAATACCAATAAAAATCATTATTAAGTATATGCTTATTAATCAAAGTAGTACAAACTTTTTGTGTAGTAATAGTGTAATTTCCAGATACTTCATGTCAACATAACAAACAATAAATTTATCCATAAGAACTTTTGGTGAACTTTTTGGATCTCTAAAATTAGATCATCCATAATTTAAATATTCATTTGATCAATCTCTTAATTTATACAGTTTTTCTATTCTTTAAAGACTTTAATTGATATACTATATTTATTAGACCAATAGGTTTAAATTTATCAATATTTTTATTATTTTTTCTTAACATAATTATTATTGTCTTGAATAATAAGACTAAAATATTTATCTTTATTCATAATATCTCTAAGAGTTTTATCTTTTTGTAATATTTAGATTATCATTCACTCATTCATACAATCGCGTTCTGATAATCGTCATTTTTACATTCATTTTATTTTAAACGGTTGTATACATCATTGATCTGTACATATTTTGCAATTATATTTATAAATCATGCGTCCCCTTTGTTTATTAAACTTAAATGCTTTTTAATATTAATATTATTTTTCTAGCAATTATATTTTAAGTATATAAATGTGTATGTCTGTGTAGGGGGGCACGAGTGCGGTCGTGCGTCTTAGAAGTTCAAATTCCTTATATTGAACATATAAAGATACTTGTATACGCTTAAAAGTCTGGAAAGAAATTCTGAAAGAATTCAGATTGTGAATTATATTTTCTTAAATAAAATAATTCAAGAAAACTGAAACATTATTTACGTTATTAAATATATGTGAAATGTATATTTAAGTGCCCTACTCACGCCTTTTTGAATACCAAATTTCAACATGTTAAACTGTTATCATAATTAATCCTAACAATCGAAATAATAAACCAATTTCCTTATAATCTATATTCTGGAGTGACTATGAAAAATTATTCTTGATTGTTATGAATATGATTACCTTAAAAAGCAATTTAAAAATCATTTTTGCATCATTCATTCGATATCGATTATTAATAAATATTCTTAAGATATATATTTTGATCAGAAGATTGACAATTCCATCAAACTATATTGCAATAATTAATCGGAAATGGTTTTATAAGAGTGGCGAAGCTTTTATACGACATAGCATCACTTCGAAAATCTGAAATCAATATTGTGGGAAATTGATATACGATAGAGAGAAAAAGCAGCAATACTTTTCCTGGTTTATTTCCTCCCATAAACCCTTATCAATCCCTAAGCAACGCTTATCGTTCCCTCATTTAGTTGACTCCTAATGCCCATTACAGAAAAATATTGCTGCAATGATGCTGTACTAAATCTTTTTTTAATAGTTCACACAGAAGCTGAGATTGAAGAAATTTAGCTGTATCTATAAGACATTATTCTATGGTATTTTAAATTTTGAAACAGAAACGCTTTTATGTGAAAAACATTTTAATCTCTATTATAAAAGTTCCAACAAAAAGGATTACTAAATGTCATTTAAGAAACGTGCTGAAACATCTTCTTCTGTATATTACGAAAGAGAATAACACTACTTTTTGGCCTTAATACTGTAGAAACGAATCTTGGAAAAAAGGAGAATAATTCATTGTAATCTATATGTGAGAATGAATAATTAAACAATGCCAAGTGGAATATTCGATAGAAATTATAGAAAACGATAGCTCCTTTAAATACGATCTACTATGTAAAAGGTAGGAATAAGATAAGAAATTATATTAAAATGAACAGTAAATTTAAATCTGAGTAACATTGCATATTATACATTACAAATGCATCAAATTGAAGTCAGTAATTAAAGTATTTCAGATATATTCTGTTATTAATATTAATTAATTTTGATTTCGTTTCTCAGTTGACGTATGATTTGAAATCCATTATGAATTTAGATGCATGTTTTAATTTGTATATCTAACATTAATAATTATTTATTTTCTTATGCAATTCCATAAATAGTTACGAAACTTCGCATTGTCGCATTAGATTCTGAAAAAATACATTCAAGTCCTTTCGAGCATTAAAAAAATTAAGTGATTTAAGCGTTTTAGACTCATTAGAATTCTTTATTTATTTTAATTATTTTAAGTTTTTTTTATCCCTATTTTTACTTTCTTCATTTACTGATATTTTTATTAAATTTCTCTTCCTTTTAATTATATTCCAAATTTTGAATGACTTCTTTCATTTTTCTACTTATAATTATGTTACATTTTCGTAGCATCAGAATTATTTGTTATACATCTGATGGTTATTTTTCTATTATGTATTCTTATTTTCCTGCATATATTAATTAGAAAAAAATTACTGTTATATTTGTTTTATTGTATTAGCTAGATAGATTTATTATTGCTAACTCTTGGGGAAGTTATTTTATGCTTATCGCTTATATATTTTTAAGATTAAAAATGTTTTCTGGATACATTTAGCTATTATTCTTGACTTTTCTTGATTTTTCCAGGTTATGACACTACCATTTAAATATTTTTATATTTTATTGAATGGTCAAAAATGTAAATTTCTTAGATTTTGTCTGTACTTGATGCTTTACTATTTTGGTATGTAACGTATCGTTCAAAAATTACTATTTTAGGATTATAGAATGGTATTTTTTGCTTATAATATTAGTCATTACACAAATTAGTGAAAATTCTTATGATTCAGAGATTTTATGTATTAGAAGAATTGAGTCCATCTATGCTATAGATTTCAAGCAAACTTGATTTTCCTTTTTTTATATTTGAACGCTTATATATTTTGTTTATGGATTTTAAAATAAAGGTGTATACTTTCTTGTCTTAGTTTTAACATTAGCGTTTGCTAGATAATTTTAGGATTTGAAATGGGTTAGGATTTAAATAGTTTTACTTATTTAGGTGATGGTGATGGGCAGAATTTCGATAATTTCCACTAGGTTATTAAGTACAGGAAAGTTATGGTGGTTATGGTTTCTATGACGTTAGTTTAAATCTATAGAAAACATAAAAAACGTTTGTTTTAGAACGTTTATATATATATATATATATATATATATATATATATATTATATAACCTTAATATTATCATATATCCTTCATACTTTTTCATATACACATATGTGCATAATCCAAAATATAAAGTAAGTACCAGTCACGAATTCCTACATCTAACTGCTGCTGTTCAAGAGATATTTAAAAGAAAAATTAAAAGACAATGCTAAGTAATCATATATATAATGCTCTTTTTATTTCTGCAATAGATGCTCTAAAAGTGATCATCAATACTAATATAAATTTTATGTGTTTAACGCATCGATTTCCATACATTACCGTACGTACCATTAACTCTTCGGTCTATTTATAATCAAAAATCATTCACATTTCATAATAGGTAAGCAACCTGTCATTTCGTAAACTAATACAACAAATGGATTTCAGCATACTCTCAATACATGAAGCAATGCAATATCATGTTAATTCTCGGAAGAAAATAATGTCTTTCACTATCGTAAATTTTATCGATCAATCTAAATTGTGTCCTGTACCATATGAAAGAGCTATTCCTGAACATGTAATATATGGCGAAAACTATTTATCTCATTTCTTCTATCAATGCATACAATTTGGCTCGAGAATTTTCATGCACCCTGTTCTTAAAGCTGGAAATTTATACGCTGCAAGATTTTTTCATTCAAAATATTTTTACATAATTTTATTCCTATTCTAAAAGAAGACAAAAGTCGCCTTTCATGGTAGAGAATGAAGTTGTAAATATGAAACACACACACACACACATTATTCGTGGGAAAAAATTGCTGAAAACATAAAAAGTAAACAGATCTCGTTATTATCCATTTTATAGTATTCTTGAGGTTATGTAATTGCATTGACTTTCAATAACGATTAGCAATGCAAATCGTCTTAGATTTATTTGAAAAGTAAAACGAGAAAGAAGATTGAGTATTGATGTAGATCTTTTCTCTGAAGGATTTCACATCAGTAATTGGAAAAGATTAGTTGGAAAGTCCGCCCAAAGTTTAAATATAATCTCTGTGGCAAATTGCAGATGTGAAATCTCGTAACCAAATATTATATGCCCAATCTGGAAATTAATTTGTGCCCAAGTTGGCTATTATGATCTTCTACCCTGACTTTACTTGCCAAACTATTTTTGTGTTAATAAGTAAATTGTGAATCACAGTCCAATGTATTTCATTTATGGTGTCACTGTATTAGTTTTTTATACTTAATTTTCTGATTTTGACATATTAAACACATAAAAAGTTTCTTTTTAAATGTAGTTTGTAAAACTGTTTGTAGTACTCATAATTTCCTATATCAATTAATTTTACTTTCATCAAATCACATAACACAAATAATCATTCAATTATAAAACTCTTACAAGTTTTCACCTATCTGTGTATCTCTTTCGGAAAATGATTTAATTAAAGGAACAGAAAGTGATAATTTAATTCAAGAAGAATACTCTTCTTTTGTATCATGTAATTATGGTGATTAATGTGGCTTAAAATATTATAGTCTGGGGATTAATTTAGATTAATTTTATATAATTGTGTAGAGAAATATAGAGAGACATTCTATTATATTATTCAGTTACAAAGCTGAAAAAAGTGTACCATTTTAAAAGGAGAAAAACTTGAAAGAATTATCACAGATTGAGATGAAAATCGAAATTTTATAAGGATCATATACGGAAAATCTGGATTTATATGGTTCGAACTTCAATAGAAAGTTAGAACAATATAAGAATAAAACAATATCAATAATTACTTAGCTACTATCGTTAGTACTTAAATGCAATTGTTCAGCATTTTGTTGTACTTTCTATCACATTTCAAACTATTTTTCAGTATGTTGATTTTAATTTAAAATCTAAGTCAAAAACATAAGAAAATATACAAAATTACGCAAATATCTTAAAAACTATACAAAGTTACGCTAATTTCTTAAACGCTATACAAAATTACACTATCGAAACGCAATACAACACAAAAAAAATTAAATCTATGTAAAATTTGATAACCAGCGTAACATTCATAGTCTTTCAAAAATAGATAGCATTGAAATCACTGAATTATCTATGAAAATATAAATCTAAATGAAACAAGAGAGAACATTTATTGCTGCAATAAAGTCAACTAAAATGAAACATTGAAAAACTCTTGCATTCTCTTAACTTAATTTTAAATATTCAGTCGTTTCAGAGAATGAAGAAAATATGGATCAATAAATTCCATTATAAAACCAGATCATCGATGTATAAGGACGAAAAAAAAAATATCTTCTTTTAAATATTATAGTTTAAAAATATGGTTACTGAACTGAATTTTATCATTGTGTTACAAAAAATTTTTCTTAAGTTTTCGAACGTATTTTTAACGTAAAATCGATGAATTTAAAATGTATTGAACATTTATATTTGAATGGAAAATGAAAATTTAAGTGCGTCAAGCATGCATATATTTTAATATAAAAAAAGTATCACAAAAAGTAGTAATATCACATTTGTAGACAAGCTTTATCATCTTTCTAACATCTACGTTTCCACTGTATGCTAAGAAATGCGAAAAAATAAATATGCCATTTTTTTTTATCACATCATATTGGTGATTTCTATGTATATACACTCGTGGACAAAAAAAAATAGCGAATCAAGAAATAATTGCGGGATCGTAACTAAACTTGGCATGAAGAGACATGTCAGGGAGATATGCAAATAGTTAATTAGAAATGCAGCATGATTGCGCATTACGTACAGCCAGTAGAGGGCGTTTAACATCTTTCTCCGTTTAGTATGAAACAGGTAACCAAAGCTTGTTTGAGTGTGCTGAATCGTTTAAAAAGGAAAAGCTAAGGTAGACATGCCATTACGCCGTTTTTGTAGACAATATGAGCGGCTGTCGCAGTTTGAGAGGGGGAGAATCATTGGCATGATGGAAGCTGGGTGGTCAGCTAGGCGAGTAGTTCGTCAATTAGGCAGCTCTGATTGTGTTGTGAGGAGGTGTTGGGACCAGTGGATCCGAGAGCTGTCATTTACACTAAGACCAGGGTCAGGACGCCCTCGACAGACCAGTCGTAGAGAAGACTGCCACATCGTAAGAAATGCACGCGTACAGCCGACTGCTTCATCGGCCGCCATCCAGGCACAGTAGAACCTTCACTACCTGTGTCTTCTCGAACCATAAGAAGGCGTGTGCTTCCCTTGACGCCCACCCATCGACGCCACCGTTTGGAGTGCTGCCGCACACGAGGAAACTGGACTGCAGCGGAATGGAACCAAGTCTTCTTTAGCGACGAATCCAGATTCATTCTCAGCAGTGATGAAAATCGTGTTCGTGTGTGGAGACCCGTGGTGAACGCCTCAATCCTGCCTTTGCTTTACAACGACACACCGCTCCCACAGCTGGTGTGATGGTATGGGGTGCAATTGCCTACAATACACGGTCACCCCAGTATTGATCCGAGGCACCATGACAGCCCAGCAGTATGTCCATGACATCCTGCAACCACATGTGTTGCCACTCATGCAACGGCTCCCAGGAGCCATTTTTTTTAATAAGACAATGCTCAACCTGACACGGCAAGGGTGTCACAAGACTATCTCCTCACTGTTACTACCCTTACTTGGCCTGCCCGATCCCCAGATTTATCTCTAATTGATCATATCTGGGATCATTTGGGACGACGAATTGGGCATCCCATGAGTTTGAACGAACTAGAGGCAAGGGTACAGCAAATATGAAACGAAATGTCTCAAGACATCATACAGAACTTGTATGCCTCAATGCCCGATCGTATCGCATCGTGCATTTGCGCTACAGGGGGTTCAACAGGGTATTAAATCCTCTGTTCTTTTGCATTTTTCTCTAAAATAAATGATCATTTTCTTTAATTTTCTAATCAATTACTAATATCAAAGTAGTCATTACGTATGTAAAATTTCGTTTCATTTTGAAGACTCCTTCTTGGTGCGCTAATTTTTTTGTCCATGAGTGTATATGGCTTTATAAAAACCCTTCTACTATGAGACACATATATCACTTTCATTCACAGTTTTCAAAATTATCACTCTTATTTTTATAACATTATTTACTTTAAATTCATTCTACTCTGTAGATTCGAGTTCTTCCTCAGAGACACGTCCATTTCTCTTAGTTTATATTACGTATTACCAATTGAAATTAACTGGTTATTTTTTTTCAAACTTATGCTATGTCTAGAAGATGCAGCAATTCATTTGTGCAGTGGCTGATACTGATAGTAATGTCCAGCGTCTAAAGATAAATTAGGACATGTATTAAATTTTAATTACAATTTGAGTCTTATTCCTCCTCAAATACATTTAATTTTCTTTTGTTTCCCTTTGCATAAATACCTAATTTCCTTATTCTTTTATAGCTGATATAAGAGTATTGTGTTATAGTTGATTTAAAAAATAACTTTTGAGTTTTTACTTCATTTTTGTTAGTCATGTATTATCCTTGAACGCTAATCTAAACAGAAATCACTCCGCAGTTTCTACAGCTTCCGAGCAGCATTTACCGTTTCATAAGTTTATATCAAGAATTCTCTGTAGCTTAAATTCTAACGAAGCAAAAGACCCATGAAGACTGTGAAACTGGTTGTATATAAAGAATATTCAAAAAGAGTGTTGCTGTCAATATATTTTCCTTTTTGATAGTTGCAATTTTAGAAATACTACTTCTATTGAGTAATAATTTTATTTTCATGAAATCGATAGTATCACGGAAACCTAATTTTACTGGAATAAAATTAATAGACAGTATTAAAAACAGAATGTGATTGTTTATTAACTTCGTACCGAAAAGTAACAATTAGGCTATTGGCGACGGTGCTCTAAAATTGAATCTCGGATGAGTGACAAAAACTACATCTGAGCTGACACCTTCTTTTCCAAACTTTCACACTACACCAATAAGAGGACTTGGAGCCTCGATAGATTTAACGTGCATCTGACCTTCCTAATGGCAAATACTTAGTGAAATCAAGACTCAGATCCACAACTACACGGAAAAAACGTGGGCCGCGAGTCCGACACCATGGTAACAGTGTGCTACTGAGGCTACATGTAAAACATAAAATAAAATTCAAATGATGAAAAATAAAATAAAAGCTCTCATTAATGTATAACTGTATTAAATTATTATAAGGAATAAATAAGTAAAATTAATTAGTGAATAAAATCAATAATTGAATATAATTAATTTATTAAATAGTTAAATGGATAAAAAATGAATGAATAAATAAATAAATAAATAAAACACGACGAATATAATTGTCTGTGTACGATCCTTATATTTGAACTGAACTGAAAAAACGGGATAAATAAATATACAGTTATCAAGAAGTAGGCAAACATCGTATCGTTCTCGGGGACTGAAAACTAATCCTGCAGGAGTCATTATGCTTTCATGACACCGAAATTCTTATCTAGAATGGCTCCTCAATAGAAGTAACATAACACATTGTATGCATGAATCACCAATAAACATAATTAAGCCCCCATTTCTATAAAATAAAAGAAAGAACTGTTATCGCATCCCAACAGGGTTAAATTTTTATAGTATACAAAGAAGGAAAAATGTAATTACAGTAAGATCACGCTTAGCGTAAAGGGATACATCTCAGAAAATTTATGCGATGAATGAAACAGAGTTAACGTATCTTCGTAGCGCATAAATTATAGGCATAGTTAAACTGAACGTTAGATTAAAATTATACACACACGTATTTTTTTTTTAAATTGAGGCATCAGTTTTTGTTTTTATATCACATTGGTTAAACATATTTCTCTTAATAATATTATACAAATTGTGTTCAGTAGTCACATGAGCAAAGAAAACATCCGAGTAAATAAAAATGCGTTTGTGATTAAAAAAAATTCTTTACTCATTCTATAAATCTTGCAATTTTATTCGTCTTTTTGTACTATTTTTCAACGACAAATCGATTGCATATTAACGTCAAGGCTTAGAAGCAGCAAGATAATTAATTGGCAACGGACCTTGTAATTTTCAATCACACCCAAGTGGCGAGAACGAAACCTGAGCTTTTACACCACGTCAAAGAGATACTTGGAGCCTCGATAGATTTAATGAGCGAAAACAATGCCTATCACACAGTTCTCGACCATGACCATAAAACTACGACAGTCAGATTGGTTTACTACTAAGCCTAAATCTCCATATATATATATATATATATATATATATATACTAGCTGATACGCGCCCGCTTCGCTGGACAGACGATAATATAATATTTTGAAACCTATACGTAAGATATCAAGAAAATTTTCAATTTTTAAAACGTTAATGATAATCTAAAAAAGAAATTAAGAAATAAAGAAATTAATTGTCTGTAATAATGGTTATCCTCTACTTTCAAATATAAGAGAAAAATAAAATTTTTAGAAAAAAGTCACCCCATATATATATAATATGGATAAAATTGGTTTCACCGTATATATGTTACACATAGTATTGCCAAAGATGCAATCTTTTGTCAAAAGATTCATCATATGCTTAACTTTCAAATGAAATACCCCCGCAATGGCATCGTGTCTATCATAAGATTTTTGTCCTTGCCTCAAGACATTTTGATTTCTGACCATTTAGGATTGCAAGTGACTGCAATCCTTAAAAAAAAGTCGTGCAAGTCGGGACGTCCAAAACATCTTACATATGTCATAGCCTCTTGAATTCGTTCATACATGTAGCAAGGTTCTCCAGAAAACGAAGATTATCTTGCGTGTGTGCTACTCCATAAAAGGTCGCCATTTTAATATTTTTCAAAATCCCGCTAAGATTTGGAGCTAAATTACAATACAAATTCCAAAAATCAATTTATTCCAAACTCATTTATTTCTATCGCTAAATATGTACGTTTTCTATTTTTGACATGTACGAAATTTCACATAAAGAGCTCCTTCACGTTACGATAAACCGCAATCCCGAATTACAATTCGACCTCAATCAAAGTTATAAATGTGCGAGGTGGCATTTCTCCTTCTTATATAAGGAATCACATCAACGTTCCACCATGAAGAAACGTTCAAACGCATTTCGTATATCAGAAGCTTGCTGTATAATTACTTCATTTCAATACATTGTGAACGATTATTTGCATTAATGTTTGAAAACTTATCATTTGCCTATTACAGTATTTACTCTTATTTATGGTTTAAATTTCTTGTAGGTTGAGTGTATTGCTAGACGTGTTTTTTATGACAATTTTAATGGCCAATAATATATATATATATATTAAAATATTGATTTTTCAGAAAACTTTAAAACAAACCGCATGAAAGTATTATCTTTTCAGATATATGATTAAAAATACACGACTTTACTTTTGATCAACTTTACTGAAAGGAAAACGTTATAGCTTATTTTCTGATGTGATTTTTCATCATTTCATTTAAGATATCTGAACAACTATTTCAATTAATTTTATGAAAATTATACAGTTATATTATAATAATAATTTTGGCAATTGAGATTAAAATTATTTTGCTTCTTTCGTATTTTGATATCTTTTTAGGTGTAAGTAGTTATATTTGAAAACTTTTATGGCTAATTTTCAATAGGCCGACAGAAATTGAAAAATTATTAAATGATGAATATTCTTTTAATTACATTTTAAGCGTTTTTTTTTTTGTATTATGAAATATAAATAATACAATCTGAGTCAAAAGCGCAGACCAATATACCATTAAATGGCATAAGAACAAAGCTTTAACATAAAGTGATATCTTATAAAATATTTAAAAATTTTATTGACATTTAAAATTAGTTTATCAAAGTACAAATAACAGATTATCATACACAAGATAGCTTTATAATTTTAATGAAATTTTAGAAAAATTTGAAGACACAAAAAGGTTGAGAAAAATTTATTCTGTTCATTAACAGTTCATAGGATCCCTTAAAATATTAAGGCTCTGTAATGCGTATAATATGTCGTTCGTTCAGTAATATTAACTCTAGTCTATAATTGACTCGTTGAGTTGACCCGGTGGACTTTCTAATCAAAGTATCTGTCATAATTGAAACTTTTTGGCAAAATAATGATACTACTGAAGACATTCTACCTTCAAATCTAAGGTAGATATTGGTAAGTTTTATGAACAATTTTGCAGTCGTAACAGTTATATAAAATCATAGACACTCAGAATAAAGGTTTTGGAGCTTGACTGCGAAATTTTGTTGCTGAAATAAAGTACCAGGAAAACTTTATGGGATTAATGGATATCCTCAACGTCTCACTGTGCTGTTTCGGTGTCATTGGTGACAACCAAATGGACGTTGACATCCAAAATTATTTCTGTTCGTATTTTAAATTTATCAGAATGTGAAAAACATGAGATAAGAATGAGATGAGAACACATTTACTGAACTGAACTGCTTTGATCGTGAGTTCGATTGCACCCTATGTCTCCTTGTTGTCAGTATTATTTAGGTTGCACAGGAAATCGATACTCGTCTGTCAAAAATTGATATAGCCACTCTTTCTTTACGTTTTGCCATCTGTCTAGTCAACTACTGTTTCTAGAATTTCCCGAATGATACCAACTCTATTAACCAAAGATCCTTTAATCTGACCACTTTATTTTCTTCGTTCCAAATGTATACGTATATGTTAACAAATACACCCTTGTGAAAATTAAATGAAACAAACACTAAAAATTAAGAAAACTAAGAAATGCTATTTTATTGAAATATATACAAAATCAAAACTTTTTAGCTCACAATATGATCCCCTTGATTCTTTAATAACATTTTGACACCATTTAGCATGGATTCCACCAATTATTTTATATCATTCATAGCATTTGTGTCTTTGTACCACATATGAATTTGCGCTTAATTAGCTTCTCTATAGTTGTACAGTCCACATATAACTCACAGATTCTCTTTTGGGTTTATATCAGGAGAGTTCTCAAGTCATTCCTATGTCTTAATTAGGTTCTCAGGTATGGATTTCCTGACCACTTTGAACGTATGGCACGAAGCTAAATCTTATTGAAAAATCCCCGTTTCATCGGGATATCGTTTTTTCCACTCTAGGTCAATATTTTTATCCAGAATAGTAATATTATGCTAAGAACGGATCTTACCGTCAACAGTATACAAGGAACCAACCCTATTGAAGTTGAAACAAATATCTTTAGAGGGTGTTTAATATTGGTTAATGAAGCAATCCCGAATGCCTTGTGATCTCTACGCGTGTTGAATTTGCTGGCCTTTGACGAGAAATGACTTTCGTCACTAAATAGCATTTTCCTCCAATTTTCGACTGTCCAAATTTTGTATTTTAACACACTAAAGAAAAGCTTTTTCTTCATTGGTTGGGTCAGGAGCTGTTTCTTCAAAGGCAGTTAGGCTGCAAGAAGACTCATCTGTGCAATAGATAATATTTATTCCATGCTCTTTTAAATCTCTATCAAAGATAGCACGAGTCTTTCGAGGGTATAAGTAACATAGAAAAGTGTCACCTCTTGTCACTGTTTTCTTTTTTCGTCCACATTTCCCTCTTCACTAACGAGACATGAATCCTTTTTTTAAAAAAAATTGTTTTATGATATGACTCACAGTTGCAATAGAAACACCAATTATCTTCGAAATCTCTCCATAAATCTTAGGCATATGTTTGGGCAAAATTACAATCGTTTTACACTTTCACGGCATCACATTCATCTCTGACAATAGTGAACTCTCAATTGATGTGATCATAGCTGGATCTTTCATCTACGGAAGTTCCTACGAATGCGATCTCAGAACCCATCTGATTTGTGATAATTTTTGTTAGGCAAAAATTTATTCATCTCTCCTACACTTTATCATATTTTGTTTTATTGTTCAAGAATAGTTTAAATGATTTTAAAATTCACGAAAAAAAAATTGTTTGTTTCAATTAATTTGCACAACGGTGTATTTGTTCTGTGGTCATATATTTATTAAAAGAATATCATGGTCAATTACACAGAATCGATTTCAAATAGAATTCCCGAGAGAGAATTATAATTTCATTCTTTTTTACACGCTAACTCAATATTAAGTTAAATTTCGGAAGCAAGACATTTATTTATATTAGTCACTTAAAATTTATTCCTTTGCATAATGGAGTGAAATATATTAAGTAGTTTTATTATAATCAGGTAACTCCTCGATGCTTTGGTTCGTATATGAGTTAAAGTGCATCATAATTTATTTTTCTACATCACTTGCGAACTCTTTCTCTGTCAGAGGAACACATCACTGCATTATTATTTTTTTTTCTTGATTAAATAAAAATGGTATTAATGATTATGTGGATAAAAAGACTTGTAAGATGTCTTATTTTCAATCATTGACAAATACGGGATGCGAGAAAAGTACTTCGTGTAGACGCAACACAAAACTGGATATTGTTAAGTGGGTAATTACGACAAATTAACCAGATGTTTATTTGATATTTTTAAAATAAAATATTATGAAAAACTGTCTTTATCTTTGTTGTCCACTTAACACTTATTATTGATTGAACGAGTTTTTGATATTTGTGTTATAATAATAATTAAAACAAATTACCATAGTAATAGGTAGTTTCAAATAATTTGTACATAGAGATTTCAAAAACAAAAGAATCGAAAACGAAATTGTTAAGGTAGAGGCAACTCAATAAACAAAAAGCCTACACTTCTTGGAGAACATTTATTCCAACACTCCGAAAAAATTGATATTCAGGCAAGGAGAATAAATACAGAAAATCATAATTATATATATATATATATATATATATATATATATATATATACTTTTTCATTAAAATAATATATTTTTAACATAGCAGATAAATTATGTAAGTAGTTTCTACGTACTAAAGGAGCCTCACTGGAGTATGATAATCAGGTATAAATTTGCCCGATACATGTATTCTAAAACACTGTGATTAAATCATCTTTACTAATCAATTAAAACTTTTAAGCATTTGCCAAGTTCATAATTCATGAATATCCTCTTATGGATTGGAAAATAAATGTCCTACACTACTTCTATAAAAATTTATTAATGTCCATGAAAATATCCTTAACTTTCATATAATTTATGATTCATGTAGCAATATGTGGTCTAAGGTATGAAAGGAAAGATTTCAGTTGACATTCATGAAGCAAAAGAGGTAGGCGAAGTAACACATTTAAGAGAGTATTAGAGATTTCATAAAGGAAAAGAAAAGTGTTTCATATTTTCTTCTTCACTTTCCTGCCTCTTCAGCAACATGTTATATGTATTTTAATAAAAAAAAACTACTTTCCATTATTTTCCGTAAGAGGAAAAAGGAGGAAAGGGAAATGGTTTTGCCCATACAGTACTCAAACTTCATTTCCATTAATATGGAATGACTTTTGCATGGTCATTATAAAATAATTTACATGAAGTTCGAAAAAGGTAAATTTTAAAAGTCAAGTCTATTTCTATCTAATGATTAAAACTTTTCGATTCTAATTGTAAAAATTATTAAATCATAATGTGCATTATAAATTCTTGTTCAAAATTTTTCTACTAGGCCTGAATATTATGTATACTATATATATACATAGAAAAATATATATAAATATATAAATATATCTATATATCTATCTATCTATATATATTATATATATATCTGTGTGTGTATGTATGTTTGTTCCAGAAAATATTTAAGATATACATAGCTTTCTGGATATTTGCTCGTGGAATCTGTATTTATCAGGTATAGTAACATATAATACTCAGTGTTATAGTATATTAATGTTATTAGTTATATTTTAAAGAATAAATTTAGCATTATAGAATAAAAATTATACGTTTTAATAATTACTAAGAACAAAATGTGTTATGAAAGAAGATTCTTTAATCGTTAATTTGTACTTAAAGGTGAATAATATCGTATAATTCTCCATGAATGTTAAGGCCAATTAAGAGAAAAAGTATACGTTCAACGATTTGTTTCTACAGTTTCAAGGACTACGTTTTAAAATGAATAAATATTTTGCGAAAGTTATAGATTGCTTTAATTTATGGATATGAATACGTTTGATAAAATATAATAACTTTTAAAAGCATTTTATTTTATTTTTATTTTCTTCTGTTTTTCTACTGGTTTCCAACATGCAATGCGTTGTAAAAACTTAAATATACCAAGAGGTGTTTTTTAAATGAAATCAATCCAATTTCATGTGATTGAATATCACGTATCAACATTTTCTGAAAGGATATAAATTATTGTTGAATTCTTGTTACAGCATGATTCTCAAAGATATATTCCCAATAAAAATGATATATATTCTTCTTACAAATTAAATCTCTGTATTCATTTAAAGTAGATCCCTTCAGTTCTAGAATTGGAAGCTATTCTGTAACTTTCCATACTGATGCAATCATTATACGACAGTGTCAAATCGGTAGACAGCTGAAAGGAGAGCAACGGTTAACCTCTCCCAAAGCGGCCAAATGTGAAACAGAGCGCTGGCAAAATTATTGAGTCCGTATTTAGGGATGCATAAAGTATTTTGTTTATCGATTTCCTTGAAATAGGTAACATAGCCAACAGCGGCTGAATTGCTATAGATTATTTTGTCCCTACTGGATCATTTGAACGGGGAAATTTCGAAGAAACGGCCCGAAATGCAAAGAAAGAAAGTGATTTTCCCCAAGGTAATGCACCACGTCACAAGTATTTGGCTACGATGGCAAAATTGCACGAACTACACTTTGAATTGCTCCCGCACCCACCCTATTCTTCGGATTTGGCCCCAGCGATTATTATCTGTTCGTAGATCTTAAACATGTCACCGGAGCTTGTTTTTGGTTCAAATGAGGAGGCGATTGCTGAAACAAATGACTATTTGAGGCCAAAGATAAATCGTTCGTCAAGAAAGGTATCGAAATATAAGAGAAATGCTGTGGAATGATTTCTTCGCTCTTGAGGGAGACTATGATTATGAATAAAATTGAAAATTGCTGAAAAAGGTGTGTTTTCTTCATTAGACTGGGAACTTATTAGCCGATGTGTTTTTATTCTAAGTCGGAATGCCAATTTTTTAGAATGGGATGACATGAAAAGTTTTTTTGACAGTAAACGTTATGAGAAAAATTAGTATTTCTAGAGGAAGATGCATGTACATCTAAATTGCATGTACATCTTTTTAGTGAGACCCTCTTCTGTATTGTAACATTGAAAAAAAATTAGGTAAATCGTTTTACTTCTTCTTGACTGAACTGATGTAAAGAAAATAATTTACATATTCACTTTGGCATGCTAAATCATTTCACACTTTTCCGCATAAAAATATAATTACGGACAAATTCAATAAAAAATATGTTACAAAACCAATGATTTAGTAGACAATAAACGAGGAATTATGAAAGAGAAAAATAATTAACCTAATTTAAGTAGTATGCAAATACATAAGGAATATGAATAACGGCTTTTTTTCCAATCATTTCTGAAAAGAACTGGTAATTGTTGTAATTTCCTGCTATATGTAAGTTAATTTTGAATATTTGGATTACTACAGTTTGTTTAGAAATATAATATATATACAAAGTACTTTTACACTTCTTTTAAACAAAAATTAACTGTACTAAAAAGACGTATAATTAAAATATTTTTTCAATAAAAAAGAAAGATTTATTCTGATTATGACATAAGCATACTTTACAAACATGTATTACATCTTTCCAGACAAAACATCAGTATTTGAAATAACGGATTAAAATAGAAATGCTTCATAAAATTTTATTTCTAAAAAAATAAATGTACGTTTCAAAATGCGGAATAAGCAGAAAGATTTATTCAGAATTATATAAAAAAAAATCTTACAATTTACATCAGAATGTTTAGGAAGAGAGAGAAAATAAAGCTAACCTATTAAGATGTTTATTGATTTCCTTAACTTTTGTTATTATTAGAGGTATAGTCTTTGAAGGTTTTTGAAAAAGAGGTACATTTATGTAATTTTGATTTCTAACATTTAAATGAGAAAGCAAATATTATAATAACATTATACATTTAACAAATTTAAAATAAGATTAAGATTGTAAAAATTATATATTAATTAGTAATCAAAATTAAATATGAAGCTGTAGAACTTTTTTTTCGAAACAAATCGTTTTGTTCAATAAATTATAAGAGTTACTATAATAATGTTACTATAATTCTGTTTATCAGCAAAATACATAACACTCGAAACCTCATATATAATTTAAAGAGTTATAAACTACAAACGTCGTAGATTTTCCCTGCCGTAAGTAAAATAATGTATCATTAGGTTTAAAAGCTATTTAAAAAATGTATAATTAATCAAATAATATCTATTTTTAAAATAATAGTTTTAAATTAGATTAAGTCTCAATTATTTACTCGAAACATTTTGTTCTTCAAAATCGTTATAGAAATAAAAGAAATATTTTTATTCAAAATTTTATTCCACATAAAAAATATTCATGAAAATTTAAATTATTTTTATTTTTTTATAAATGTGTTATATGTATTAATTTTATGAACAGTTTAATAGATTATTTTTTTAAATGTGTTAATTTGTAAAATTCTTAAACACTCACAATGATCAAAAATTTAATTTTATCCTCATCTTTTATTCTTTCTCTCTTATTATTCTCAGAGTCCATCAGAGCCCAAAATTAATCAGTTAAATGTATTTTCTTTGGCTTGTATTTAGTAATCATGTATCTTTCACAAATTAGGTGTAAAATCTATCAAATAAACTCTGAAAGATTAAAAATAGTTGCTACGTTTATTAGTTTTAGAAAATTTTCCTGCGTTTTTATTATAATTAAAACATAACTTAATTACCCCCGGCATCTTGAAGGTACCCATTTTTTTCCAATTAATGTACATCAAATAATATTAATAAAGTTCATACTATCATAAAACCTTTGCACCTACTAATTTATTATGAAGTGTTGGTTAATTCATGTTTGCAAATATATTATTAAAGTGACAAACAACTTACTAAGCAATTTTCATTACAGCTTTTTTCCCACGTAACACTGCCATTAATTTAATTTATTTCCTGGAAAGATGTTACTTTGTGAATAAACCATAATAATGAAAGATCCACTACATTAAAATTACGGTTATCAAATATTTTATTTATCATATACAGATATATGAGCAATTCAAGTTTTTTTTTTTTTAAAGTATAAAGTAATAAAAACGATCTTTTTTTTTTTAAAAAAAAAGAAATTAATGTATTTGACATTTCTTAAAATAATTTAGCAATAAAAATATGCAAAAACATTTCTAACTGACCACTTAATTGAAAATTCGTAATTTAAAATAACTTCTGAGTTTTTTATGAAAATCTTATGTTAAAAAAATCAATGAATTGATTCTTCATTTGCTTCTTATGAGTGTTATTAGCGGTGATACCTGTCACACTACGAAGATGACACTTGAGCTAAACCACCACTCTTTACTTCCACTTTATCTCCATATCCCCCTACAGATTTAATGACCAACTACATGAAGGATCTGTAGTGACATCACAACTCAAACCCACGAATCGACAGAAGCAAGGTTCGTCATGAGTTGGCAACTAATCGGTTTATAGTGGCCACCTGAATATCAATGAAGTAATATTTAATTTTTCTTGCAAGTAAATTTTTCCGTGTTTCATTTCATTTTCACTACCCCTATTGCACTTTTCTTTCAACTGTATAAACTCGTTATCTGCTATAATATTTATCATTATTCTATTTATTAAAATATGAAAAAGTAAACATGCTAATATCTTATCTCTTTTACCTAATTTTCTATCTGAGTAATAACTTTTAACTTAATTTTTACCTGAAGATTACATAATTCATTTGGGTAGAGGTAAGTTTGCAGTCACAATCAAGTACTCAGAGGAAAGCCTTGTGTTTAACTCCTGGTTCTACTAATGACACTTCAGATATGTGGTTCTCATGAAATTTTCACTGAAACAGTTTTAAATTTGGGATAGTCCTTAGATTCTTTGAATCTCTATTCCGAAGAGGGTGTTGCATGTTTGATGCTCTGAGGTGTGAATCACATTTTCTGGAGGAAAGGGCACCACTTTCTCAGTTTTTGTGGCTACCCTACATTCTTCCAGGCATTATACTTAAATAAGAAACCCACTAAGAATTTAGAATATTCCCACACATGACAAATACACATAATACGAGACGAGCACAACAACATATTCGCGATGAATCTACACTTTCTAAGTTATGAACACGTATTAAACTGCAACAATAGGAACTCTTCTATTATCATCCTCCAGTTAAGAATTGTTGTCTTGTAAATCCTAATGTTCAAATAAATTTAATGCTTCACTAAATTATTTGTATCGTTGTTCACTTTCTTAATCCATTGTTCTCATCTATGATAGAATCTTCTTCTCTACACTATACGATCACATTATTTGGCTGAACTTATTAATTATAAATATGTTAATCTCGAAATTTTTCATTTGAAATAAATTAATTAATATAGAGAAGTGATGCCGTTTCAAATAGTAAGAATGCTGCTTCTTGGTAAACGAAGTTACTCCTCTTAGTCCTTTAATGGCTTAATTAGGAAATTGGGTGAAGAAGAATTGCAGATCAAGTATAAACTTACAATTTGAGAATGACTCGAAATGAATAGGTCTGTCGCCAGTAGGCTCTGTGTATCTGCAGAGCGTAATTAATTCGATAACAGTTATAGTTTATAAATTAATCAATGGAAGAAATTTGAAAAGTTTTCATTCAACTGATATTTTTATACCAATATCTGTGTCTTCACAATTTCTTTTCAATGAATATATATATTGTCTCCCAACTTTATTCAAAATCAAAACTAATCATTAGAACACGTGTGATGTAAAATATGTATGTAATACATTATTATTAATCAACTAAATGCTTTACTCGAAGACTAATTCGTAAATTAATCAGATCTGGAACAAGTTAATTAGAAATTCTCTTCGTTATAAATTAACGTGTCTTCACTTTCTCAAGGTGATTAACTCCAGTTTTGAAAAGTGATAATATCTAACATTGGGCCATTTTCATCGTGATATATATCTCTTGTTTGATTGGAATTTATATCGATGCTGCATTTTGGTACTATCGATAAAACTTGTGATATTGATTCTTTCCTAAATAAAATGAAATTATGGATTTATCTTATCTTCAAATTTGAGTCATTAATTGGATAAATGTGTAAACAAATGGATTTAAATTGGGTGAAGATCATAAGCAATAATTACAGAAATTATATAATGTATTATATCGAATACAAAAAAAAGATTTTTTTATTTTTAAGAAATAATACACAGAATTAATCAATATACGGTTTCGCAATTTTTTTAATTAGTGTCATCTTCCATCACACGAATTATTTTGGCTACGGACTTCATAATTTTAAGTCCATTGTCCATTTCGAATGAAGATTAATCAACTTCAGGTGTTACCTTATTTTATTATCTTCCACATCGCTACACGTGAGGGTTTTAAATACATTAAAAGCCCATCAAAAACAGCAGGCTCTGTCTAAAAATCAGCAGAATATATTGTTATTCAATCACTTTTAGTCTTTGATGGAATCAGATTTTTGTGTTCATGATTCAACTTGAACATAGTCTGCAAAATTTCTAGCAATTACTTGATGTTGCAATACAGCATATATATAAAGATAATTTTCTTTTATTTACAGTTAAAATATTATAATTTCTATAGATTATATTTTAAAATTTAACTATGCACTCTGCAATACCTGTCTATTATCTAACTCTTCTATTACGAGGTCCGAGGTTCGTGTTGCTTCTAGTGCGACGTTAATAAGAACTAAACTAAAACTACCTAACTCTTCTATCATCTTAAATCTAATCACAAACTCAAAAGTACCTAACTTAAATTCTATGAGCAAATTTATCAACTTTCAATTAATTAAATCAGTATCAAGCACTCAGTTCAATCATTTATCTATTTATGAAGATAAAAGAAATACTCTATATCAGTTTCATGGTCCCTCTACCTGAACTGTAGAAAATATTATTACATTTTATCTATTATTTCTAAATATTGAACATCAAGCTTACATCAATTCTCGTGTCCAAGTAGATGATTACGTAGTTAAATCGAAGAAAAATTTTCAATTTCTACATTGCAGAGTGGGATCCTTGATCCAATGACATGAAAGTAGAATCCATTTCCAATTTTATTTCACCTCCCTCCAACTTCGAATTACTTTTGGCATGCCTTATATAAGATTTGTATACATTTTTATATATTTTATTACATATTTTTCACTCTCACTTCATTACACTGCCTTAATTTAGCTAATTTGCCTAATCACATTTCATTTAATTAAGTGTAGATTTTATTTTAAATATTTTTATAGAGTTCACTAGGTATTTAATAGAAGAACTCAGATAGACCATCATCACAAAACAAATGGGGGGAAAGTACAGTAACTGAAGAGCTATTTATGATACTAAAGGAAATGCTGATATAAATTTCTAGAAATAAAATCATTATATCATTCCATTCATGTTCATAAACCTTACGTTTTTGTAGCATACCATTAAATTCTTTCAGAGAAACATCAATGCATAAGTTTAGTTGGCTTTACTGGTGCAACAATCGTATTTGACCAAAATGCACTAAAAATGTGTTGAATTACAAAAAGAGAAACGTATATGTGTGTTCGAGACAAAACTGTAAGAACAACATAAACGTGAAGAGAAAGGTACAAAATGACAAGAGATAGAGTAGAAAATAAAGATATCCTGGAGTTGGGTCACCCGTGGTTACCAAAAATAGCAAACTATATTGTATAAAGACCATATGAATACACTGGGTATTAAATACCTCACACTTATACCAAAATAACATATTTCTCATATAGAATATATTCACAATATATAAGCTTGATATAGAAGGATATTGAAGGTTGGAAAATATAAAACATTTTCAAAGATATTTTTTAAGATTCTACATTGTAATTGAAATGGATTAATGAAAAATATTTTTTATATCTCAAATGATTGATACACAGTTTTATAATCATTATGACCCCACGTAAGGAACAAACAGGCTAAACTTTCCAAAATTATTTGGGAAACGGCCAAAACGATTGATAATCAATTCTTACTAAAAGTAGAAAGTAATATGTTATCTGGTCATAGAATTATTTGTATATAAAACTTTGAAACGGAAACAATTCAGTTAATTTAGAGTTTCCCCCAGAAAACTTCCGCTTTTGAATTTTAATTAAGAGTTTAAAAAATAAAAAAATATTAAATCGTCTTCCAGATTTGTATATTTCAAAACTATTGTCATTACTTTAATCATACAAAAGTATCATAATTCTGAATCATTAAAAACATTTCCTAATCATGAACCATTAAAACAATTTTTTAATCATGAATGATTAGACGGTTTGTTGTAATTATGATTCATATAGCTTAAGTGTTCCCACCCGTCATAAAAAATGGCTGGAGCCATTTTTACGGATATATGCAGACTATTTTTCAAAGTAGATGAACACCAATTTTATAAATTTTAACAAATTTTATTTTGCAAATCAAAGTTTTCCTATTATTCTACTGGAGAAAAAAGCATTTTCTCGGACAGAAAATATCGACGTACGTGATTATAATAAAATTGGAATAAAAAAAGTTTTTCAACTCGTGATGACAAATGTATGAATGTGCAGGATATTTGCTCGAACTTGAAAAAAAGAATCCTGTTAGTACACAGTTGGGATGTAATTCGAAGAAATTATTCAAAGAGAGAAGTTGAGTGAATTTTTAAATAAAAATACATTTTATTTGTTTGTGATTTGTGCAAATTTATATTGCCTCTATCTCAGCCTTTGCTCAAAAAATATCCATGAATCCAAAAAACATAATTTTAAAAAAAATGTACCTTTCATTTATGTGTGCGAGAAACGATTTTCCAGAGCTACGAAGGCATTTTTAATTGCTTAATATGAATTTTTATTTAATTTCTTCGATTTTATGTATAAAAATTTATTTTGTAGTGCAGTTCATAAAGCTGACGACAGATGGCGTTAGATCCCCAAAATTGTCGATATAAATTTTGACTCCCAATCTGTTCAAAATAAGAGAGGTAATACTGTTCATCTAAATGAAAAAAATTATCCACATATAACCGGTTAGCAACCTATTCTACACGAAGCGTCATCAAATATTGCAATGTGCAAAATTATTGCAGTTAGTTAAATTCAGTGATCTGCACAATTTTCTGAGTTTTGTCGTTTTTCAAACATTAAAGAAATAAAACGGGGAAATAAATTCTTCTTTTATTTTATGCTATGGAAACGAGCTTTTAAAGTCATTGTAATATTAAATGACAGTTAATTCTAAGCTATCCTCTATCAAAAATCTAGCTAAAAATTTTAATCATTCCAATTATTATTAGTCTGACACTAAATATGGTGCACTGGAATTGCCTTTTTGGGATGAAATATTTTCTCTCTATATTTTTTAAGAACAAATGAATGAACGATTATTAATTTTTACATTATGTATTTTATTTGTCTTAATACTGTATTATAATTAATTTTTTTATATAGTATCTTTTTTAGTTTTTCGTTATTTTTAGTGAAATTTATGCTGTTTTATTGTGTAATATTTACTATAATTTTATTCCTTTTAAACAGATGATATGAGTGTTTATTAACAATGCACTGATGAACAATACGAGAGCTGTTGGTGATGGACCTCGTAATTTTAATCCTCGATCAATTAACGGACGATACCTTAATTGACACTTCCCTCATCAAACTTCCATACAACTCCAACGGGAGAACTTGTGATCTCTACCAAATTTAACGTGCATCATTCCCCCCAAACGGTGAAGTATTAGTGGCCTGAGGGTTCAAAAACCACGATGCAACGGAAGTAATGCAGACCGCAAGTCTGTGACTTACCTCGGCCACTCTTGTAAAAGGACTCGAGGGACAGAATACAATTCCAAAATAGTTTTGAACGATTTATTTAAAACTCATTGAAGCGATTGTCAAAATATAGATCTATGCATGAATTTTTGGGAATGTCTCACCATTTTCTCACATATATTTAATTTGGTCTGAAAGATTCAAAAGTTAATTATATTAATAATAAATTTATACTAAAATTCATGAATGGAAAAGAATCAGAAACATAAATTGTTTTTCTTCTCATTAAAATCATTGATTGAAAAAAATTAGCTTTTTAGATTTTATTAAGAAAAAGTTTAGATTGGCTGATTGATAGGTTTTTATAAGGTAGCAGTAGAATCAACACGATATCTATTGGGGACAGACCTAGTAATTTTGAGCCTCGGTCAAGTGACGAGAACAACACCTAACCTCGCATCCTGTTTCCAAGATTCCACATCCACTAATGTGAGGCGTTTTTCTAGTGGCGTTAGGATTCGAATCCACGACACGAAGAAACATTGCCGGGACCATAACTATTAGGTTACCATGGCCACAACACCCGCACTCAGCAAACGCTACGACAAATGGAGGACTTATAAATTCGACATATGTAATCTACATCAGCATCTCTATACGATAGTTTTTAGAAGATTCAGACCTTATCTTACTATCAATCGGTTCCAATCGGTGTCAATGTACCAATTATGCAATCACGGCTTAACAAACATGTTTATTGACGATGACGATGACTGAGTTGGTACCTCCCATCTCCACATTTTCACACCTCGAAAATGGGAGGACTTTGAAACTTAAGAAAATTAACGTGCACACGGTGGATCTTTAGTTGCATCAAGGCTCAAACAAACGACTCGGCGAAAACTGCTAGCCCTGAGTCTGTGACCATGACGACGGGGATACCAAAGCCCCCAAAAATTTTGAACAAAGTCATTTGGAATATTTTTTTATAAAAACTCTCCATTTACTTTCCACTGGGAGATATTTTAAATAAATCACCAAAATACTAAAATACCTATATGGAATTTTGATGAGAAAATAAAGATTTGAGAAAAAATATATATAAAAGGTAGCAAATTAATGAAAAATTGTACGATTTTGCTAAGTTGTGTGGATAATGTCTGTTAAAATGCTTCTTATTAGTTAAACTAGAACCCTTTTTTACTTTTTGATATTTAGTTTAATAACGAAATATAATAAGAAAATTTGGAATAGGTTTTATTCATTACCTGTGATCTTATCTAAAGTAAATTGTTGTGGATTGGGTTCTACTCATTGGTAGAATTTAATTGTTATGAACCGAATCGATTGCATTGATACTTAACTGTCAATCGATATTGACAAACTACATATTAAAATAACACGAGTAGTCAGGACTTCGTAGTTTCTGATTACGGTATTTCCATTCAGACGTGCGTTCGAAGCCTAATTTTATGTAAAATCAATAGCGTAGCTGGTTTAATACACGTTAAATCTGCTTGGGTTCAAAGTCCTAAAGAAAAGAAGCGTAGAAGAGTTAAGAAAGTGGAATACCAGTTCGGGTAACATCCTCATCTCTTGACCAAGATTTAAAATTATGAATTTCTCCTTCATTAACCCTTATATCGCTTTTAAATGGAACTTTAAAGCAACTGAAATACTACAAAGTTTTAAGTTTTATATTTCTAATTTTCCTGTTAAAAATAGAGGGCGCTTTGCTAAATCTGAAGAATTATTTATAAAAATGAAGAATTATTGAATTAGAATCTGAAGAGTTATTTATAAGAATCTGATTATTGGTACGTTCTAAAAGGGAATTTTGAAACTGAATGTAAACGTATCATGTATGCGTGGCCATAGTTAAAATTATCTGTATATAGGATTTGCTCAAAAAATGTGGGTGTTAGCATTTTGGTACACTTTCTTCTAAATCTACTTCATCTATAAGGCTGATATTTTAATTTTCATAACTAAATACATAAATATATAAATAGCTCAATGTTAAAATATAATATTCGCATTGCTTTTAATTTTAAAACAAAACTTGAACTATTTAAATTTGGCATAAAATAAGGTAATTTTCCGTTATCGAAGGCGTCTGAGTTAACTTAATAAACTCTGAATTCTTTTAGGCGGAGTTATTGTTAAAAAATTGTCTTAAAACACTAATCTTAAGGCAATATGTAAACTATTTATTTAAATATCGTTATCAAATATTTCTAAATTTAAGTATCAAAAGTAATTTCATTCCTAATTTTATTTTTAAATACATAAGGAAACATCATTGATTTTTAAAATATTATTCCCAGCACATTCAGAGGAAAGTGTTTATAATAGTATTTAAATTAGTCATTTAGCCCCTTTCTCTAATATCTATGTACTATTATAAGTGAAATAAAAAAGTGAAAATAAATACGACTTTGAATAATAAATAAAAAATACAAACGAGAAACGAAATATGAATTTTACTGAAGTGATTGCACATACTTGACTGACACCTTTTTGGTCACAAACGAATTCTGTCGGAATTAAGGTAAGCAAGCAGCATAATAGGCTCAAATGATCTGGACATAATATGATGAGGATTTGTGCCGATACGAGCCCGGAAGAATAAGTCTCGAAAAATAGTTTTGAAACAGGCTAAGCTGGCTATTTAACTCCCTCAAAAATCGTCAAAGGTCAGCGAGATTTAGTAGAGCATCTGAGAAAAATGAAGGCTACACACACGGTTAATCATTTCTCTAGTAGAAAGCATTTCATTTAAGATTCCGTAAATCTCTTCATTCTCTGGGAAAAGTGTTAAGTACATGTTTCAGTGAAAACAAATATTTCAGGAATTGACTGAATTGTGCGAAATACTGCAAAATTGTAAACTTGTGAGTATAAGTCAGTTGGAACGAGAATTTTCGTCAGAGTAAAAATGAATGACATTTTGAATGCTCAAGAAAATGAAATTGCTGTTTGCTTGGATAGGTGTGTTTGTTTGTGAAACTTAATAAGTAGTGTGTAGTACAGCTGAAATTCTTATCAAAATTCAACTATAGAGTTAAAAAATCGTACTGTTAATTTTTTAAATAAAAAATGAACATCGTCGCTCACGTTTAGATAATATTGAATGTTTCCTACTTTGTTTCCCCTTTACTGTTTCAGTTAAACATGCATATTTTTTGCCTTTACCGATAAACATTCAGTGTTATGTAGAGTAACTGACGTGTAACTAGTTCTATTTGAGAATACTCCTTACGAAATGAGTTGAAAAATTGAGAGTTTTAAAAATTCATGGTAAAAGAATTGATTACAAAACACTTAATATATTTATTTCCATGATTATAATGTACTCAATGTTGTATAACATCAGAATGAAAGTGGGTAAAAAATAGAATTCATTAAATAACTTTGTATCCAAATGTAATATTTAAATGTACGCTTTTTATTATAAATATATACAGAAAATTCATGTAAATTATGAATTTTATTTAAATATTTATATTATCACAGTTACAAAAAGAAATTTCATATAAATTTCGTCTTCTCTGATACTCATTTCTATAAAACTAAAAAGAAAAATCTTACAGAAAGTTACCTTCGATTTCAAGTCATAATATTCCTACTGACTGTTAAACAAAAGATTTCACTAAATAGCAATAAAAACTTTTGTTAAATTTGAGTCAGATTATTTTCAAATATAAATATTAAATATGATTTATATCAAGGATAAATTTTATGAATCAAAACTTATTATTTACTCGTAAATTAAAACGCACGAAATATTAAATAAAAACTATAATTTATGAAATTATTATGTATGGAAACTAAAGTAGATACAATTCAATTTTATCAGTTTTATGTTTTTTTTTAAATTTTTGTTGATTAAATGTTATGTCTATTATAGTAATCAAAAACATAATCATAAATTCATGATAATCTGTAAAAAAATAGTAATGTGCGTAATTATTCTGAAAAAGGTCAGAAAATATTGATTTTATTTAAATATAAAATTAATATTAACTTCAATAATAGAGAGTTTTTCGTTGAAGCTTAACATAAAATATAATTTTAAGATTATGAATATTAGTATTCATTTGAAAGGAAAGTAAAAGAATACGCAAGGCTTGTATAAGATATCTTCTATTTGAGTCCCAGTTCCACTAGGAATTATAATTAGTAAACTGTACTGGACGTATAAGTTGGATTTATATTTCTCACCACACTATTTTCACTGAAACAGGTAAGGGAAATTGTATGTAGACAAAAAAAACTCAACCTATGAACACATGCACGTAAAAAATGTACATTTTATGAAAAATATGTGTATAATTTATTGTCCATGAAGTGAACAAAATTATAACTTGAAATTTCGTGTCATAACTTTCGTGTCATTATATTTTTGGACTGTAAATAATACATAGATAAATTCCACAAAAATGTCTACTTCAATAACAATTCTTACTTCTATCGTGATACACTTATCACACTTTACAAAGCGTTTTAGCGTTTTTGACAACATAAGTCATCTCCTTTCCCACGAAATTATATATATATATATATATATATATACATATATATATAGTATCTCTCAATAGGGACACCCGACGTAAAAGATATTTGGTTCCTTAAATAGAGGTATTCCGTAGAAGTACTACTATATATGTAATGTTTACTAGGAAAATCTTGAATTTTCACTAAACTTTTTAAGTGTTTGATATTTTTAGAATTTGATTCTTAAAGATTTATTCAATTTTTAGGTGTTTTTCTTTATAATTTTATTTTTTTGGACTTAAATTTTCAGATTTTATTTTAAATTTACATTTTTGGTTTTATAACAATTTTTGAATTTGTATGATTTTAAATGTAATTTTTGTTTCAATATTATCTACATATATTTTACAGTTAAGTTGGTTAACAGAATTAAATGTTTAGCCGCAAATAAATTTGTATTAACTCTTAAGTTATTAACTATTAAACACACATACAAGCACACACACAAACACACACACACACACATATATATATATATATATTTATTTGTGTGTATACATAAATATTATATATATATATATATATATATATATATATAATTTCACTGTTAATTATTTATATTATTGAGAATTTCTTTTTTAAATTTTTGATTTTCAGTTTTTTAGTTGTAATTTTGGTTTCAATATTCTTAGTAAGTCGTGCTAGTCTACGATTTTTCTTTCTTTGTTTCTAGAGTTTAGTGTTGGGATTTTGTAATATACAAAAATTGTTTTTTAGAATTTTGTTTTTGTATTTTAGTAACTCTTAAAATAATTTCACCACTTGGGAAGATGGCATAATGTTTCGTTGCTTAGCTACTTAGCTACTACATTTGCTACTTAAATAATTGTTATGATTTATCAATTTTTTTATGATTGATAATGAAGTATTAATGAGTGTTTATATAAGCATTAATGATTGAACAATGATTTTTCATAAAATTAGTTTGTTTATGTTATGTAAAATTTATAAATTTGTTTGCATTTCTTTGTATTATTTTATGTAATATTAATTCACGTGGAGTGTTATACTTGAAAAACCTTTATCTTTCTTTCAGTTCTTAAACTTTTGACTTCTAATTAATTGTCGTTTGGGTTTTGAAGATATATTCGCTTTTTGTGTATTTTTAGCTTTCATTTTATATTTTAGATATAAATTTTCAGAATTTTCTATTTTTATTTTTGATATTATAATAATATTTTAATAATATATTTTGTTGACAGGATTGTTAAGCCTATATTTCTAAACTAGCCCAGGGTAGCAGTCTAAAGCCTGTTTTAACATTTAATATAACAAATGCATTGAAAACACGACACTGAAACGCTACATTAAAAATGCAATACCAAGAGGAAGTGGCCTGTAAGGGATAAAACTTGACAAACAGAGAGAGACAGCAACGAACAGTAAATGACTTTTATTTCGAAATAATATGCATAATACAGAGTGAGAACAGTGCCGGATGAAAGGTTGTAGGAACAAAGTGGATGGCAATACTCGAAGTAACACTTCAAAATACAGAGTCAATGAGAGTATAGATGGCGTCTTGATGAATGGCTCTCCATTCCCTGTCAACCATTTGTCACAGTTCGTTATCTGAACACAGCAGTGACAGGGTCAGCAAATGACGACTAATCACATCCATATGTGATCAATTGGTGAGAAATCAGGAGAGAATGGTGGTCTGTGGAAAGTTTCAGTACACCTTTCAGAGGTCGTTGACTAATGCGAACAGTGTGAGGTTGGGTGTTATTCTGCTATTAAAAGGCATTAGGTAACCCGTGAATGTAGGGGGGTGTCACCGACCACAGCACATCACCCATATAAAATTAGGCCATAATAGTGCCCTGAATATGAACCAAAGGTAATGCGGAATCGTATGCAATTGTGCCCTGAACCATGATGCCAAGTTGTCTCATGGTGGGACGTTCCACAATTGTTGCTGTATTGGACTTGTTACCCCGTCTACGGCCCTCTCATACGCAGCGACTATCATTGTAGAAACAGAAGCGTGATTCATCTGAGAACACGACCCTGTGCTATTACGTTGATGACATTGTTCGAGCCGGGCACCATTGCAGATTAAGTGCATGCCACTAATTCCCAATCGACGAGAAATGGTTTTGATCGATATGGGGACCTCTCAGATGTCTTAAACATGCTGCAGAATGAAGGTAGAATTGGTTCCTGTATCGTAAACCACTTGACAGATGATGCGTCGTTCCACGCATGCTGAGGTCAGATTCGCAGCATCGACACCCCTTAAACGTGCCGCCTTTCCTTGTTTCAACCATTTTCACAACAAAGAGTGCTCTCTCGATGCGTCCAGATTTGTGTCAGATGAGATTTGCCTTATGAACCCACCTGCTCTTCTCAGTCCGGTCGCCAAGTCTTTCGTAAAATCATCTGCCTGCTGGAACTGCCTCCATTGACTACGGCCTGGCATTATCTGCTATTATACGCGTCCTTTGAAACAAGAACAATTTTTCTATGATGAATTTCTCGGCAGAAATAACTTGATGACTGGAGTCTAACTTGAAATTTGCATGCATAGTTTTCTGTCTACTTCTTCATGTTGCATTTTCTTGGTCGCGCAGTGTATATTATTCTCCATTCTTCTATTTTGGAAAACAATTTAAGTTTCTTAAATTTTTTCAAAATTGTTGATATTTTATTTATCTGCTCTTCTGATATATATATATATATATGTGTGTGTGTGTGTGTGTGTGTGCGTGTTTTATGTGTCTATCTATGTAAAAATTTGTATATGTATGAGTGGTTAAATATAAATATACACACAGTAGTACCTCCCAATATGGATTACACATTTATCCCTTAATTGAGGTGTCTCTTTTTCAGTGGGTATTTGTTAAAATTGTAATTTAATTAAGATTTCAGAATGTACCAAACATTAAATAAATGATATGTAAATAAGTAATATAATCACTGATGATAATAAATCATTCACTGTTATAAACTATTATCATGAATCTTTTAATTGGAAAGTGTATTTATTTTAATAAAATTATATAGTTTTTAATGTCATTCTCTTTGTTTGGTTCTCTTTGTTTGAGTTATTTCTAATCTTCTTTTTTTAAAGCTCATAGTATCAACTGTAACTTAAATAATTTATTTTTGTTATCTTTGGCATATTCACTACGCAAGTTCTTACTGGTTTCTAAGCTTTCTTACATTCTAGAACTGCCACTGATTTTTAAAGTTCAACCAATTCATTTTCATCTGTAGTGTATATTTCCACTAAGGGCACTGCAAATTGGAATTTCAAAACCTCTTTTCTTAAATGATGTGCTTCCCATTGGGTCCCGTATCGGATTGTCATGTAAATTTCTGTGTTTTCTTTCCCTTTTTGAGAACTGTAGCAAGAATAACTGGCTTTTGAATTCTATGAATGGGAAATCTCATATTTCTTGCGCCACAACTCGCTTCTTCCCAATGTATTGTTCCCTGATTCTCTATTAAAAAGCAGTTTTCAGAAGAAAGGTTTTAACTGATCATTTTATCAGTGAATAAGTGTCTTTTTTCTATAGTATCTTTGAAAAACCTTTTTTTCAATACCCCATTCAGGAGGCACTTTCGTGTATATATTCGAGTGTGTGTGTGTACGTGTATAATTATTAATAATAAATATAATAATGATCAACATATAATATAATTTATAGTAAAATACAAGTTATAACTTATAAAATCCTAAAATTAAAATTAATGTTTAAACTATTGAAATGCGATGGATGTTTCAATTATATAGATCATACTAAACTGTGATTACTTTTACATCTGTGGCCCAATAAAAATTCGTAAATATTTATAATTTATAAGATCATGACTAAGATTATTCTATTAATTATAATATAAAAACAAATACATATCATCTTTTCAATTTATCAGCATTGCATTGTTAAATTTAACACGTTTTTTAATGTTAAGAGACTCTTAAATCCATTTTCAAATAATTGTATTGATTTTTTTGTGTATGAGAAGTAACAACATTGGTACGTATTTATCCAAAATTGACAAACATCCGACAAGTACTTTACCTCCATAAAAATGGAACGTTAATATCCATACTTCCTGTACTTACTATGCAATTAATTAATTTCTTTATGTTCTAAGAAGCTATGGCTCTTGATGTGCAGTTGTAAATAATCGACATTAATGACAGATGCAGGTTTTACATGCGCTTGAAGGGATTTGGCAAGTAGGACGTTTAGTTATATATTATTTATAATATTTCTTCTTACCTAACTTATTGCGAAGACATGAAAGTATACTGAAACCTGTTTTTACAGGAATTGTTTTTTCATGTTTAAGGAAAAAATAAGTAATTTCTCCAGAAAATAAATGCCGTATTGACGCATTCTCAAAATTAACGCACAAGAAGGGAATTGACAAATGGGGAATTCCTCTAATCTCCGTAATTATGGAATGCTTTTAAATAATTAATCTATATCTTTTTTTAAAAGTTTCCAGCTGTCCATTTGAGTTATCTCAAATGAATGCCTAACCAAAAATATGTACAAAAGTATAAAGATTGCTTAGTGAAAAGTGGAGAGATGTACATTGTTTTGTAGGAATAATTATTGAGATAATTTGTTTAATTTGAAGACATTTATAACAGTTTCACAGAATACAATTTATAATAAGTATTACATGAAATTACTTGCAATAAAATTTAGTAAATAGATAGGAATAAGTCATAAGGATATGATAGTTGGACTGATAAAAGTCTGTAATTTCAACAAAATAAGAAATGAATTAAAATTAACTAAAATAGCAGTAAAAAAGGATTCTGCTGTAAAAATTCGCTAAATGATCACAAGGCTTATGGCAAAACATAAAAAAAATTGGCATATTAATGGTAAATTTAATACGTAATAAACAGAGGGCTTGTTAGTTATAATCTTTATTTACAAACACATATATTTATAAAAGGCGAAAATTAAATAACAAAGATCTTGGAGAGTATAGATACTAATTTTAACTTTTATAATGTGGTAATAGGCGAAATTGTGAATGTTTCTAATACAGAACAATTGCAAATTTTTATTATATGTATTGATGTCTAATACAATAGCACCAAAGAAATAGCTCCTTTAGTGTTATTAAAAGACTCAACGTAATCAAGAGACATATTTGAAACACAGAAAGATACAATGAAACGATTTTTTTGTCGATTGCGAACTTTTCTGGCATTGCCACTAGTGGTGCCTAAAAAATAAAAAGTAAAAGAAATGATCTTCTACTACTATTAGAAGACAATATAAAAATTTCTTTTAAGACTTACGCATGATGAGATACTATTTTATAGTTCAATACGAAAATATTTGCTTAAAAGATTTTAAAATGGATAACTTTATACAATTTGTTTTCCAAGTTGTAAATTCTATAACAGCCGAGGTTCTAAATCATCGCTTTTACAGCATTCCTTTAATGTATAGCATCTATGGCTTAATTAGAATCTATATTCCTTTGTAGATGCTAATTATCGGTAAATAATTTACTGTTCCAAAATAAAGTAAATTAATTCTAACTAAAATATGGATAAAATTGTAATTTCCTAAAGGAACTCGCGTCACTTATGAATCCTAAAACAAAGAAGATATTGTGCCAGAAATTGACGATAAAAATTCTATTAAAAGGCAAACATTTTAATGAATTTAACTCCATCATTTAAATGAGTGATAAATGTGTCACCAAAGAAAGAAAACTAAAATGGTACAATTTATCAAACTGCAGTAGCATTCTTAAATGAAACATGAATTATGGATATGCCTCAAATTATGAAGAAAATTTAAATATACAAATAATGAAGTTTAAGTAACAAAAATATGTTAGCAATATATTCTACCTTTTTTTCATTAGCCGTTGTTAGTGTTAGCTTAATGTAAGAAGGACTTACGGTAGCCAAACGTTTGAACACAATTCACAATGCATGAATGATCATATTTGTATTTAAACGAAGAAAAATAACATTTATCATACAGTAATAGTATTGATTAGTTTGAATAACTATTAAGAAACACAAATTTATATAATTTTGCAGATTTTCTCTTAAACACTTATTGACATACATTACAGTCGAAAATCTTACGCATTAACATAGTTAAGAATAGTTCTGAATGGAATTGAATTTGCAAGTATATTTTATACAATATGTTTTGGACCTTATTTAGTATATATATATATGTATATATATGAGAAACATATTCTTCGCATAATGTTTTCATGAAAATTGTTACTACACTTTTTGAAGAGATTACGAAGAATGTACGATTCAAATACAATTAAATATGTGGAATTTTCACTAATGTGAAATACGTTATATTGAATGTTTACTAACGAAATTATTATAAAATACTTTATCACATATTTTAAAGGCTAAATTTAAATTTATAAGGAATTAATTTTAATTAGATAAAATTAGGAGAAGACACACACACATATATATATTGTAGGATTATTTGATGCAACTTCAAGAAGAAACCTCATCTGCTTACTTTGAAAATTGTGTTAAATGCTGGGTTAATTGCACATAATCTTGGAGAAGGTATTTTAAAAATTAATTATTTATTTTTTGTTGTAAATATA
>BMAW01063673.1:0-34158 GCA_019974015.1 Nephila pilipes | reverse complement strand
ATATATATATATATATATATATATATATATATATAGCAACCATTTGAAATTCCTTTTAATTATTCTGGTTGTACAAAACCTTACTTTAGGAATGGGGATGCAAATTTGGAAAGAAATGAACACTTTCCATTTCGAGGATTAAAATTAATGCAATTCATAAAAATTACCTTTTCTAAATATTATTTATGTTTCTAGCTTATTTTACTTTAAAGTAATATTAAGTAGAATAACAAAATATTAATTTATGTGTTTGTTAAAGTTGTATATATAATTGTATAGTTCAACGTAGTGGTAACTATTTAACTGTTATTGTAAATGGGAACAATTTTACTAATTGTAGTTCGTGATAATGATTTACTTAGCGCCAAAATGCTTATCTATTGCAGGGTATTTTAGCAAGGCCTTAAAGTTATTCTGAAATGTTAATATCACTTTTTCTATTTTAAATTATTTGTCATCACATATCTTAAAATTAGGTCTGATACAAATTCTTGATGATACCTAAATTATCTTGTAATACTAAATATACCAAGAATATGTGATTTAAAACTATTACAGACTAATTGGATTTCTTAAAATTATCTTAAGACGCCTGAAGTAATACATATAGGTATAAGTTATGTGTGTATTACATTACAATGCTTAAAAATATTTTTTCGAATAATACCTTTTAATGTAGTGTTTATATTCTCAATATAAAAGAAATTTATTTTACATATTATCAGAACTTTAATTGTGTTATTGAAAAACTTGAATGCAAAACTGATATAATTAGATTTTAATTTTTAATTTATAGAGCCCTTAAAATTACGAAGTGAACACCGGAAAATGCAGGAAGAGTAAATTACTAAAGAAGTCTTGTGAACAGCATAACAAACTTTATCTATTATTGTTTATTAAAGAACAATTATTTTATTAGGATAAGAAATTCTCCTCAAATATACTTACAAATACAGAAGACATTAATAATTAAAAATTACAAGTTATAATTAAGTAACTTTAAGAATGTGTTAATACTCAAGAATACCTTCTGATGTTGAAACAAAGACCGAAGCATCTGGCCTTATACTCTGTATAAACACTTTTCTCGTCTTGGGGCTTTAATATCTCGTCTTAACTGAAGTTTTGTCCGGGTAATAAAATCCTGGTGGAAGCTGATAAACTTAGACTTGAGATATTACTGTGCCCTGAGAAGGTCTCTAGTCTCCATTGGCTGATGTGAGAGTCATTTCTCTCGTAAAATGATTAGCCTCAGAACTCGAGTGATAAACTTTACACTTAGCATGTGAAACTTTTAGACACAAATATTTTAAAACACCTCAAAGAATTTCCTTTTTAAGCTTAGGCATTGTAGTCTTATTTATGTGTGCAGGTGGTTCCAAAAAATATCCATCATAGGTACGAGAAAAAAAAAATATTATGAATAGAAACTGAGAATACGATAACACTTTCTGTAGTATTATTTTGTGATTGTTTTTAATATTTTAAAGAAGTCTATATGCCTATCCCATAAACATCGTCGCCATAGTTTTTCTGACCATCTTTATCTTCTTTGGAGCAGATCCCCCCGAAACAACCCAATGTTATTTAATTTCTAAAATATAGTGATGAATCCAAGACTCATTATTGGTAACAACTCGTTACAAAATGATGCATCTAATTGTAAGAAATCAAAACTTACCTATGAAAAAGAATCATCTTTATTTAGCGTCATTTAATTAATGGTAGTACACACAATGACAATACTAAATTACTTTAGCAAAGTCATCTACCGTTAAAAGCAGTTAACTATTAAGAAACTCTTGGCACCCAATTAACTATGTTTTTTATATATTAGTTTCGGCACTTTTTAATTCAATGCAATATGATTAAGAAATTACGAGCAAATAAAAAAAATGGAAAAAAGGACATTAAAACTGAATATTAAACAGATAGTACAAAACATATAGCAGGAGACTTATCTGCTGAGTTCCCAAGTTTTGTTTCAATTTTCGTCCAATAGAAGCAGTTTAAATTCTAAACACCATTTGAATTAAACAATGCTTGTTAATTCTAAACATTCGAATTAAACAATACTTGTGAACTTTAAGCACACCATTGGAATTAACCAATACTATGCACTCTAAGTCTTTATTTGAATTAAACGATACTACAGTAAACTTTAAACATCATTTAAATTAATCAATATTAGTATTGAATAAATTTCTTCAGTGTCACGATATTCCTAAAAGTTGGAAACGTATCGTTCAAATTTTGAGGATTCAATACATCTAACAACACAAACTATTAGAAGCATTCATTTTTATCCTCCTATTTCTCAATGAAATAGTTTTTCAATGAATCGTCTGTCACTTTATCTTTTATGTGAAATCGATCCCGTCATAGATATATATTACAAAATTATTAAGGCAAAAACGTCGAAAAAAATTTTAGAACTATGAAACAAAAATTTAAATAAATACTTTTCGAAAATATTTTCACAGTTCATACATGGGAGTAAAAAATTTAAAACATCAGTTTAAAAAAAAATGTTCGATACAAATATAGTTACTGCCATCAACCGAAGCATTTCCGCTCAATAGGTCTTTTAAATTTGAATGAAGGAAAATCATTCAATTACTCATGCCTCGACAAAACTAAATGAATTCCATTCATTGATGAAAGGGCGACTGTTAAAAAGCGAAAGTAAAAGAAATTTACTCTGATTGTTCTAACACACGAACATAATGAAAAACACAATAGAGAATTATTTTTTTTACTTATTCGAAGAAGAAGAAAAAAAAATATGCAGTAAAAGCTTTTAATACCATAAGTATATGGTAGAATGAATCCGAAGTTTTGACAAATCTCTTCTTTTGATATGAACCTTAAGAAAATGAAAGCCTTTATTTAATGCCATTAATTGTTGAAATTTCCTTAAAAAAAACCAAACGAATATTTTTAATAAAACAAATATATGTACTTTGCAACAGTTTCAACAACAAAATTTTAAACGAAGGCTATAAATTACTATAGAAATCAGAAAATGGCTAATTTGTGTTATTAATTTGCTTTAAAAGTTTGATACTTGTCTATTAAAGCAGCGCCCGCCACATTACGATATCGGAAAATCGCCAAGCAGTAAGATTTAATGCCATGTTTGGTTGTAAACTCCTAAGGTTGCAGTCCTAAAGAAACAGCACTTCATCATTTTAGTAAAATATCGCTTGCCTGTTAATGTTACCGATTTCGTATTTTTTTTAAATACCTATTTTGCTGCCTTTGAAAATGTCGTTAACAATTTTCAATTTACGAAACAGCGAAATGGATGATGGTTTTACACATTTTACGGTGAACCATAAGTACAATTTTGTAAACCCGTCAACGGGAGTTCACACGGTAAATGTTAAAAGAATGTGGTATTCCAAAAAGTGGCGTAACAAGAAACAGCATGACACGGCTCGGAATGATCTAGAATCGTATCTGGTAGAATTTATGTGGAGGAAATATGTGGCGAAAAAAATGCTTTCTATAAAATAGTGAACGCAATTTCGGAAATACGGCCTTTTATGTTATAATTGATGTTCTAAAAGTTATGTAAATATTAATATTAAACATCTAAATTTTTATAGTACTTATTGGGATGAGATTTATCACTAAACATATAAAAGGTTATTAAATAAAAATATTAATGAAAAAGTTTTACATTATTAATTGGTGTGTTATTTGTTTTCCTACATTTCAATTTAGCGCTCCGCTTACTTGGCGCTTTTAACTAGCTTGGCGACATTAGCGTATTCATAATTTGGCGGGCGCCGCTTTAATAGACAAGTACCATATCAAAAAGGGGTATAATAGAAAACACACATACACATACCATTTTATATATTCTTATTTTGTATTGTCACTAAATGTTCTCTTTACCTCAAATTAAAATTCTAGAAGCTCTCAGGAAAAAGAAAACCATGAATTTATTCAGCTGAAAATAAAAGCATTTGTTTTAAATTCTTCATACGTCTTGTGGGAACTTTGTACTTCTACATGAATTCTAGAACTACACATGCTATAAAAATTAAGCAATTATTCAGTACTTCAATTGAAGCTAATTATAATATTGATATTGCAAAATTTAATCTTGTCAGCTAACAAATAATTTATTTTCAAAGTGTAAAAGAAAAAAAAATCATTAGTTTCTTATATTCTATTTTTTCTTTCAAATTTTAGTTATAATTTGCACAGTTATACTCTGTAATCTCTACAAAAATACTCTTATTGAGAAAAGACGAAGAGCAGGAATAAAAACCACTTTGATTTTACAAGAACTATATTTTCAAATAAGAAAAAACTTATTTTTATTTTTTTTCAATTATCGAAAAAAGAAGCAAAAAATAAACATGTCTTTAATTTAATTTTCCTTAAAATAAAACCATACTAATCCAATATGTTCCATAGCATTCTTAGAAAAACTGTTCTAAAATATTTTTCACAAATATGTATGATAATCCATATAGTTTTGTGTTTATTTAACTCATTTTCAGAAAATGGAATAAATGTTTATTTACAGTAAAATGTGTAACTGTTTTTATTTTGAAAGAATTTTTCTGCCTTTTGAAGTTATTAAGAATAAAACTGATTTGAAAATTGTGTATGCCATAATGTGAACTTATTCAATATGATACATCTATTTTCGCTTTTCTTTTTCTCAAGCTTTTCTGACGTGTTTAATCTCTGCGCTCATCTCCCTTAATTTACAATTTGCTTCTTTTGAACATGCAACATCATGTTCTCCCTTTCAAAATTAAAGATAGATTTTTATTTGTGCACTGTATCACACCAGACATTATAAAGATTAAAATCGAAAAGTATTTTCTCATTATGACATATGCATGAAGGAGTTTTCTAGAACAGTTTCCAGAAAGTTGTTTCCGTCACATTTTTATACTTTTCACCTTATAATTTTATTGTAAATTAAAAGTAATAATAAATTATAAAATTTAATAAAAATGCAAAATATTATAACAGATACAAAAAAGAGCTGATGATTTTCTCTGAGACGTAATGAACAGGCGTCAGCCTCAATCTGAAATTGAGAGATTGAAAGCTCACGAGATGGAGGAGAAACTAGGATCCAGCATACGAGATGGTATGAGAGAATTTCATGGAAATATTGTATTGTGAAATTAAGTGGTGAAATAAAACTGTAGATATTATCTATAGTTAGTCTGATACCATTCGTTGGATGTAAAAACATGAATTAAATGCATTGAGTTATATTACGTACGCAGTTTTACTGCTGTTATTAGAATTTTAGTTCCAGTTTTCAATTATGAGTTCCAAATCTACTTCCTTGTTTTTACCTGCCTTTTAATTTAATGCATATTTTTTTTATTTGTTTTATTTTTACATACACGATAAGTGAATAAATTCAAAATTCTGTGATCAAAATCTGAAAATGTATTACAAAAAGCATATTTATAAAATAATTAAATTATTTTCACTCAGTGTATTTCACTTGCCACAACTCACGCACAGTGGCTGCCGTAATGGAGTGGATTTTTGAAATTTTGATTTTGAAAAGTAAAAATTGATATTATTAAATACTCACTTAATTTTAATACTGCAGTAAGAATAATTTGTTAATTTTAAAGTATCTTAGTCTAAAAAAATATAAATATTTTATAATATTTACAAATGTAATAATAAATAAATAAAGTTTCAAGGTCACAAAATTGAGTGTACATCCTATGAAATAGTGATTTTGTCACCATTATTTTTTAATAATTCAGAACAGTAGTGTGGTTTCCTTAAGATACTTATATTTGACTACCAAGATTGCAAAAAGAAAACTTTAGATGTGAAAATGAGATTCTGAATTGAGACTAATACTGAAATTTAGTAGAACTTTCATTCTAACGTTTGAGGAAAGTAAATTTATGCATGCTAATGTAAAGAAACTTCAACAGAGTCACGGATGGGTATAAAGCATTATCCAAAAGCATGAAAAATAAGAACCAATTGCAAATAAACCTGGAAAAGGGAGGAAAAGGATATTTCAGTTCGACGACCAATAAAATCATCATTCAAGAGGTAAGAAAAATTCTTAAAGAGAGACCTGTAAAAATGGTTTCATCTACTTTCACATCAAAAAGAATATTTTTCTGCAGAAACAATTCAAAGACTACTCCGATAATCAAATCATAATAGTCATCGCATAGCTAGAAAAATATCTACAGGTCCAGAGAAAATAGAGAAAAGAGGGATTACATATACTACGAATCATATTTATAAAGCCACAATATTTCTAAAATCACATGATATTCAGTGATGAAAGTTAATTCAATAATTTTGGAAGCGATGTTCGATGGTATGTTTGGTGGAATCGTAACTCTGAACCACTTCCCTCAACACTATTTTCGTTGTCAAATATAGAGACCGTTTGATTCTTGTACAGGACTGTATGTCTGCAAAAAACTTGAAAAAGTCCGTTTTTACTAAAGGTCTCACGGAATGGCCATGATAATCAAGTGGTCACTGTCTGGTTGACCCATGGGTTCAAGTCTGGATGCCACTAAATATTCGCCGTGTAGCAGGGATGGCGCAAATTAAATTTGTCGAGGATCAAAAATTGTGTGGAAGTTTGGAGAGGGAGGTGCCAGCTCAGATTCGTTTCTCACCACTTGAGCGAGGTTTAAAATAGCGAGGCTCTTCACAATCTGCCTTGCTTTTGATACTGCGACGTTAATAAACAAATGATAAATCAATCAAACGTCAGAGTCAAATATAGAATAAAACACTTCGATATACTGACGAACAATTTCCCCCCCCCCCTAACTCCTTTAAATTATACTTCAGAAATTAAATAATGAGTTGCCAGTGTTTGTATTCTTGAGATAAAGGGACAAAATATAATGCTAAAATTGTCAATTTATGTTTATTTTACAATTTAAAACTTGATTTCGTGCATCTGTTTAATCTTCCAATCATATTGTGTCAAAATATTTGTAATTTCAGTAGAGAAACCTCTATTTAAAAGCATAATATATGGAGCAAATAAAATACTTAAAAACAGTATTATAAGAAATGTTAACAAAAGTTTTCCCAATTACACTTAACAAACCCTTTTAAATCAATGCCCACTTTTTGGAATTCTTCCTAAATACTAAAGGATGTGTAACGAAATATTAGGTTTTGACCTTTTAAAAAATTTAGTATTTAGGCAAGATGTATCTGAATTTTGTGACTTAAAAAGCTCTGTCACTTAAACCTAAAAATTATGCTTGTTAAAATATTATCGATTCTTAATTTTTTTTTCTTATTCTAGTACATTTTGTAATGAGCATTTTATTTTCTTATAAACATTAAACTTAAATAAGTATTGAATAATATTGTTCACTTCTTCTTACAGGAAAGTAAATTGTGTACACTCAGCTTTGGGAGCTACTATCTACTAATGTCTGAATAATTCAACTGTGGACTTCAAGTGATTCTAGGTTTGAACAGCTATCAATAGCAATTGAATGTTTCCCTTATTACTTAACGGTATTTTTGGTACATAATTTTCCACACTATGATATTGGAATTTATCAGTTGTCAATGGTTAGCGATTCATTCCCTTAATTTTATTACGTAATTTTGAATGATATTATATAATTTCATAGATTCTACTGTTTCCAGGGGAACCACATTCATTTTGTTATTTTTACATAAAAATGTGTGTGTGTAGAATCTGAAAATAGTTACATTTTCTTGTTTTTTCTATAAGCTTTATCTCTATGAATTATAAAGGAAAGTCTACAGACTGTATGTAGGAAGATTGCCAGCTTAGATTAGTGGAATACTGTAGGAGAAGAATTAATTTTGTGGCCACGTGTGAATACAATTCTATTAAATACTTACAAAAGTTGTTATAGAAGAGTAGATTCTAAATATAGGTTAAGATACTATTGTAGTTGCATCTTGTACATTAATGAAGCTTCTGTTGTGATTCATTTTAGGTTTAATTTTTAGTCGAATATTTTATCATTATAATTTGCCTCAGAACAATTCTGCGCTTGGTTGTCAAGCGGCTCTTGCTTCTTAACGCCGGAGTCAGAGTCAGGACATACTCAATAATTCAACCAATGACATGAGTGGATGGTCGTTAATGTCTCATTTTAAAATATTTAAATATATCCATACACCATGGAGCCCCCCTTACTTTCATTGCATATGCGTACATAAAATCTTGTTAAATTTTGTAAATATAATTCTTGTTATTCAAATATACAATCCACTTAATAAATTATATCTGAACTATTTAACAGCATCTGTAAATATATTTGATCAATAAAATAACAACTGGATTCCTAATGAATCTGTTTCAACACCAGATGTTTTAAATGAAATTATTCAATGTAAATCAATAAAGTGTCTACAATAGTATTAAAAATAGTAGATAATGTAACTTAAATTAGCTACGAATTACATAGGAATTAATAGTTAATTATTTAAAAAAAATATTGATTTTATTAAAAAAAAATTATTATTATATCTTTTCTTAGTTTCAGAAACAAACTGAAGTATTCCTGAAGAAAATACTTTTTATAATGTTATGGTGTAAATAGGATTTGGATGCGAACTCTATTGAAGAATTTGAATAAAGAAGAAAACATTTTTTTCTTATATTAAACGATTCTTTTGTAATGCCGTTTATTAAAGGAAATTTCTATCTGGAGAAAAAAAATCAAATAATATTCCTTTCAAATCATTAAAGGAAGTTTAATTGTATTTTATTGATTTATTCTTATTATTATATCAGAAGTCTTCATTCAACAACATGACCTTGGATGTTGCATTGACTCCCTCAAAATACTTCCTAATAAACAGCTTTCTATTTCATTTATGTACATTAAGATTTCAGTTTTAATTCACTATATGATTGACACTCATTAAATCAGAAAATTAATGTGACTGTTATTTCCTATACTGTTTTACACAGTACGTAAATAAATATATATATACACTCATGGACAAAAAAAATTAGCGCACCAAGAAAAAGTTGTCAAAATGAAACAAAATGTTACATACGTAAAGACTATTTTGATATAAGTAAATGATTAGAAAATAAAAGGATCATTTGTTTCAGAGAAAAATGCAAAAGAACGGAGGATTTAATACCCTATTGAACCCCTGTTGCGCGAATGCACTATACGATACGATCGGGCATTGAGGCATACAAGTTCTGTATGATGTCTTGAGACATTTCGTTCCATATTTGATGTAACCTTACCTTCAGTTCGTTCAAACTCGTGGGATGCCGAACTCGCCGTCGCAAATGAACTCAGACATGCTCGATTGGAGACAAATCTGCGGATCGGGCAGGCCAAGGTAGGGTAATAACAGTGTGGAGACAGTCTTGTGACACCCTTGCCGTGTGAGGTCGCGCATTGTCTTGTTGAAAAATGGATCCTGGAAGACGTTGTATGAATAACAACACGTGTGGTTTTAGGATGTCATGGACATACCGCTGGGCTGTCATGGTGCCACGGATCAATACTAGGGTGACCATGTATTGTAGGCAATGGCACTCCATACTCTCACACCAGCTATAGGAGTGGTGTGTCGCTCTAAAGCAAAGACAGGATTGAGGCGTTCACCACGGGGTCTCCACACACGAACACGAGTGTCATCACTGCTGAGATTGAATCTGGATTCGTCGCTAAAGACGACCTGGTTCCATTCCGCTGCAGTCCAGTTTCCTTCTGAGCCACTCCAAACGGAAGCGTCGGTGGGTGGGCGTGAAGGGCAGCACACGTAATGGGCACCGCGATCCCAAATGTCCTTCAGCCAGGCGCCTTCGTATGGTTCGAGAAGACACAGGGCCCCCTAGTGAAGGTGCTACCGGTGCCTGGATGGCGACCGATGAAGAAGTGGGATGTACATGTGCATTTCTTACGATGTGGCGGTCTTCTTGACTACTGGTCAGTCGAGGGAGTCCTGAGCCTGGTATTCGTGTAAATGACATCTCTCGGATCCACTGGTCCCAACACCTCCTCACAACACAATAAGAGCGGCCTAATTGACGAGCTACTCGCCTAGTTTACCACCCAACTGCCATCATGCTGATGTTTATCCCCTTCTCAAACTGCGACTGCTGCTCATATTGTCTTCGAAAACAGCGTAATTGCATGTCTATCTCAGTTCTTCCTTTGTAAATGATTCAGCTTACTCAAACAAGCTTTGGTTACCTGTTTTATACTCCACGGAGAACGACGTTAAATGCCCTCTACCGGCTATACGTAATGCGCAATCACGCTGCTTTTCTAATCATTTGCATATATCCCCAACATGTATCTTCATGCCAAGTTTTGTTACGACCCCGCAATTATTTCTTGGAACGCTGATTTTTTAGTCCATGAGTATATATTTACACTGGTGTTCAAAATTAAGAGAATTTTTCGATTCGGTTGATTATCTCTAGAACTACTGACAGATTGAAATGAAATTTGGCTTGAACATAGGGTTGATATCATACAAAAATATAATCATTCAACAATTATAATACACAAGCACGATTTCGCGTAACACTCATCGGAGTCTCAAGATATGAAACATCAGTTGCAGAATACAACAAAAAAATGGGTTAATAGGGGGTATGGTTCACTTTTACAGATATTTAGGTTTCGCGCCGTGATTTTATGCTGGAAATAAGGGAGTTTATGAGTACCTGTTGCAATTGGTCCCACTCTTTCAGCGAGGCTGTTTTCAGGCCTTGGATGGTTCTCAGATGTTGCGAATTGTAATTGCCCAACTCAGGACGTGTCAGGTATGCTCTACAGGATTGTGGTCTAGAGATCTGGCAAGCCAAACCATCCCGTGAATATCCTCACTTTCCAGGAATTCATCGATCAGTTAAGTTCTATGTGATTTTGCATTGTCATCCGTTAGAAGGAAATCAGGGCCAATTGGACCCCTGGAAAGGAAAATATAAGGTTCCAATACCTCTCCCCTATACTTCTCAAGAGTCACGGTGCCTCTTTCAAAAACATGGAGGTTTGTGTGGCCCTCCAACACGATGTCTGACTAGACCATCAAGCCTCCGATGCAGTAATGGTCGATTTCTCGGACATTGGACGTCAAGTAATGGGTCTCTGATTCTCTCCGTATGGAAGAATGACAAGAATCACTGGTTAGGCTGAACCAGGACTCATTAGTGAAGAGAACAGTCGCCAATTGATTCATGCGCAAATTTAACCGACCAACCAACCTAAGAGCTGCCGGTAGAGATCCAGGTGAATTTGCAGAAACCCAGCGTTTTGGAGATTTGTCTATAGTGGGTACTAGTAAGCTGGTAAACTGAACGTTGCTAATATAATTTTGACTGTCATTACTTTGATGTTTTTTTACTCTATTTGTATCTAAACTGTAGATATGTTGTTATTGTCCAAGCTTTGCTGCCTGCGTATCATCCTGCATAATTGTGATTAGAGTGGCATTTGCCGTTTCATGTATACATATATATATATATATAATGTCATGACTTGCTTAATTGTCATACGAACACATATTCGTATGAATATGTCTACTTACTTGGAATAAGTGCTGAATGATAACTAGAGACAAATAGTTGATTATCTACGAAACCATCGTATGAAATAGAATATATTGTGCATCCAGAACACCAGCCTTTCCCACCTCTAAGCTGAGCTTAAGCCTGAATAAATAATGTAGTGCATATGAAAGGAGATCTTAAAACAATACTTTGCGAGCTTTTGGAACCTAATAAATAGCTCAATTCGGAGAGAAACTTTTAGCAAATCGATGATTTAATAGAATCTCTAAAAGAAAAAAAGCTGTTGGTGAGGTTCAGTAGGAAGTACATCATAGTGTCATCATAATTTCAGACCACATGCAGATTTGGTGACTCGTCAAAAAATCACTGAGGTAATCTAGAAAATTCTACTACTTCTGCTAAAAATTCTACTACACAGCACCCTCCAATTACCATCCTTTTCTGTCCTTGCAAACTTTTTGAATGCAAAAAAAAATTATTCAAAACTGATAATCTTTTCACCAGATACAAACCAAACACTATCTGAGTTCCTTGTTTCTAAAGATAAGATATTTTTCTAAAAAGATGTTAAATTACCATCATGATCCAAATAAGCCGGAAATAATGACGGAAATTATATTGTATAACACAATTATTAAATGTATTAAAAATGAATTGCTGTCTTTCACCTTACAAATGGACAGCGTTTTCTGGTAGATTTGGCAGTTGTTAAAATTGATTTCTGAGGATTAATCCTTAATTTTTTTTTCCAGATAATTTTAACATTTTGTAAAATACCCTTATATCCTCCAAAATCATTTGGAATCCAGGAATTATTTTTTATAGATCCATTCTTCTGAGCTTATGTAAAATATTCAAGTGCACACAAAATAAAATCACGAAAGATGTCAATTTATGTTCAAACATAACGAATGAAGCAAAATATATGATGTGCCTTAATACATATGTATTTTTCCAGCATGTTAAATAATAATAGGTAATTATTATAAGACTTTTTCTATTTCATTTCTTGTATTAATGTTCGTATGATGACTTATTTTAGTCTTAAATAAAAGCAAACTACTTTATGATACGAGTGTCATTTAATAAGTCCTTGGAATATCCAAGAGATGACGCTCGTAGCATTGAAAATGGTTTGCTTTTAATTAGCCTTATGACTCACTAAACAGTTGTTATTGTCACTCGTATTCGTGACCATGACGTCTTTTGCACCTCAAAGATTCTTCAAAACATTTCAAAAATTCGAAAACTTTTTTTTGAAATCATTCTCGTCTTCTTTAGAGCAAGATTCACCTCAAGCAACCCTTTTTAGTTATTGCTTGGTTTCCGGTGCTTAATGATCAATCCATTTATCATAGGCGATGGCATCCCAATGCGGCAGCAGTTAAAATTTGATTAAACAGCAAATAATTTCTAAACCAAACTAACTTATGAAACAATACCATAGTTGTAGCAGTTATGTTGAACAGAAGGCAGCACCCGAATGTAACAACAATATCCTTCAAAGATGTTATCTATCTTCAAATACAAGTACATTTTAAACCACTCTCGTATTCTTGATTAAATTTAAATTTATTCAATTATAATACATGGTTTATATTTACAAAAAGAGGAATATAAAGCCAGCTTAGCGTTATTGAAAATAAAGACAATAATTTGATTCTTTCTCATTGAAGCTCATCAAACCACCTATTTCCTAGAATCCTTAGTATAGAGCTTCTTCTCCCTTTTATTAAAAACAAAAAAAATTTCAAGAAGTCAGACTACCTTAAAAGATTGATTAAATTCAAAAGTTTGTTTAAATATGCTATGTTAATTTTCATAAAAAAAATAAGTCACTTTATGCTCTTGTTTGTTGTACCATTATTTTAAGCGTTTATTCTTTGAATTTTCAGAACCATTTTAAAACCTTTGATTAAAAAAATAATCCTAATTCATTACTATGAAATTTTAATAATAGAATTTTACAAAAATATATTATAATAAATATACAAGTATATTATTCTTTATTTAATATTAACGTGGATATTCGAATTTATGTTTAAAACAATTGCTACAAAAAATCAGTATACATAGAAATTATTTATATGTTCATCAAATACTAATAATTATCATCTTGTACTTGTATCATCTTTTTCTGCTATATCCATATCTATAGTTTTACATCAGCACAACAAAAGAATACGTTCGAGGCGGATTCAATCAAAAGAACAATGAGTTTGATTTATTTATTGAGTGAGTGAATATTGGTGTTTATGACGTTAGAGCCATTTTTTTATCGAAGGATACACATATTGTTATTGTTCTTTAAAGACATAAATGATTGTAGATCCCGAAAATATTTAAAAGTAAAGGAAAATAACAATAGGAGGAGCCGACAAAAGAATAATATATGTTACTATTATCAACTATTCATGTTCTTTAAGAAAGTATATGGAAATAGTTTATTTTGAATAATAAATGTTTCTTATGGAATGAGTAACGAAATACATAAATTAAATGTAAAGAAATCAGTGTTAGCTTAAGTAACACAAATTAAAGTAATACCATTGTTAAATTTGGAAATGAAAGATGGGAGATAAAAAAAACAATGAAAAAAGTAATTACATTTTTGGTGGTATAATATTTCTGAGAATTTGATAGGATATTGTGTATTGAATGATCATAAGAAAGATATTCTAAAATATTTTGACAAAAACATTATTTTTTTAAATAACTCTCACCTTGGAATTTCTAACGCTGAGAAAACAAATTTAATGAGTACTAATAATTAAAGAATGTTTCAATTCCGCTTATATTTATTTTTATTCATATTTTTGTATTTAGTGAGACAGTAAGTTGATGCAATAATGTTCTTTAAAACTATTTGCATAATGAGAAAAATAGATATTATTAGAGACTAAATGCAGATATCTTCATTAATCCTATTGTTACATATGATTAATCAGAAAAGGATTTTAGAAAAAAACCCAGAAGTATGTTGTTTGTGCCATAAATGTAATGAAATATAACTTAAGAATACGATTTAGTCTTCCAAAGAAGACAAAAATGTCAAAACATTTAGAGGAAATGTCCTCACATTGTTATTAATGTTATTATCTCATTCAATAAAAGTATTTCATAAGTCCTCTTTAACATCAAGATCCACCCTGATCCATCTTTTAACCAACTATTCAGGGTATATTTGAGTTTTTATAATGTGAGCAGCTCATATTAATGTGAAATAATAAGAAAATGTTACATTGTAATAGCCAATTTTTTCCTTAAATGAAAACAAACAATAAAAAAAAGAAATGCTTGATTTTAAAGTATGCGAAAACTTTTAACAAATTGCTTCTAAATTGCGACATCACCTTTCTTAATGAAATCAGTGGTCTGAAATATTGAAACATTGCAAAGTAATATTAAGTATGAGAACTATTTAAGCTTTATGATTGAATTATATAAAAAATTGTGTTTCAAATATACTTTTAATATAGATCATTAGGTTCTTGTTCAACCTTTTTCGAAAATTATTATTGTGTTAAAATTTATATTATTAATTTTTAGTCTATCGTATTAGAAATACTTCGGTAATATATAGTTTATTTTAATAGTCAGATTTATATATATATATATATATAAAACATGGATCAATAAATCCCGGTCGTTTTTTTGCGATTTCCTCCTTCAAACGCACCAGCAAGTCAATATAATAATCACTGTTGATCGGTTTACCTTTTTCGAGGTAGTGAATGAAAATCACGCCATGCGTATCCCAAAAAACTGACGCCATGACTTTGCCAGCTGACTGCTGCGTTTTCGGACGCTTCGGACGGCTTTCGCCAGCTGTGCGCCACTCAGATGACTGCCGCTTCGACTCTGGAGTGTAGTGATGTATCCATGTTTCGTCCATGGTCACGTAACGACGCAAGAAATCTTTTTTTTTTTTTGCGAGTAAATAGCGATAAACAGCTTTCTGAATAATCGACTCGTTGCTGTTTTTGTTCCATCGAAAGCAATCGCGGCACCCACTTGGAAAAAACCTTTTTCATGCTCAATTTTTCATGAAGGATAGTAAATACACTTCCATATGATATCTGTGTCATCTCAGCAATCTCACGGAGCTTCACTTTACGATCTTTCATTATAATTTTTGTCACTTCACTTACATTTTCCGGTGTAACGGCTTCCACAGGTCTACCCGAGCGTTCCGCGTCATTTGTGTCGGTACGACCACGTTTAAACTCGGCAAACCACCGACAAATCGTTGCTTTTGATGGACAAGTGTCCGGGTAACATTTTTCAATCCATTGTTTCGTTTGCACGGTGTTTTTACCCATTAAAAAACAATGTTTTATCAGAACACGAAACTCGGTTTTTCCCATTTTTTAAACAAACTACAAAACGACTTTACTCCAACCTCGATAACTCAGCTGTTTCTGGTCCGATCGACTTAAATTTTTGACGCATTTCAAGCAAAGGTTAGTACTCTAGAAAGACCTGGTTACTGGTTTACTACGAGCGCCATCTCTGGGTTAGTCTCGGAACTTATTGATCCATGTGTTATATATATATATATATATATATATATACATAATGTAAAAATTAGGATGAATCCTATCTTAGTTCCCATCCTTGATGATAAATAGAAAATCATAGATCATTGAGCCAAATTCTAATACAGTGTCGCATATTTTCAATAGTTCTCTATTTTTCATAGCAATTAAAGAAAAAAAAACACAATTGGTGTTATTATGGCTCGTTTCTTATCCCGTCGCCAAGGGTTAAGTGTAAAAAATTAGATTTTACCGAAAATCATTCGATGGAGACATTTCTTTGAAAGGCGTAAAACCTTAAACATGCTGTATCATAAAACATTCTTAATTTTGTTTTAATTTTCTAACTAAAGAAGTTTCCTCGTTGGTTTATTCAAAGTGTCACACAGAATAGCAGGCAAAAAAATGATAGAGCTAGATAAGTTTCGCCATAATTTACTTGATTCCTGAACTGTTGGCTAATGATTATTTTATTCATTTTATCTGAGCTTCAACTTAGTTGAAAGTTGGATTTATGATTAGAGTAACATTTAAGATTGAATACGTGTCTGAGAATAGAATTACATCACAGCCTAACAGAGTTTGAAATTTACGAGGTCCGTCGCCAATACTCCTCATGATGGCTCAAAGAGCTTCGCTAAAAAATAAACAATCAATAATTTTGTGGAATCGGGACCAGAATCCTTGATTTGAGTCGATTGTCTCCGGTCATCAAACTTCCAACCATGATCATCATATTTCCTGGCTATTTCGTCTTGTTGGGATACATCTGAATTGTGATTTCTTATACAATCATTTCACACATACAGCGTAATGGTTCATAAAAAATAGTATGAATAATTTAATGTAACATTATTCGAATTAAGAAATGAATTTACAGCCTATAAAATCCACCACTTTGTTATGACTGCTCCTACTTTTTTTCCTGCTTCAGTTAATAAGATGTTATTCTAATTCATAGACTCTACTTCTTCCAGGGAGTCCAAGTTCATTACCTAAAGTTGGTGGATGCAAATGAGTAAGGGAATGAAGTGGAAATCTTTGAATCAAAATAAAATTATTAGCTGTTAAAATGACTTTCACTATTCAGATGAAAATTATACTACCACGGATTATGTGAAACACATCTTTATCATCGTGTGAATGAGTGAATGATTGTTTGTTTATTAGCCTTCTACTGAGAAGCATTGCGAGAGCTACTGGTGATGAACTTAATAACTCTAAACTTCGATCAAGTGACGGATGAGACATCTGGGCTGGCAACTCCTCCAAACTTCCACACCTTGCTAAGGGGAGGACTAGGGATCTTGAGCAGATTGAAAGTGCATTTGATCAGCTACACGAGGGATATTAAGTGGCATAAAGACTCGAACCCAAGATTTGACGAAAACAATCGTGATTTCACGATCATGACCATCAACCTACCTCGGCAACATATTTACCATGGAATATTTAAGAATGCACGGAAAATGCCTCTTTGGTAAATGCAATTTCCGGGAGAGTAAATTTCGTTTCATTATAAAAGTTTCTCATATGAGGGAGTTTCAATATTCGATAGCTGCTATTCTAGCTTAATGTACTTCATACTGGAGATGATAGGAACATTTTTCTCACTAATTCATTTTATTTCCATGAACAAAGCATTCTTTTCCATCATATTATTGATTTATGGAAAGAAACGTCAATTTACTGTAGTGACATTCCTTTTATTTCTTTATGAACAGATTTCACATATTCATTCACAAGTTCACTTCACTTGCCTGGTGTCATAGCAAGATACGCTTCAATTGTTGTGCAATTAAATTTATTTGTGAAAATTAATAAGTAATATAAGCATTAATTACTGTCTAAAATTATTTAGATATAATTATGTAACATTATATGTGTTATAGCATTTTAATTCATATAAATTTTATATTAGAAATCAACTAAATATCGACAAATACTTTAATTTAATATAATGAGCTTTCTTAGTATATAAAAATTGTTTCATTTAGTTATATCTTTGATATTAAATAAAAGATACATTATTCAATCTGTTTACTTTAACAGACCTATTTGTTAAGATCATTGAAATCTGCATATTTTCTGTATAAATAGATTTTTAATCAGGTTTGATAACTACTCACTTTCTTTTTAGAAATGTTTCACTGCATAAGGAAAAGAATATCAGATGAAGAACTGCATTAATTATCAATTAATGCAGTTCTTTAAATTAATACAGTTCTTCTAAAAATTTCTTTCAGAATTTCATCGAAATGTGTGCTTCTGAATCACAACTTACATTGGGAAGACCTTTCGAGGATTATTAAGTTTTGTATAAGACTACTTGTATTTTGAGTTCCTGGCTTTTCATAATCACAAGAAGGTGAAACAAAGTTGAATTTCAAACCAGCCTACGATTGTACATCAATTGATGGAAGTACCGTTTATACATATGGTAGTTGCAGCTCTAATTTTATCATATCACTCTGGTGTCCTGTACATCCATATCTCTTGATTAATCACAAACGCTAGCATGGAAGCATTCTTCCAAGTCTACGTTCGTTTGAGCATATTTAAGATGCCTCACAGAATTCAAAATACCACCGATTGAGAAATACGTTAAAAATGCGGGAAAATGTTTGAAATGCATTAGCAGATCAATAATATCTTTGTCAATACTGTGTCAACATATGACTCATGTGACACCGAAAACAATGCAATGTTTCATGTGTGTAGAATAGAGTCATTCACCCCCAAAAAATTGAAGTTCAGGGAAACAATTTCAGCACTCAAAATCATCATCACTGCGTTTTGGGAAAGACATGAATTGTTTCTTGTGGATGTTTTTGCCTCGGAATGACATTAAAAATTCCAAGACATATTCTGACACATTTACTAAATTGCGAAATACAACAAAAAATGTGACAGGCGCAGTAAAATGATTCTTTTGCTGTATGATAATGCCCGAACACGTGGCTCGTGGAACTCAAGATCTCATTTCATAATATACCTCTGATCTGGGTTCCTGTGTGTATCACATTGCTTCTTCACTTGAAAAATCAATCAGGCACTCAGTGCCATGATGAGGATAAGGATGCCAAAACGGCCATGATGCAGCGGTTAATCCCACATGATTCTTATGATGATCAGAATCCAGCTGCTGATGTCATGATATGACAAGTGCCTTTATAGTGGAGATAATTATGCCAAATAATAGGTTAAGGTACTAATATTCTTATAAAAATAAAATAATATGAAAAAGTTCCATTTTTCTTCATTATCTAAACAGAACTTACTTAACCCGTCACAGGGGACTTGTAGTGTCACAGACCTTTCAACCAGTTCATACCATCATCTTTATTACATGCTCAAACCCCAGTATGTGGTGGCTGCCTACATCACCTTTTGACGTCACCTTTTTGACTGAGGAGCTGCAAGATGACTTGAACAAAAGGAGGGAGTAACCTTTGCTCGCAACACTTGCTACGCAGATTCCAGACCTGTGAAGGTCGCTTTTTAAAGTTATTGTTAAGTTTGAAATAAATTGTTAGTTCCTGGTATCTTGTGTTTTTTTAGTCTTTCGCAGTTATTTAATTAGCCTACACCTTCTGATCTGGAGATAGCCCCATAAAGCTGGGATTGGATGTTATGGGAGCAGGAAGGTTTTAGCAACACCACTGCCCCCATAAGTATGGATTCTTCCTCTAGCTTCCTGTTTTTTCAGAACTTCATCCTCACCCCATTTTTCGCAATATTTTGGCACGTTCATTCAGTTGAAATTCTTTCGCGTTCTTCTAAAGAAGTATGTGAGACCACACCTACCTTTCCATTTTGCAGTTTTCTACAATAGTATACATGTATCTGAAGTTAAGTCCAAGAAAACAGATAAATTCAGCTGATTCGCGTGACACGAAAGATCTGCAAAAGATTCTTGATGAAGCTGGAAGTGATTTTAGAAGAGAATATAACTGTAAAGAAGATTTTTGCCTGTGAAAGTTCTCACTTTTCAGACTCGGAATATTTTGAAAAGACAATTATTTCTCTGGGCCAGAAGAAACAAATGATTCTGTGAGATACTAAAATGGAAAAAATCGATTCAAGTAGTTAGTAAATTAAACGTATATATTTTGCACAAAAGAAGCTCTGAAAACTTTATCATAACCGGGATGGTGCTTTTAAAAGTATTAGCACGAGATTTAGGCCTGCAATTACTGCTTACAAGACTTATAAGTCCAAGAATAATCCAAGAATTGCGCCAAATGATAAAATGGAAAACAGTACACAGAAGAAACAAAATTAAAATCAAGGGAAAATATCATTTGTGCTTCCAAACAAGCACAGAAATATAACATATGTGCATGTTTATCTTATCAAAGCTTAGTGTGTTTGGAATGCAAGCAAAAATTATGAAAATGTGCTGAAGAAGACAGCGATTAAATTGTTTGCTTCTGGGAAATCTCTGAAATGCTAATAGTTCAGTTATTGTCAAAGGTTTTCTGCATTGTAATATATTGATTTCGTTTTCCTATTGAACTTTGCTTTACATATAAAGTAAATAATGAAACATTAATTAATACATAATACATTAGCTTTTATTATTAGTTTTATAGAATTTACTACAGGATGATTTTCATTAGAAATCTAAGTCTGCGGCAAAAATTTCTAGGAAATATTTTATTCAACTTGAAAATATAAAACAAATTTTTTTCGAACATTCGTAGTTCAATTAATATCTATTTGAAATAACAGGACTTCAATTAAATCTGTTCTGAAAAAAGTATAGCAAAGCGTGGTCTCTGAGACCTTACGTTTCCTGTTATGTTCTACTGTTTTTTCCTTCCCTGTAACGAGTACAAAAAACGCTAATACTTCAATAAAGTAATAATTAACGAGAAAAACGTAGTCTTCTAAGAGTTAAAATACCTTCAAGCTATTCGTATATACAACACTTATTGTCATTCATAATTCAGTCTTACAGAGTGCATAAGTCGAAAACTTCTGAGTTTTATCAATTAGGAAATGAAAGTGCCATTAAGCAAAATACAGAATTCAATTTTTTTATTTTAGTTCAAAACCCTTAATAAATTAAACATTTTAAAGTATTTTACTGTACGTTCTCATTTATACGCTTATACATAGTTAATAAATAGATATTTTCATAAACTTTTTTTTCTCTTTCTCCATTTATATTTAAAAAAAATTCAATATTAAATAATTAGTAATAATTTTGAAACATATTTCATTCTGTGTGTCTTGAAAAATTCTAAATCATTATCTAATAAATCAAATATATATCATTAGTAAAAAGTGTTTTAAAGTTGTATCCTTTTCGTAAATTACACACTTTTAAGCATATAAACAGAATAAATATTTTTTTTTTATCTAGCTCAAATGTGTCGTGGGATTTGTGACTTTAATTCTGATTTTTAGGTTATTTATTCCTCTACTTTCTCTTCTTATAGTACTTTACGACAACAATTTAAATTTCAAAACTGCTTATTTTCTGAAAACAAGGTAAATGCTAATATTTACAGTAAAATAATCTCTCCTCCCCCTCAGAATGTTAATAAGAGATAACAACTTCAAACAATTTCATTTACAAAAAGGTTATTCAAAAAATACATTTTTACAATAATAAAAATTTATTCAAATCATATTTCGTATGTTTATAGATTCTATTAAATAATTTCACCATTTTCTCTAAACATTTATGAATTATTTATTTCAATGCATGAAGAGGATTGAAACTGGAATTTCTCAAAATAAAATATATTCTGTAAATTAATAACTGTTTCAAAAATGAATATTTTTAAGATACTTTCATGCAAGATTTCTATTATAATCAGTTGAAAACTGCTTGTCTAAAGAGAAAAATGCAAAACGATGTTCTTTGTTAAAAGTTCCTTTTTGTCACGAAACTGCATAATCATTGTAATTACAATTTTAAAGAAAGTAACAAACAAAGAAAATAAGTGAATCAAACGAGGTTTAGAAAAGGAACGTTTGTCACTAGCGTGTGATTATCGAAATAAAATAACAGAAACATTTTAGCAAAGGACCACAATTATATGATATATTCTTAAAATTTTATATAACTAAGTGCTTCCGTGAATTAAAGATAATGGCGAAATTTTTTTCCCTCGACACGACATGTAATATCAAACGTAGATTTAAAAATAAATAAATAAAACTCGTTTTTTTCTTTCTCATTTTATAAATTTAACCTAAACGATGATTTATTTGCCTTAATTATTCCCCACCCCTCCCCATTTTTTTCGTTAGGATATTATTGATCTAAATAAAAAAATCTATATGTATTGGGAATTGAAATTATATTGATGAAAATTACTATTTTGCGTGTGTGAGAACGCGATGCTGTTTGAAATAATTTGTTTAACGTTGGCTATAGTTTCTGAAGAAAAAAAAAATTCAACTCTTCTTAAAATTAGATTACACGTTACTAATATTCTTAATAACATATATATTTGGGAAATTTATATACAAATAAAAAACTTCTAAAAGTATAAATTATTAAGCAGAATTCCTTGTTATTTTGGGCATATATCGTATTCTTTTCGAACTGTGAGGATTTGCTCTAACAAGTCACATATCGCAGGAGCCACTTTTCAATAGAATCTATTTTTCTATCGGTGGCCGTTCCTTTTGGGAATGCTCCTCTTAGTATTTCCTTACAATAAGACAACATTCATGTATGTTCATGCCATTGCCCTCTCAAGAGCGTGCCTCTTAGCCACAGACACCAAGTTTGTGACCAACTACATCGCTGGACCTGTCCTCCATAGAAGGCTTCTAGGATGTTATAGACCGTTCTGTTAAAACTACCCCATTAACATACAATAAGCAAGATCTACAAGCCAAAGTTATTGTTCATGGAGAGAGTGAAATTAAAATACCAATATGAGCCTTACTGACTCCAGGTAACGAAGTGTGGCAGAATACTTTAGAAAAAATAGTGGTCCCACATACTTTTGAGAGTTTTAATGATTTTGTATTTTGACTGACAAATGTCATCTTCCGTTTTCAATACTTCTTATTGTCGGTGAGTATGCTGGTGTAAGCTCTGCATTTCTGGGAAGGCGAGTACATGTTATATTAGTATAAACGACGTCGAGGTGCTGCCTCACTGTGGAATATTGAACAATCAATCTGTTAGATGACATATGGATAACTTTACCCAAAGTGGAATCATTGCAAAGATAGAGGATGGTCGAAATATGACAAGTGTGTCTACGGAGTTAAAGGATTTCTCACATCAACGTTTCACAACTTTGGAGAGAATTTCAAACCACAGGAACAGCTGTCAGATGGTTCAATACTTGTTGCAAACAAGCAAACCCACCAGCTGGCGACCGGTATATACTGCCCAAAAAGCAGAAGTAACAGGCAGCAAACAGCTGGAGAATTTGTTAGAGACACAGCATAGGTGATTGGAAGACCAATGTCACGTTTTACAGTGACCAGGAGGCTGCACAGTGGTCGTCTGTTTGTACGACAATCTTTACGGTGTATACCTTTAACATTTGCTCATTGGAGAAGGCGTTCTCTGTAGTGCCGAACGCGTTAGAATTGGACAGATAATCAATGGGATACCAAATCCGTACAAAAATATTATCTGATTGCGTAAATTGCAATCCTTTCATACGCAATCCATTACTTAAGATGTACTAAATATGTTTAAAGATATTTGCATTTCTGGATAATTTGATGATATATTTATAATAAAGACTGATCAATTATTTTCTAATTTATTAATTGTAGTAAACTGCATTGTTTCGAAAAATATATATTATGACAATTATAATGTATGATATTTCTGCATGTACTAATGCATTCGAAAGATTTATGACTTCCCTTGTTAATGAGATTTACCGCAATTTTAGGTAACATGAAAAACTGTGTTCACATTCAGGCAATCGAAGTGTTGGAACAAAAATTCGAAGTCAGTTACTATCATCATTTTCGGGTCATCAGCGTGATTGATTTTGAATACCTTTTACAGACAATGAATCTGACGACTTATATTAGCATACTTATTTTCCATTAACGTACACTTAAGAATCATTCACATAATTACAAGTCTCATTGCATCAATAATTTATAATAAATATGGCACAGAAGATTGAAAAAATTAAAGACGGACTCCACCTGAATGGCGAAAGGATAAACACTACTGAAGTCCCTCCAATGGAATAAAGTTACATTAAACGTTATAGGCTTGTGTTTCAAAGCTTACGTACATTTTGCACCGCTATTTCTACGTAAAAACAGATCATCATCTCATTGCATTGGCTAATATGAATAAAAAAATAATTTAGATTTCACAAGTAATGAATCCTTATTTTATTTATAAATTTGGTTTGTATAAGTAAATGAATAACAGATTTATGAAAGTAAAATAAAGTTTCTATTGAAATGTTAAGGTTCAAGTTTATGCTATTTCAAGTATTTAGGCATATAGTCTATTTTTTGTTCATATTTTTTAATGAGAACCTTTTTGTGGGTCATTGATATTGATGAATGAGAAATAGAAATATTTTATAAAACTTTACAGAACAATGAAATAAAATACATTTAAAACTAATTTATTTTCATTTAGATTTGAATATGAATCAAAGATAGTATTATTCAAATTTAAAATAGTTAGAGAGTTTTATCCCATGTATATTAATTTTAAAACAATTAGTTTTATCTAATACTAACTTGATATCATCTATTAAGTGAAAAATTTATTTCAATGAATATATGCATCAAAATTATTATACTCTAGTTTCTTTTAATTTTATTCAATGCTTAATAATTTCATCATGGATACTTTAATTTTACATACACATTTTATGCAGTTTAAAATTAACGATTAATCTTAATTTTATGATTTACAGATTTCATACATTTCATATTACGTATACCACTAATTCTGATAAAATTACACACAATAAAAACTAAAAAAAACTGCATCAATTGGACAGATGAATGGCAACACAGACAAGATAATTATGTTTATGTATTATTTATTCAAAAAAAATAATAAAGTGAAAGAAAATACATTGTTAGCAATACAATAAACTTTAATGGGCAAAGATTTCACATTCGACTGTCTCAGTAGAGTAGACTTTACAGGTGTCTCAGCAGACTTTTGTTCCAGTAGATAATCAAAACAATCATTATCTCAACAGCAGTTGAAGACACAAAAGAGGAAAAAATTACATAAATCATAAGGGTATTCAATATGAATGATTTCTTTTAATTTTAATGCAATAAGTAACATCAATGAATTGTTGGAGGCAGACTGAGGTTAATTATGAACAAGGTATGTGTAAATCTTTTAAAGAAATGTCTGAAGAGGAACCGAATCACGTAAAATGATAGAGAAACAAAAAAGTTCTCATGCGGCTAACCTTTTAACATTAAAGCAATTATTGGGGATGCCATATGTCTACTCTGTGTGTCATTTATTTAGAGCTTTTTGAGCAATGAGAATTCTTAGTTTAATTTTGCTTAGTTATAACTGAATAATCCTTAATTTTCTAAGCATAATATAACTTGGAACAGCAGATAGATTATGAAATTAATAACTTAACTGATTTTTAGAGATTTACTAAAAAATACTGATGATTAGATAAGAAATATAATTTACAATTATTTTTTTAAATATGTGTTAAAGATATTTCAATATTCCATTAATATAAAATTACCATTTAAAAAAAAATATTTTCAAACATTTATAAAATACTTTCTAGATGTTTTTAAACCACACTAAAACTCTCGTTAATTTATTTGATGTACGAAATATCATACACAATTTTTATACTATTTTCACAAATAATATTTGGCATTTATCATAACATATCAATGACTTGAAGGGTAATATTTCTGTATTCAACATAAAATTATTTAGCAATTTAAATGTATACAAGAAATACAAAAGTAGAGGGTAAAACAGTGAAATAAAAATAAATTTATTCTATGCATACAATACTAGCTGACGTATATTTTTTAAGAAAAATTCATTATTTATTGTCACTTAATTTCTGGACTAGTAATTAATATTTTTCGAACATTACACCAGATCTACTCGTATATATCCACAGATTCGAAGTGTATTTAAAACAAAATAAACTATTAAAACCTTTATTATTATTTTTCACATAATCCCCTTTTAATATACGTCTCCCTCCACGATTCTATTTCCCATGGGTCAAAGAATAGTTTTTAGTCTTTTTCATGCAGAATATTCATAGTTTCAATTGCTTGTTTTTAATAACTTTAACTGTCTAAATTCTTGTCCCTTTCAACAAAGATATTATCTTAGGGAATAGTAATTGGACGTAAGGTCGGGTAAATAGAGTGGATGATCCAACGCAGGAATCTTATGCTTAATCTTAAACGTCTAGACGGACAAAGAAGTATGAACCACGGATTGGTTCTTAATAAGTGCCCATGACTTATTTTTGCATAAATCGTGACAACTTATCCACAACAGGTGCAACTTATCCCGAACAGATTGTTGTCGGTTCCCATGGTTTCAGAAACTGTGTGAATACTCAACCGATGGATTTTTCGGAACAAAACACAGATTTTTTTCCCAATGTTTTCACCCGTCGTTGGCGAATAAGTTCTTCCTGGACGCTGTTTATCTTCAATCTCTTCTCGTCCCATTATGAACCGCTTAAACCACTCAAATACTTTAGTGTGTTGTTCACAATCAACATACACTTCTTTTAACAAATAATGAATTTCTTTTGCTAATTTTTTGAATTTCATAAAAAATTGTACATTAACGCGTTGCCCTTTTAAGAGACTTAACATTTTTTTCGATGGGCTGTAGATGCACGGCAACAGCCCTATTAAGAGATTCGTAATGTCTTCATTTTATACCACATGATATGGAGAAATTCTAGATATCCCTAACTATAAAAACGGAAGCACGATAAAAATTCTCTCTCTCCTGCCCTGCTCTTTCTGATGCAAGAGTAACTGTAATGTCGGAGCTGAGTCTCCTGCCTTATATATATTAGTAATGCATACTTATTGCCTCCTTCTCTCTCATCGAAATGAATAAGCAGTTTTACTTGGATATGCTCTCATTCCAATTATGAGTTTGAACGTTGTAGTTCTGCTAAGTCATCAATTATTAAAGGCATTTTAAATTTTTAATTTTTAATCTATATATATATATATATGACTGGGGTAACTTATCGTATAATCAACTTTTTATTAATTTTCTTTTTCCTGAGAAGTCACTGAGTAAGAAGCCCTTCTCATTCTAAATTTCGTCGTCATATGCATCACAATCGATGAGACCGTCTTCATCTTCTTTGAACAGATCTACCAGAAGCAATCCATCATTTTGATTGTTGGATGTTATCCGGTATAACATAATGATAATTCCAGGTTTCATTGACGCAAAATTTATAACTTGTAGCGCACCCAATCAAATTTTGATATGGCATGTAAGTACTGCAAAATTAAAATTAATCTCTGAATCCATATCAACTTAGTTTCAGAGTTGTTTAACATATTGTTACAAATAGTGGTAACACCATTTTGACTTAGCAGCGCAACCGTGACAGCATATTGCAAATTTGAAAAAATACGCCCAAATTTACCGTGTTTCAGAGAGGGAAACAACATATGCATACAATGTCCTTTACTTTTTATGAGATAAATATAAAGATAAGCTGCAATTATTATTTAGAAAGACATGGATTATATTTGTAGAACTAAATGATATTAACGTAGATATGTATGTGAATAAAAAGCTTAAAGAATGTATTTTTATGTTGAAATGAAGAGCTTCGAATAAAATACATGTCAAATTATCTGTATTTTTTAAAACAGCAATAAAGTTTTATTTATTTATAAAATACACTGGGCAATAAAATAAGACAAGTTACGAATAGGAAATTTGGCTCTTTTGGAAGAAACGAAATTGAATGTTTTTTTTTTCTTTCTGTAAAACATTCCTCCTATGTGCAATTGCAGACGCACAAAAGAGGAAAAGAATTTTAGTACTGTTGGACTTTGAGGAATAAAATGGAAATGTGGCTGATTCTATCAAAAAATAGAGACCATTCAAGGCACTGCTAGAGTGATAGAATATAAAATGAATTTCGTTGCTGAATTTTTTTTTCTTATTCAATTCCTCTGCTAATATGACTTTGTATATAATATGTTACAAGATATGGAAATGCACCTTAAATAAAAAAAAGGAAATAGAAATATCTTGCTTCAGAAAAATGATCTGAATTACATTAAGTTACAAAGTGTTTTAACGACAGAACTACATATTTTTGCAAGAAATAAAAATGTTGATTTTCATCTTTATTACATGCGACATGAAATGTTTTCATCTTTTAAATTAATCATTTAATAGAACAAGAAAATATCAGAGGAATGTCATTCCATAAATAAACAGTATTTTTGGCATAATGAAGTCATGCATAGGAAAAAGTACCCAAAAGTGAAACAGAATTTTTTAAAGCCAACTTTTCTACAAAGCAAATTTATCACTTCTATTGTACTTAATACATTTGTCTAATTGATTATTCCATTTTTGATTTTCTTCTGACGCAATGATTGATAGCTCATATCTCATCTATGTTCTTAACCGCTTCTAAGTTGTCAAATCGGTTTCATTTCGCAAAATAGTATCGCACTTAGATAGGTCAGGTGACTAAGGGCAGTGGAGCACGAGATGCATGCTGTTTATGGCCAAAAAATATCCCATTGATACCCCAAAGCTTAAATTTGCCCAAGATCCTTCTGAATCCATATTGTTTATTAAAAGTATCTAAACAGAACTCCGAGGCAGTTCAGTCAACTCCGCCATATGTTCAATGATCCGTCGATGGTCTTCAAGCACAAGCTCGCGAATTTTCTTGATATTTTTGTCTGTTAGGGCAATTAATGTCAATTCATATGTCGTTTGTCATCAATCAATATGTTGTTATTTTTAAATGAGGAAACCGCATACACACATTTAACTTTTCCCCAATGCGTCATATTTGTAAGTTATTTTTAGTCATCACGACATTTCTGCGACATTTTTAAAAAGTAGGGAGCAAACTTTCTTTTAAATCTGCAGTCTTAAAAAACAGTTGCGGTGAAAGAATTTACTACGAAACGACAAAACATTTCCAGGGAACACCATAGGCAGTACTGAGTTCGTAAAGAGTTGTGTTACATACTCGTAGCGGTAGAAATGTTTATCACTCAAGCTCTGCCCTGAAAAGTCTTATTCCGGGAAATTTTGGGTTTTCACTCCAGCATTCTAACATATGTGTGATTTAAAGTGAATAGGTTTTCCCAGAATTGCTTTAATTTTTCAGTGAAGTTAATTGTTGTTTACAAAACTTAAAATTATATTTTTCATCTAACGAAATAATATATTTCAGTGTAATATATTTGATTTTCTTGTCAGGGCCCCAAACTTTATTTAATATTTTTAGATGTTACACAATTTTAATACATAAATACTATAAAACGATTTTGAAGCAATTACGATAGTTCGCCTCCTTCAATATGCTTCTCAGAAATATTCAGCTAGTACTTCATTGTTTTTCCATTACAATATAGATAAATTCATTTCCTTTTAGAATTATGTTATAATAAATGTATATTATACTGTATTACGAAACATGGAACACCTTTCACTCTAGAAGTGTAATGTATATAATATTATGAAATTTTAATCTGGGCTATAAGAAAACTTTTCGGAGTGATATCATCTTTAAGCATTAGACATGAAACTAATGTCAAAAAAAAGCACATGAAATATTTCGAGAAGTAAATACAAAAAAAAAAATAGTATTATAAAACTATTTTAAACTTTGCTTAAAAATTTTTTTGTCTGTCAGATTCTTGATGATCTTACCATTGTAAAAATAAAGATATACCTTTGCACGATACGTTAAAAATGTTCATTTTTTTCAAATTCTTTGAGAAAATTAAACATTTTTAAGATAACGTTTTTAAGAGTTTTTTTTATTTTATTTCAATCTATAAAAAGAATTATTTTAAGATTCTAAATTTTATGTTCCCCTAACCGTAATTTTAAAACAAACCAGCCTTAGATGAGAATACTCGCAACATAAAAATAGTTTTTAAGATCTGAGTTAAGCAAATAATTTCTGTAAAATTAACTTTAAGAACGTATAAGACCACCAACGAATATGTGCATTTAAGAAAAGACTTAATATATACAAGTTTTAAGCTTGCGTATTTAAAATGGATCGGGGAACACTTTTTTTGTTAATCACTACATTAAGAATTATATAATCTAAATTTTATTATGATCTACTCATTTTTCTAATATTCGTTAAAGGAATGTGTTAAAAAATATAAGTACTTAAGAAAATTAGCATATTATATGTCTCATAAGAATCATCATATGAAACGCATGTTTTTTTATTTCAAGACAGCATTATCTAACAAGGGAAGTTGCCGGTTATGATTGAGTTATCCACGATTAATTTGAAAATACCGCTAGATAAACAGTTGTATTAGGCCGATGTGAGAAACATGTTATTTTATAAGGATACTGGTAAATTTGAAGTAAAATGACTAGATTAATGAAGCGCTCTAAAATTTTCATTCCGTATCCTATAACTAGAAAAGTTGATTCAAATTATAGAGAAATATCTAGAAGAAGAAAATTTTTGTCAGCACGGGATGATCAGTCAAGTTTTCAACTGTTAATTCGAAAGGATCTTTCAGCTCATAAATGTTCAGTAAGTTTAAGCAAAACTACTTCAGATGTCACAGTTTCGAAGAGTCTTGAATAAACCACTAATACAATATTTAGGAAAATGAAGTAAAAAAAAATCGAATTTACTGAAATGTCATCGAGAATAAAGACAGAAATTGGCGAAAATGTGAAACTAAATTAAATTTACTGATGAAATGAAATTTAGTGTTGAAGGTTCCGATAGCTACAAACACTATAGGCATGGATTGAGGAAGGAACCGAAAGAATGTTTCAGACGACAAAATGGAAGGATAATCAATAATGGTTTAGGAAGCTTTTAGTTACGAAGCGTTGCGCAATTTATAGAGGATTTTATAGCTTTGTACAATATCAAGCTATGTTATATAATCCTACAATATCGTTTATTAGGTGATAGAAACTGGATATTTCACCCCACGATGTTTATTGCTATACATCTAAATCCCTCCAGGAATGGGTTTAAAAATTGGAAAAAAAGAATGTACCGCCATTGTCAAGTCCTCTTCCTAGACACGAATCCTACAGAAAACCTTTGGGATATATTTTAGTGATCAATTTACGATAATAATAAGCAGATTTCATCAGACCATCAAGACAAAGTATCCATAGTAAAAGAAAAGCACAATATTTCCGAAATTGAACTTGACCACCTGATCATTTCAATGAAAAACAGAGTGTTTAATGTTACCATTAGGAATGGAGGATTAATATCACATTAGCTTTCATACTTTTTTTTGTTTCTAGGCAAGTGATCTGGTAATTTATTAACACAGATTTTTCATTTATTTCTAATTTTATTGTTCATTTATTTCTCTATTATATTATTCAAAATTCTTGAAACCTAATGAAATAAATACATAGTAGTAACATTTTTCAATTATTTAAATTAACACATCAATGAATAACTCCCGAGACTAACATTGAAAACAACATTTTCTTCGCAAATTTTTTTTTTTATTCATCAACATAACACCTTTTGTTAATCACCTTTTAGGGTGATACAATACCTTTTAGGGTGATGCTTCTTCGACTCTGGAGTGTAGTGATGTATCCATGTTTCGTCCATGGTCACGTAACGACGCAAGAAATCTTTTTTGATGCGAGTAAATAGCGATAAACAGCTTTCTGAATCATCGACTCGTTGCTGTTTTTGTTCCATCGAAAGCAATCGCGGCACCCACTTGGAAAAAACCTTTTTCATGCTCAATTTTTCATGAAGGATAGTAAATACACTTCCATAAGATATCTGTGTCATCTCAGCAATCTCACGGAGCTTCACTTTACGATCTTTCATTATAATTTTTGTCACTTCACTCACATTTTCCGGTGTAACGGCTTCCACAGGTCTACCCGAGCGTTCCGCGTCATTTGTGTCGGTACGACCACGTTTAAACTCGGCAAACCACCGACAAATCGTTGCTTTTGATGGACAAGAGTCCGAGTAACATTTTTCAATCCATTGTTTCGCTTGCACGGTGTTTTACCCATTAAAAAACAATGTTTTATCAGAACACGAGAAACTCGGTTTTTTCCATTTTTTAAACAAACTACAAAACGACTTTACTCCAACCTCGATAACTCAGCTGTTTCTGGTCCGATCGACTTAAAATTTTGACACGTTTCAAGCAAAGGTTCGCACTCTAGAAAAACCTGGTTACTGGTTTACTACGAGCGCCATCTCTGGGTTAGTCTCGGGAGTTATTGATTGATGTGTAATAAATTAAATAAATTAAACTATATATTACCGAAGTATTTCTAATACGACAGACTAACAATTAATAACATAAATTTTAACACAATAATATTTTTGGAAAAATGTTAAACAAGATGCTAACGATCTATATTAAAAGTACATTAAAAACACATTTTGTTTTTATATAATTTAATACATAAAGTTTGAATAGTTCTCATATTGAATATTATTTTACATTGTTTTAATATTTTAGACCACTGATTTCATTAAGGAAGGTAATGCCGCAATTTACAAGCAATTGGTTAAAAGTTTTCGCATGCTTTAAAGTCAAGAATTATCTTTTTTTGATTGTTTGTTTTCGTTTAATGAAAAAAATGGCTATTACAATGTAACACTGTCTAATAATTTCACAGTAATATGAGCTGTTCACATTATAAAAATTCAATTATACCCAAAATATTGGGTTAAAAGATGGATCAGGATGGAACTTGATGATAAAGAAGACGAATGAAATATTTTTATTGAATGAGATAATAACGTAAATAACCGTGTGAAGAACTTTCCTCTTAAGGTTTTGACATTTTTTCACCTTCGGAAGACTAAAATGTATTCTTAAGCTATATTCCATTACATTTACGGCACAAACAACATACTTCTGGCATTTTTTTTTCTCTAAAATATTTTTCTGATTAATCGTATGAAACAATAGGATTAAAGAAGATATTTGCATTCAGTCTCTATTAATATCTATTTTTCTCACTATGCAAATAATTTTAAGGAACATTTTAGCATCAACTTACTGTTTCACTAAATGTAAAAATATGAATAAAAATAAATATAAGCGCAATTGAAACATTCTTTAATTATTAGTACTCATTAAATTTGTCTTCTCTGCGTCAGAAATTCCTAGGTGAGATTTATTTAAAAATAATATTTTTGTCAAAATATTTTAGAATATCTTTCATATGATCATTCAATACACAATATCCTATCAAATTCTCAGAAATATTATACCGCTAAAAATGTAATTATTTTTTTCATTGTTTTTTATCTTCCATCTTTCATTTCCAAATTTAACAATGGTATTACTTTAATTTGTGTTACTTAAGCTAACACTGATTTCTTTACATTTAATTTATGTATTTCGTTACTCATTCCATAAGAAACATTTATTATTCAAAATAAACTATTTCCATATACTTTCTTAAAGAACATGAATAGTTGATAATAGTAACATATATCATTCTTTTGTCGGCTCCTCCTATTGTTATTTTCCTTTACTTTTAAATATTTTCGGGATCTACAATCATTTTTGTCTTTAAAGAACAATAACAATATGTGTATCCTTCAATAAAAAAATGGCTCTAACGTCATAAACACCAATATTCACTCACTCAATAAATAAATCAAACTCATTGTTCTTTTGATTGAATCCGCCTCGAACGTATTCTTTTGTTGTGCTGATGTAAAACTATAGATATGGATATAGCAGAAAAAGATGATACAAGTACAAGATGATAATTATTAGTATTTGATGAACATATAAATAATTTCTATGTATACTGATTTTTTGTAGCAATAGTTTTAAACATAAATTCGAATATCCGCGTTAATATTAAATAAAGAATAATATACTTGTATATTTATTATAATATATTTTTGTAAA
>BMAW01063669.1:0-16564 GCA_019974015.1 Nephila pilipes | reverse complement strand
TGAAGCTGGGCTGCATTGAGGAGGGCAGCTCCTATGATCATGTCTCTAGCAGTTCACATTATTTCAATGTCATGAACGACATGCATCTTTCGTACACAAGTGAATAGTAATGAAGAGAATTAAGGTTGTATTGTAACACTTCCCTTAGAGAATGAATCACACACAAAAATTTAATACTCTCAGTACAACATTTGGATAAGAGGTGGACTAGCTGCTTAGCCAACACGTATCGATTTTTTTATGGGACACCTGACTCATGAAGGTGTTACTGAAAATTCAATCGCTGCTGCTACTGTTCGTGAATCACCTGACTCGTGAGGCTGACCCGTGAAACATTCGAACTAAAACACCATACTTACTAGACCACCAGAAAAGAGAAGTTATTGGGAGGCAAGACGTTTTGGCCAAAATAATTAACGTAAATAAAAAGCCTGTTATTTCATTTTCCCAGCACTTCTTGTTATTCCGCAAAACTCTTCATTTCTGATCCCACGTTACTATACGAAAAATGTTTTTTAGGGTGTATTTTACTTTCCTTTAAAGCGTGGCCAATAATTTCACATACATATACACACATAAGTGATGAGGATAACCCATCTCATCGCTTGTGCCTATTTTTCTTGATTTTCACTCCACCATAAATTAATACTGATACTCAGTTTCATTGAATGCACAGATCTTTTCGCAATTATTATGCGCAATGACTCTTTGTTAGAATCAGGACTCGAAGTCGCGACTCGACTTGAATAGCTCTGGTCACATAGCTTGCGACCGTGATTACTTTGAAAACATGTCCTCAAATCAAAGAGAAAATCCCGCAGAAAGCCATTAAGAAAATTTTGAATCAAACTAAGGTAAAGAAAATAATAAGTTTAATTAATGGTGACTCAAAAATTGTTGTTTTAACATAATTTACAGATAGAGAGACTTACTTTAGTAGAAATTTAACTTTGTTAAAACTATTCTGCATGAGATTTAATATTGAAGTATCTTTCATATAACAAGCAGCTATTGTTTTTCTGAAAGATATCTCTGATAATCACATCATAAATTAACGAAAACTCAGATAGTATAGGATACAATTCTCAAAAATGGTTGGCTATTGATGTCGAAAAACATAATTTCTTAGCTGATTGAAAATAATTTTTTTTGATATCGATAAGAATTGTAAAATATTTTTTTTAAAATTAACGTTGTTACAACAAGAAAACGTTTGTTGAATTTTATGCTGGTTATAATAAATCATCATGTGCTTGTGTTATCACGTAAAAATTCGGCACCAATTTTAAATACAGAAATACGTTAAACGTAAAATTGTACATGACATTTACATTAACAAACTTAACACTTTTATAATTTTTTAAAAGAAAGAGATTATAAATTGATATTAGTTACACAAATAAACTTTTAAAAGAAGATTTTAATTTTTGAATTAAAAGAAAATATAAACGCATCCTCATTGCTACGCATTCAAGTAGTATTAATGAAAAAAAAAATAGCTTTGTGAAGTAGAAATCAAATAATTTTCTAAAATACAACGATTTCAAATTAGATGCGAAGGTATTGCTTTAATTTCTCGGAGAGTTATAAGCAAAATCCTTGCAATTCAAAATTTCAAATCTCCATCATAGCCTTTTGAGACTTTTAAAAACTCATTACGGATTATCAATTTTTTAATGCAGAAAATCTACCCCATTCTGCGCTGAAACCAGAATGGAAGGAGCCAGAAAATTTTTTTGAAAAGAAAACGTCTGCTGCTGGAATAAGCGGAGCGAATTTTAAAAAGAAGAGTGATCATTAGGAAAAAGGCATTTGCTCTCGGCTAAGCGAAGCAACCTCATTTAAAATCAAAATGTCGGGGAAAAAATTAAAAAAGAGTTGGTAAGATATAATAGTTTCCTATATAGCTAGTACTATCGATCCGGATTTTCTCTTGATGGCTTTGGATCTCCGACTGCGCATGCTTTGTTCCCATAGCAACATCAACAACAATAAAAAATACACTTGTCATTCGAAGAAGAGCAGATCTCATTAAAAAAGAGTTTTTCGAATTGATGAGAAATTCTCTCTTGCGTAAAAATTTAAAACTCTTCTTAAAAACGTCGACAATGAAGCGGAGTGCTGGATTCGAGGATGAATTCGATATTATATACATCTTTTTTTTTTATTATTTTTTTCTTTCGTCTTCTAGGGACTCATTTAATGGAAAATTGTTTTTTTTTTTTTTTTTTTTTTTGTAATGACGATCATTTATATGCAATGTTTATCTTTAGCTGTGAAATGATGTGCAATATTTTTAAGCATGGTGGGTGTTTTTAGTGAAGTAGGTTTTGATGCTTGAAATGATGAATTTTAAATAGACAGTTTGGATGGACGTTAATGGTTTCTCCACTCTGTATTTCTTTAGCTATAAAAACTGTTTTGCATTTTCATATAAATGACTTCTTGTCTTTAATTTGGAATGACCAAAGAGAGTTTTAATAAACTTTAGGTTAGCCGCATACTAGAACACATCGCAACAGAATGAGCATAAACAACTTGAGTTATTTCTAAACTGAAATTGCAAACAGGCTTTATGGATTAATTTTACAATTTGTACAGATTGATGGTTATTGTGTATGTGTGATATTTTAAACGACCTTAAAATATTTCTGCCTGTCGTTGATTAAATCATATTTCTGGTATTTTTTTGTTCATAATGATGCTGTAGAAGCCAAGAATTAATCATATATAAATGAATCATATTGAATTTTAGGAGTAGTAGATGAAATCGAGAAAATAATAGTTAGTTATAATCATCAAAATAGTATTAAGGTTGATATACTAATAGAATTATATTATTTCAGTAAATTTTAAGAATCAACTATCATTATGCATTTCAAAATATGACTTCAATAATTAGATGATTTTTTAATTATAATAAATATGAGACAGGCATTGTCATTATTTACGAGCATTTGAAAAAATTCTACATTTTATCTATAGCTTGCCTTATGCTCAAATCTTTTAGATTTACATTACAGGAAGAATTCAAACAGGCTGAACAAAATAATAGCTTATTATAAATGTGTGATATTTAAAGGTTCCTAATTATTCAATTTATAAATTATCTAGATTTTCTTAGTAAGGAGTTTTTTTAAAGGAAATTTCTTCATTCTCTGGAGGGGGGGAGGAGTAAGATGGGTAAAGATATATACGTATTAATGGAAAGATAAGTGAAAACGTTTCTTAATTGTGAGGCCCCGAAACAGTTTATACTTCCAAAATCCACGAAAATTTTAACACTCATTTTAAGAAATTTTAGAAGAAAACATACTGAAAAAAAAATGGTATTTGGTTTCTTAAATAATTTTCTGCTTTAAAATTTAATTTTTAATTATATATTATCATATTTATTTTCAAACTTTATTTTAAAAATTCTGCTAAAAGAGTATTATATATTTTTAAAAAATTCTTTCAAGTTCAGGAAGATCGAAACAAAATTTAGTTACATACGTATATGTGCTTTAAATTTGATATAATCTTTATCGCTGTAAGTTTATTTCAGAAAATATAATGCGTACAACAGTAAAATACAAAGAAATAACTTTGACATAAAGAAATCTCTATACTCGAATGTTTGAATAATGAAATTTGTATTCAGAATTAAATTGTAAAGATATTTGATGCATTAAAAATAAAATATGAGAGGTAAAGCTGATGTTTAGAAAAGTTATCTTAAATTTTTTTATAGTTTAAGTAATTTGCATGATAATCAATTTCAAAAACAAAAATTATAATTAAAAATTTCACTGAAATAGAAATAAGAATTTCAGTACTGAGATAATTTTTTATTCTGTTTCTTAAAACTTTATTTGTAACGATATAGTGGTTTATCCGACGTAATTAATTATACATTTCGAATGCGCGAATTAATTCCGTCTTTAATTAGAATAATTTAAAAGCAACGGAGCGAAAAATTTACCTTAATGCATATCTGTAACGACTTCAAATTATATCTCTCCAATACTATAATTATATTAGCTATTTAAATTTAAGCTATTCCTTTTTTGAATTTTATTCTGGATAAAGTTCTATTTGAAATGACAATTTCAATTAACATTATTAAAGGTAATAACAATTTAATATGCTACATCGTATATGTGTAACTTAGCGATACTTTTCAAAAGAATCTTTATTTATAAAGTGTTTCGAATTTGAATAAATATTTTAGAATTTTAAGTAGTATATATTTAATCCTAGATTAAACTTTTATGTATTACGACATTTCGAACTTGAATAATTTTTGAAGCTAAATTCATTTTGTCATGTAAATTCAATATTCTCACTTGATTTAATACTGATGATAAATTACGAAATTGCTTACTTGTAGGAATATTTATTTGAATTTTTTAAAGAGAAAATGATGCATACAATAAATACACAAAGAAGTTCATATTATTGCAATTTTTCTAGAACTTTAACATCCATGACTACAGAACAGTATAATGCTACACTAAATGAATTATGGTTACGTTAATAATATTAAAATTTTGAGCACATTGCAACTGACATTAAAATTTTATTTAAAATATATAAAAATATTTTTAAGCGATTGAAAGTAAGACTTTAAAGGAATGCCTATTTATATACAAATAACTTTTTAAGAATTATAAAGATTTCGTTTTGTTTCAAAATTAGAACTTTGAAGTCTTCCTTGAATGAATGAGTGAATTTTCATTCATTGTTTATTGTCAAAGTTTATGGCATCTTTAAAACAATTTATATCTTCTCGATGTTAGATCTTTTTTTTATCTTTTTAAAATGCAAAATGCATGAAATACCGAAATTTCCTTTCGATTAATTAGTTTTAAAAATGCATAAAATGCATGTTTCATATTTTATTTCAAAATTGTAACTCTCGTTGATCAAATCAATTCCTTTAAATATGTTATAAAAATTTGAGACAGTCAGACTGTCAAAATATCTTCAAATCAAGTTTGATCTATGATTCAATTGAAAATTTTTGATTTAAAAGGGTTCATATTAACCATGAGCTTTTAAATATGATTACATTAAAAAAATTGTAAATCCACTACTTTTTTCTCTAAATTGAGTATTGAAATTATTTCTAAATATAATTTTTAAATAATTCTGAGCATGCTCGATATTAATGAAATTTATGACAGTTCAATGAATTTTCAAAAATTGTGTTCAGATTTCATTTGTATGTTTTAAAAGCCAAAAATAATTTTAAATAAATTTATTACTTTATTTTATATTATATATATTTACAAAATTTTAAATATTTAGATTATTGGGGAGGGTAGAAAAATATATATGCATTTCCAAAATTCTCTAAATGACATAATTAACTTTTTACTGAAGTAAAATATATAAAAATTATTTATTTGAAAAAAATCTGGTTTTGATATAATAATTATGTATTTCTATCAAAACAAGCTTTAACATTCTCAGTTAATTTATAATAACATTGTTTTAAAAGTAAGTAAGCTATCATTTACATTTAAAAATGCAATTTAAGTAATGCTTTTGAAAGAAACTAATTAATGATATTTAAATACATCAAGTTAAACTACTCTATTTTAAATGAATTTTAAAATATAAACAGCTTTTACCTTATAAACGTCGATAGAACGGAATAGTATAATTAATCTTAGGAACATAAAGGAAGTATTTTCCTTTTTCTATTCAGAATGTTTAAGCATACAATTAAAATATATTTTATTTTTAAATATTTGTTTTGTTAACAATTCATCGTGTTCATAATATTATTGTAGCCATGGTAACTTAGAGGTCATGGTCGTGGACTTGCGGCCAGCGGATTTTGTCGAGTCGTGGGTTCACGGCGAGTTTTTAGTGGCACCTATTTTGATGCTACTATATACCCACCGTGTAGACGGAATAATGCACGTTACATCTGTCGCGAGTCAAAGTCCATCCATTGGCATTGTGTGGAGGTTAGGAGAGGGAAGTGTGCCCTCTCAGGTGTTGTCCTCATCCCTTGATTCAGGTTCAAAATCACGGGGGCCGTCGCCAGTAGACCTTGTGTTCCTTCTAGTGAGATGTTACTAAAACCAACCAATCAATCAATCACAATATTATTATTGAAAAAACAGAGCCTGTTGAAAACATGGGTTCTTATATTTCTGAATATTATCAAACAATGTAAAAAATATTCTTGCATAAATCTTAGCTCATGGATATTAGAAAAATTATACAAAAAAAAAAAAAAAAAATTAATTTTTTTTTAAAATTAAAAAATTATTTTTTAAAAAAAAATTTTAAATTTAAATTTAAAAAAATTTAAAAAAAAAAAAAAAAAAAAGTAATTTGTTGTTATAATGAAAGTAGTATATTTTACATAACACTGTTAAATTTCAAATTATAAGAATTTTGAAAATAAGAAATTAAGAATAGGAAATAATTTTTTTTCAACTACGGCTTTCGGAACTGAAGCTACAAATTTGTATTTGAACAATCTATGCTTAACATTATAAATGTCAAATTTATTTAATGAATTGGTTTCAATGATTAAAAAATAAGCTCAATTTATTGAGTAAGAAAATCATTGACTGGAAAAACGCGAATGGATTTAGCGTTTTCATTCTGCTTTTGATGATATTTTATTCTGTGTCACCCTAACAACTAAAAATCAAGAAGTTTTACTTCACGGAAGACACCAGATCCATGCATTTTAAAGCTCTCGTTTTCTAAGATAAATTTTAAAAACAAACATCGAACTTATTGACAAAATTTAATTCCCTCACGCTCAAGCTTTCTTATCATTTCTCTTTAACAGGGCTTAGATAAGGTTCAAATGAAACAATCTTGTTCTGTGCTTCAGGCCCGCAACTAAACCTTTGCCGCGATTTGTCTTTGCATCAACACATTAATTAATTTTGCGGTTTTATCTTTGCTCCCAAACGTCTTGATAAATCAATGCTATTATTTTGTTTTTATTTCCAAACGCGCAATCAAAACGGTGTTGAGGTTCTCTTTTTTTATTCTGCTGCTTCTAAATGAGCAACTAAATCAATGTTGCGGTTATGTTTCTGTCTCCAGTTCTGAAGCTAAATTATGTTGCTAACATACAATAAAATTAAAGTTGTGATTTTGTTTTAGTTTCAATGTCGTGGTTTTGTTTTTGTTCGCAGACGTACAACCAAATCAGTGTTGCGGTCGGGTGTCACTCTCTGTTTACATCCCCGCAACTAAATCAGATTACTTATTTTGTCTCAGCTACCCATATTTTATCACTTATTAATGTTTTTATCCCTTAATCCGAACAGTGAAATTAAATAAATGCAGTCCCTTTCTTTATCAAGATCGAATTACAACTCTGTGATTTAACTTGGTTTATACTAATATCCATTGCTCAAAATAAAAAAAGATCAAATACACCTCAAACAAACATTATATTAATAATTTGTTTCCCTTTTCTTCAATCTTGCTAACCTTTGGAAAGTCATATCAAAATGAAAAATATCAATTTTAATTACAAATTTAATATCTTAATACAGAATTTATTATTTAGTAGAGATAACTTTGGATTCCATTCCGCAGAAAATCCAAAGATAAACATTTAGTTTTAGGCAAATTGAAATAATTCAAATATTTATTCCATGGTGAGCAATCAAATAATAAATATAAAATAATACATTTTTCAGAAATTTAATAATATTTCTTGTAAAATATAATTTTTGTCGTTACTTGTGAACTCTTGCCAGCATGATGGTAATTTGTGAATAATATTTTTGAAAAATACATTATTTTTAGAATCGAAAAATTCAAGAAGTGTTTGGCTGACATTTGTTTCAGTTTTGATTTCTTTTCCATCAAAAATTTATTGAGAAAGAAACATACAATAATAAGAGGGTGCTAGGTCTGGGGATTGTGGTGGATGCGATAGAATTTCTCAGCCTAGTTTTGCGAATTTTCTGACGAGTCGACAAAGTTTTTTTTTATCGTGATGCAATATGATGTGTGTTTTCTTTCTATTTTGTTAAAACATCAATTTTCTAACAGTGTCTCTTTGAATTGAGCTTTTCAAGATTCAAAAGCTCGTTATGTATTGATCCTTGGACATCCCACCATATATACAATTTTCTCTTAGTTAGATTCAATCAAAATTTAGAGAATGAGGGGGCAAGTATTTCAAGCTCTCAGTATGGTCTTTGCCTTACGATGTTTTCATACGTAATTCCCTTTCCATTTCCAGTTATCATCCGCTCTAATAAGGGTTCGTTGTTGTTTCGAGCAAGTAGAGATGTGCATATGACGACTTGATTAAACAAATTTTCCAGCTCAAGAGGCACATTTCTGGAATATATGTAGACCAATCATAGTACCGATTGAAACTATATTGTACAATAAATGTTATTAAATGTATGAAAAATGTATTATTTTCTTTCCCTTCTTAAACTGATAGAGCTTTACGGTAGACTTGATATCTAAAACGTAACATTCATGTACTTCACGATGGATTTTAGATGGGATCGAGTCGCGAATTATAAGTCTCCCGAAGTAAAGATATCGACCTTTCATACAGCCTACTTTAATCCCTACAATAAGATGAGAACGCGATTAGTGACTGAAATATGATTAATTTATGATATGTCTGAGGATAAAACAGTCGTACGTATAACACAACCACTTGGTAATTTCAGCATTAATTTCAAAGATAACCCAACCAATATAACTGTGCTACTTTGATAAGAAATTAAAGAAGAAGCTTTATCCATGCATCAAGAGAAAGGTATCGAATAATTTTTACTTAAATCGAGTTTATCATTGCTTATAAAGTTTATTAGAATCGTCATTGTTATTTTGGTCAAATAAGTTTTCCTTTTTGGAGCGTGGTTATAGAATGGAATAATGTAATGTTAAGTTTTCTGTTAGGTTTCTTTTTAATGCTCACAATAATATATGAGAAATGTTCTCAAATAGCCTATGGTTCATACTTAGACACAATGTTTTCGGAAACCTATAGCTGAGAATGGCTGTATTATTCAGTGTATGCTTGAAACTACACACGAACTGTTTGTACTATACATTTATTATTGCGATAATTTATATATATATACATACAGAGAGAGAGAGAGAGAGAGAGAGAGAAACAAAAGGAACTTAATAAATAAATGAAATCGTGTATTTTTTTGGTAACTCCTAATGTTTAAATGAAGTAAAATTGGTTAGAAACTTATTTTTATCAAGAAATATAAGAAAGAAGCCGTATTATCTACACTGGCCGTAATATCTACAAAAAAAGAGGTGTTTTGTAAAATATTGAATATGAAAGGGAAATTCTATGGAGAACACCAATATTCTTTTAAGAACTTAAAAAGGACAGATAGTATTATATCCACATATTTTTCATATTTACTACTTTATCACAATCGTCACAATTTTAGTTTGAAATATCGGATGCATCAAATACTCTGAGATACCTTATAATATATTTATCTTCAAAAATAGTTTTTAGAGGGAGTTTTGTAAATCCTTAACTGTAAGAAGTTGCAAAAAGAGCAACATAATTGTACTTTCAAATATCTAGAAAACATTTGTAGTCATGCATGTATGTTGGTTACCAATAGTATCAATTTCGATTTTAATTTCATAAACTTTTTAAAAGTGAATTTTTCCTTGGACTTGTTTCAATGTTATGTAAAGAAGAAAAATAATTAAGTTTTCATTATATGCAACGGATTTCAATAAGATGTGATGCAAGGGCTCAATAAAATATTACTATTGAAATAAGCTAATTGTATAAAAGACGAAGATCAAACAGTTAATAATTTTAAAAATTGCTAAATTTGCTTGTGAAATGTCCCCATCGAAATTTTTAAAAAATGTTTACAATTCTTCATTTTTTTTTTGCTTGTAAAAGAAATTCTTCGACAATGAATATTCAGTTTGATTGTTTACTTGTATTTTAAAAATAAGTTATTTTATTAGTACAAAAGATACGGTTAGGACGTTGTCGTTAAAGCTAATAAAGCTATTTATGTTTATACACAGAAAAAAAAAATCATTGCATTGAAAATATAACATTGCTTCTTAAGTTTAATTATAAGAAATTAAAATATTAAAACTACGATAGAGGCAAAAATTTTAAAAATTCAAAAATAATTGAAAAGCCTTAAAAATAAATAATTTTAAAATAGAAATTATGTATAAAATGACAATAATGGTTTGTAAATACGCATTTCTTTGCTTAAAGGAATCATATCAAAATTTAGGGTGAATCTGGTATGTTCATGATGTGTGAGTCTGCAAAATATGAATCACAAAGTATAGATAGATTGATGAGATAACGATACAATATTTATTGTAAATTTAATAAATTAAAAGAATGTGAAAAAAATTTGTTTTGAGATATTCCTTTAGATATGTTTATAAAAATACTATGATAAACATTCCAGTGAAATAATTTATTAATCGCTTATCAAATTTATTATCTTATTTCTCTTACGAAATGAATTAGTTTGCATTAAACTTCCACATTAAATCTTGAATAAAATGAAGATTACTGGATGCAATATGATTTGTAAAAGTTTTATATAAATGATAATTTTCCTACCTTAATTAACATGCAATTAAGTTTTTCTTTAGTGAACTGGATTCGACAGATGTTTGTCAACAAATAAAACCAATATAATATAATATTCAATGTAGAAATGTATTATTAAATTCATAAAAGTGTAATATAGAAGATTAAGTTGCATTAAAAATTCTTCAAAACAAACAATGCTTTTCGTTAAGGCGCAAAAAAAAAAAAAAAGATTTCTATAACAAATGCAAATTTTGAATGCGTTCCAATATTACATTTGTTTAATTTACAGCAAATATTTGCGAACGCTATAACTTGGTATAGTAGCAGAGTTTTCCACATCAATCGCTTAATTCTCGATGACGGGAAAACAAATTTGCATTTTTTTTAAAAAATCGCCGAATTAAAATACATTTACATATTACTATGGTAACGGATGAAAAACAATTTCCTCCTCTATGAATATCAGCTCAACATATCCTTTGTTTGAGATATTTTTCCTATTTAATACTTTTTAGAATACTTGGAAGTGAAGTGAAGTTATCTCAAAAAGCAATTTTGATTTTTTAATATAACATCGCAATATGAGAAAGTCATTATTTCTTCTTCTGGTAAAAAAAAAAAACGGCAGTAAGATAGATTTTACTCGACATTATTTCGAATTGGTTATTTATTACGTTAAATAACCCAATGGATAGAAAGAAAATACTTTTTACCAGTGTATAAAAATATCTAAGTATCTTCACTGAGATATTTTTACTTGTGGTAAAAACTTTCATTTTGTACCCGAAATCACTTCTTTATCAATTTTTAAATTTTACCTAATTTAGACATAATATTTAATTTATTTACTAGGCTACGTTTGGAAGTATTTTGAACTAACTAGTGCTTAAAAGGTTTTTAGAAGTTTATATACTTCAAATTTCAAAGTTTTTACTAGATAAAAGTTAAGTTCTTTATTTTAAAAAAGAGAGAAAGTGAAGTGAAATATGTTTCTGAAGAAGCGTAAATTCTGAAAATTTAATGATTTTCTCGATATGTTTAATTTCAGTGATATATTAGTTCGATTTAAAGTATGTTATATATATTTCTGATCGTTCAATATATATATAGTTATATATATGTATAACATCATTAAATAATTAGTAATATTAAAATAATCGAAAAACAAATTATTTCTACAAATTTTATTCAGTGGCATGTTTGAATATGATTTTTGTTCAGATATTTATCTTCAATATGTTTTTACGATTGAAAATACAAGCAAATCAAGTTTTTTTGCTGAATTGTGATTAGCATACATATTTCGATACAACAAATTCAATTTAAAATCACTTTTTTAAACTTTATATCTATGTATTAAGATTTTTATTTCTCAAAAAATAATACATATACTTTGTATTGTAATTATGAAACTGATTGAAGTTAGATCTTAAGAATAATTTAGCTTAAATTCACATATATCTTTAGTTAATCTAAGATCTTCTAATAAAAATATGTGCATGATTAATTTTTTCACATACAGATTGCAAACTGTTTGTTCATTTAAGTGAGTATTTATCCGAATAATTAATAATGAAGGTTATTTTAAAGTATGGTTTGATATATTATGTCAAAATAAAAAAAAAATGTGTAGCCTGAATGAATCAAATTCATTTTTGTTAGGAAGTTTTTCAAAATTCGTGTAATAAAGACAAATGTTAAATTAATGAACTTTGTTTTATTTGCATACTTACTTATTTTGTTTTCCGAAAATTTCTTTTTACTGCTATTAAAATTTAAAATTTTGCAGTTATTGATCTTAGTTTTTTGTTCAGTAGTAGTCATCTCTGTATTAATTAATTTATAATATAGAGTAAAATGTAAGAAAGTAAAAGGGACGTAAATAAGCGAAAAATTATCAAGGATTTGTTTTAAATGGATCTGAATCTAAACATATTTAAATTAATTGAACAAAGGCTCTTTTGTATGACTTGAATTTAAAAGCATTTCAATATATAATATAATTATTACTTTTTCATTTTCGTGGATAAAAACTTTCTTAAATGAATTTAAAAAGTAAAATATAATGTATATATTAAACCGATTTTGAAAGATGTTTTTTAATGCATTGGTGGATTTATCTTCACTAAATTTGGTATTTAAATATTTAAAGCGTAATTTATATTTCTGTAAACAAGAGTGGAATAAATAATAATTGAAAACTTGTTGACTATTTCCTTTGAAGCAATGAAAACATATCCATCAGTTAAATTTAAGAAGGCAGAAATAAACTTTAATCGTAGCGAAAACGTAAATTTCTGGGGATTTCAGACGAAATCCAGAAATCAGTAAACATTGAAATTAGATGTTTACTTAGCCATGCATATGTTAAAGACAAATAGAGTTATTTTTGAAATGTGTTCGATTACATTCATTCGGAAATGTTGCATAATAGCTGTTAAACAAATCTCACTTTTTTTACGAATGAATTAGGTAATATTTAAAAGTATGCGCGCATGGTATTCTAGAAAATGAAAATCGGATTAATTTTTCAGAGTATGTATTTATTTGTATCAATTTATTAGAGAGCTGCTTATTTAATATTCTGTAATATGAAACTCCTGAAAATTATGCAAAATAAACCTTGAACGAGTCATTTTCGAAAGATTATTTTCAAGACTTTTTATTCCCTTTTTCCTTCCACGGAAGAAATGCTATGTATTCAGATTTTCTCAAAATTTTTCTATATAAGTGATCTTTAATATCTCACACTATATGTACTAACGGCCTTATTATAGGAATACCAGTATAAACGTCCCCGATATCACATAAAATAACACTGCATTTACGATAAAAATGAAAAATTTTGCAGTTTAAGAATAAGGTAGAGTTAATAAAATGCAGGAGTTAATTGTAACCTAATTTCTTATTACATATTATAATAAAAAAACTTTGAGAAAAAAGTTTTCATTTTTTATTTTTTTTAAAAAAAATTTACGAACAAAAATGTCACTTCAATTATGGAATAAAATTATAATTAATCCTCAGATAACACAAGTAAAAAATACAATATACTTATTAAAACCCACAATCCTTTACTAGCTAAAGTTTTTCTCCAAAGCATTACGCAACAATGATTGTGTACAAACTACTTACAAGGATATCGTCACTAAAATAAATCCAACGAAAAATTTTAATTTAAAATAAATGTGTACATTGATAAAGTCATTGCTTTTAAATAAAAACAAAATTTGATGATTTCTTTATAATATCAACTAACTGAAAATCAACTAATACTTGTTGAACCAAACATAAAATTATTTTTTTATATATCAACTGAGGTACAAACCCGCATCTTTCTTAAGAAAGTGGTAAGCCTTATGTTGAAGCACGCATGAACCGACAATCATTGAAAAGAGACTCAGTCGAACTTTTTATGTAGGACCTGCGACTGCAGTTTAACAATCGCTTTGGTAAAAAAAAAATTACTAGGGAAGGGAGAGCTAGTTTGAATGAGAGGGATCAGAGGTCAGGGAGGATTGATTGAGGGGGAAAGTTTTAACAATAAATGTTAAATTTCGATCGATGTATTTTTTATTGTTAAGTTTATAATTAATTCTCTGTTGTAACATTTGCACATTTTATTATTTAGAGAGCAAAAAGTTCGTATAAGGATATAAATAAATAGCTTAAGAAAATAATTTATAAACAAAAAAATTATGCAAAATTACTTCTACAAAGCAAATGTATTAATATAGTTAAAAACATACACACATGAATTCAACAAAAATAACTTTTCGTTACAGCAAATAGGATGCGCATTACATTCTGCGGTTTGAGATAATATATAATGAAATATTTACAATCCAAATTAATCCTACGAAATTAAAGAACTATTGAGAAAAATAATTAAGACACATTTTGAAATCTGATCTGTTTCGATTAACCCAATATGGCTACGCAATGGTTAATGGAAGATAGTTTTGTAGTTTTAAAATATGGACAGAGGATGAAGGTGAAATCAGATCAAAACCTTTTGAATATAGTTCTTGAATTTTCCGCTCAAAGCATCTCATTGTCATAACTTTTCCCCCGGTGTATCAAAATATCATGATTAAAAGTTCTAAAACATCTTCTGTGTGAATTCAGTGCCTCTAAACAATAGTTTAATACATCCTCCCTCCTTTCTGCAATTTCGAGCTGAAAGCTTACTTCTGTGATAAAAACCTTCAGAATCCGAAAAGATTATTAAATGGTATAAATGTCATTTTTGTTTGACCCATACTTCATATGAGTATAGGTCAAGCAAAGCATTAAAACAAATATATTTATTAGAGAATTAAGGCATTTCTTTTACATGCATTTCAGGTACTTTAATTACTTTGAGATTTTCTGGTGAATATATAAGATAATGAAGATAAAATTAAGAGAGAAAAAAGAGGAAAGAAATTATAAATGGGATTTCTTATTGAGGAATACACACACAAATACACACACACACACACACACACATATATCGCGTCCAGCGTGTTAACTATAACATCTCTGTTTCAGCCTGATATTAAAATTAAACTTGGAAAAATTTACAGCACAAAATCAATTTCATAAATAATTAGTATTATTTCACAGTTATCTTTTCTATCAATAAATATCTGAATGAAGCTCGATTGCTTTATCAGATTTTCATACAAGTGTTTTGGAAACTGAGTTTAGGATTATTAGAACTGGCTATCTTGCGAAGCTATTCCGTAAATTAAATTTTATTCATGGGGCTATTTGCATGCATCCTAAATTTCGCTTTCCCCTAAGGATGCGTGTACCGCAGTTTGTGAAACATATTTTAAACTTTAAATTACTATAACCAAGACATGGGAAACTGGAGCACCTGCTTAAATAAAAGTTCATAGGCTTCTTCCCCGGGGATGGTCCTCGATATTTGGGGTTCATAAGCGGATGAGAAAAATCAACTTATTTTTGTGGTAATTAATCGAATGTTGTAGTTTTCCCTCTAATAAATATTTGTTTAAGACAAGAAAATGTTTAAGGAAACATAATTTATTAAAATGATCAAAATATCTAATGGTACTATCTTATTCTAATTACATCATTTCTGAACACATTGTACAGAATTTCATGGCTCTAATACATTATTTTGCAATTTTATTATTTATTTAAAATTTTAATGGTGCCCCAAGACAATTTGTAGACATTCAAAAATTTAACTGTTTGTTCTCAACTTTTATTTTCATGATTCTCATGTACTTAAAATGCTAAGGATTTTTAGTGAATAAAGTTTGAAATTTTTGGTTGTTTGCATAGGTTTGATAATTTTATTGCATGGAATAAGGACTTAAACAAATAGTTATTTTGAAAAATTCCTAAATTGATCGTTTTACACTTTCAAGTCGTTTTTCGTTGTATCTGATTGAAATAAATTTATGAAACTATAAATAAATCAGTGCAATTAAACACAATACGAATTGCGAGAAATATTTCTATGAAACTGAGAAAAATTTACAAAAACTATTAATTTTTACTGGTAGAATTTTAAAATATTGAAATGTTAAAATTAAAATTTTAAATCATTGTTTGTTGAAAATGAAGAATCAGAAACACATATTTATTTATGTGTTCAAATATGATAAGCAGATTTTCTTATACTAATTTTAAAAGCAGTTGTTCACATGAGTACCGAGTCTTCTTAAAAAGCTGAATGTATTTGAATATTTTGAAATATTTTATCTATTTCCAACCTATAATTAGTATCAGCATCGATTTCAAAATAAACAATTCCTTAATTTTAATTTTTGCTTATTTGTGGAATAAATTAAACGATAAAGTAATTGAAATGTCATTTATGAACATTCGTCTATAAGTAAATTTTTACTGAAATGATTTTAATTCGATAATTGTTTTGTTAGAAAACAATACAGGTACATATTATTGTAATTAGATGTAAAAGAAAATAAAGATTGATTCAGTACAAAATATTCAGTGGTTATTTAAAACAATATAGCAATACGTAACTAT
>BMAW01063664.1:0-12598 GCA_019974015.1 Nephila pilipes | reverse complement strand
TCGATACCGTTAAAATCCATGGATATAAATCTGAGGGTAAGACATAAAAATAAGAAGCAAAAGTTTTTTTTTTTTGTTTCGATATTTCAAACTTGTCAAATGCATACATTTGAAATCGATTGTAACTTCTTAAACTCAGAAATCTGAGTCGAACTAAATGTTTAGGTTTTAGCTTCAGATTTATATCCATGGATTTTAAATGTATCGACGCTTCAGTATGAATGAATTTTTTTCTCCCTCTTCTAAATTTAGCTCTATTCAAAAGGGTGGATGAAAAGTGAGAATTTATTGTCAAAGTACGAGTAATACAGTTCCGTCGAGGAAACTCTTGGGGACAGAAATCTTAAGAGTTGGGAAAAACAGAATTCTTTTTATGTTGTTACTTTTTTACATTTTCTGAAAGAAGTAGGAACTAAGGGTTTGATATGGAAAAATTGTCGAAATTCCGATAGAAACTTTGGGTGCGTTGAAATAAATAGGGATTTTTTGGGATTTTAGCAGGAGAAGTTCTTCGAAGTTCTGGATAGGAATATGAAAGAAATTCATTGGATACATTTCAATTGCGCATCACAAAGCTCAAAGTAAACTTATTTATTTTACTTTTTCCTTATTCTTCCACAAAAAAAATCATTTTACTTTTGATTTTTTTTCAAAATAAGGGAAAAGATGTGCTCTGTGTTTTGTAATGCTTCCATGGTAAAATTCCACTGTAGTTGGAAACGAAATTGTGTAGAGAACAATCCACCTGTTTTCACAGTTTTATTGAAATATTTCTCAGATATTTGGTGCACACTGAAAAATATTTTCTTCAGTTTGAGAGACATATAAAAGTTTTTAAGCATATTGAAAGCTTCAGAATGCAATACGAAAAGATTCTTATTCGGGAAGAAAAATCTTTTTATGCAGATCATTTATTTCATCCGGAATATAGTAAAATTTCTAAATGATTTTTAAAATCGGATCAGTCTCTTTTATGTATATTACTTTTCATTTCTTTAAGCAATATTTCTATTTAATCTGAAATTTTATAACTTTTAATCACGAGGGGACAAAAATGCTCTCTTTAAATAGAAATTACCTGTTTAAATTAAATGTTTATAATTTTAATTTTAGAAAATAAAAATTAAATAATTCTTTACTGCTTTTACAGCAAGGTATTAATGAAAATCTCAATTTCTTGTAATTTGCTGTCGCAATCCAATTTTGTTTATATTCCGGGAAATATTTCTTAGCGATTTTTTCAATTGTATGAACTGTTTATTTTAAAAAATTATACGTTTTGTTTGTTGAAATAAGTTCTGATTACATATATTATAAGTAATGTGTATTTATGTTAAAAATTATCTCCTTAAAAGATTGTTCTATTGTTCTCGTTGCCATTTTGTGTTTCATTATCATTTCCGAAAATGGCTATTGATACCATCCGTTTTCTTAATGTCTTTATAAACCATGATCTAACATCCAATTTACCGTCTTAATTAATCATTTCTAATATGTCATTGCAAATTTCAAAACTCAAAATTCTTTCGAAGAGCAACAAAATAAAATACTTAAGTATTCGATTTTAATTGATAATTGCTTCATCTCATTAAAGTTCTTGAGGTAAAAGAATTTCGTTTTTATTAATTATTCGTATAATTTTGGTTTTAGTTTCATTATAAAAAAAAGTTGTTTTAAGTTTCGTTCCACTAAGTTCTGGGGGTTAGGTTGGGCAGGTTTAATTTTAGAGTTTGGAAGAAAATTAATCTCCCTGTACATTAAATCACATTGATTATCAAGTAGTGAATGAAAATATATGTATTCTAAGTGTTAAACAAGAATAAAATCAGTGAGGAATAAAATAAAAAGTGATCAATTATCATTTTAGACACATTATAGTTTTATTGATTTTTACGACTTTGCTCTACAATGGGCATAATGAATCATTTTTTCTTGGGAAAGAGATACTGCTCGAAGTCTCTTTTTGATTTTAAAGAAGGGTAGAGTCTTAAAGATAAGACCTTTTTATGATAAACGTAAGAATCATTTAGAATAACTTAAATTCGTGGTTATAGCGTATAATAGGGTTTTATCCTTTCACGTAACCCTTGGAGGGTTTAATGTCTTTTATTTCAGAAACTGTTCCAATAAATGAAACATAACTTATGTAAATTAGAATGAAATGATTGATTGATTGTATTTACAAGCGGCGAAACGATTAATGTGTTTTTCAATTGTAGAGTGAGCGAAAGCTATCAATGAAGAAATTAGAATCTTGCATACACTGACAAGAGTAAAGAGATATAAAGTCGAAATTATTATGGATTTGCATACTATCAGTATCCCTCATTTCTTTACGGATTTGTACCCAATTAATCCACAACATTTAAATAGTCTATTAATATTATTAATCTCTAGATTTGAACGTATGATTGAACTATATTCGAAAATATAATATTCTAGATTTTGAATATTGAACATTCATAGGTCCGAATAAAATAATTTGTCAGTCTCAACTGTCTAAAATTGTATTTGTTTGACAATTAATTCGTGACTATTGAAATATAGATCAGTGATGAGATTATGGGATGTGATTGCTTATTAACATCGCACCGAGAAGCAATACGAGAGCTATTTGCGAAATAACTCGTAATTCTGAACCTTGGTCAAGTGACGAAGACGAAAAAAAACCTCCCTCTCCAAACTTCCACACCACGACAATGGGTACACTTGAGACGTGGACCAAATTTAACGAGCATTAGTCCGGTGGGTTTTAGCGTCATGAGGGCTAAAGCGCACAACTTGACGAAAGCAAAGCCAGCTGCGCGTCGGCCACTATGACCACAGATAACCGAGGCCACAACTAATTATGGAGCGTTAAGTGAAAGAAATAACCCTGGGTTGCTACAAATGTATCAAATTATATTATACAGGGTGTTTTGAAACTCATGGGCAAAAATTTAAGGGGTGACAGAAAACATCCAAACAAGCAATTTTCACCTCACAATGCATGACATCTTAGGCTATGGCCCTCTCCTTTTTTCTGTACGTTGCTATGCCTGCTGAAATTCACGGTAGAAATGACGATGTGCAAGAAAGCTCGCGTTTGATGTTTTCCATTACAGCGCCATCTGGAGGTTCACGGCTTAATCTCCACTGGTGCAATGTTAGGTGAAAAATGGTTGTTGGATGTTTTCTATCCGTCCTTAAATTTTTTCCTATCAGTTTCAAAACATCCTGTATATCCTTTAGATTAAAAACATTTTCTTTTGGCCGTTTAAATTAAATAAGGAATTTTTAATCTATCATGTTTACTATCAGAGAAAATTTTATTTCTTTGACAGAATTTGAAGTATAAAATTGTTAAACAATGGATTACAGGAAAACACAGTGATTAAATGTTTTTAATTATGAACTTAATTGCCAAATTATAATTTTATTTTAATAAAAATGTAATTTTATTTTATATTCCTTTCTTTCATATAACATATATTTATTATTAACTTTTCCAAATAAACTCTTTAAAGGAAGAAAGATATAAGTAATAAAACTAAACTTATAAAAAATAAACTTATTTTGCTTATCTATGCTCATAAATTTTATTTGCAAACTTTAATTTCTTCTGTCGACTCTTAAAAATTAGATTTTTTAATTTTGAATCAATATTTTTTTCATTACTTATATCTATTTAAGGAGTTATTGCTAAAATTAGTCACTTTTAATAACGAATAAGTTTTTATGATAGTTAGAGACATAATATTTTAATTATGTATTTTTTATTCTTTTTTTATCTTATTTAAAGACAATTGTAATAATATACTATCGGAAGTTATTAAAAACGAGGTAGAATAAAGATCAAATTAAATAAGAATCAAAGGTAACTTAAATCGTGTTATTTAATCAATGTGTAATTAAGACGTAAAACATGTTTAAATTAAAAATAACTGTTTAAGTCAGTCTGTTTAAATCAGCTATACGTAAAATATAACTTTAGGATATAAAATACGGATTCAATGAATGTAATCTGAGAATTACTTGAACTAAGCTAACAGCGTTGCTAAAAAGGATGACAAATGAAACTAAAAAGTCGAAAAATATCCCTAGTGCATCTTCGGTAAAAAAAAACTGCTGAGTATTGATATACCTGAAAGAGAAAACCTAAGAATTTCTGCCAAATTAGCTTGAAAACTGAAATGTTTTACTTGTTCTTTACTTTTTTTAAAAAAATTACCTTTTTTTCCAAAATATTAAATCTATTTATTTTTATTTCCACGTTGTCAAATTACATTTCTATATTTTATAAAAAAATTATAAAATACACACCCACCCACCACACACACACGCACGCACGCACACGCACACACACACACACACACACACACACACACACACACAGGACACACACACACACACACACACACACACACACACACACACACACACACACACACACACACTGAAAGAGAGTATATATGATCGAAAAGGAAGTTCATTGTTCTAAGAAGATATCAGACAAAGAACGTTTCTACAGATCCACGAACAAAGATTTATTTGATCTCTCAGCGAAAAATCTCCAGTTTCAGGAAAAAAGGCATTTTTTTATCCTTTTGTATGAAAGGAAACATCATATTATACTTGTCATGGGTTTGTTTTCTAAAAATACAAGAACGGATAAAAGAAAAATCATGGTAAAAAGAAAAACAAATGATAAAAATATGAAAGCTGGGTTAGATATTGTATAAGGTAAATATTAAAATAGTTAAGAATTAGCCAATGTTTTGCAAACAACAGATTTAGCTTCCAAAGGTGCTTACTGTTTAAGAAAATATTTTTTTAAATTATTTAATTAAGTATTAAAATTAAAGCAAATGAAAATATAACAACGGAATGGAAATTTGATGTTATCATACATTCACCCACTCTCTCATTTATTCATTCACTTTTTCATTCCTTTACTGATTCATTCAAATAATAAATCCCTCCCTCCCTCACTTTTTCATTTATTCCTTCTCTCATTCATCTATTCACTCCCGCACTCGTTCATTCTGTTATTTATTTATTTTGACTAGAAAAGATACTCAGAAAACATTTTTAAAAAGGGTACTGATGATAATTTTGTTCGTTTACTAAAACTTGTTAATAATTGTACAAATTATATACATCCTTTTTAAAATAAGTATAATTTTTTTTCGTTATGAAAAATATTTAACTGAAAATAATTCTAATATAATGAGATAAATTCATGCAATTTCAGGTTTACCACTTAAGAATTATTTGTAAAAATTCGAGCTCATGCTACAAAGTTACGACCGTTGACAGTTTCTACATACACTTTTTTATACTTCATTCGGAACAATTCATTTTTTCGAACATTTATAATAGCTTTTTATTCGTTTTACTATAAAATAAGGGGTTTATCCTTTATTCAAAAATTCAAGATATATTATCGATATCCATCAACAAGACTAACATATTGAATCAAATGATGCCTCATTTTAAAAAGTCGTCGGCTCCTTTCGAAAGCTGTCACAAATTTGGCAAAAAATGTCTTCTATTCTCTGCAATATTGGATTCGACTTCTTGTGAATAATGTATCAAAAGGGAAGGAGGTCATTTCCTGCAGTCGAACATTTTCACCAATTTTAAATGCACATTTTCGAACATTTATCTTGCTCACAAATGATGAGTTTTAAAACAATTTTGGGAAACTATTTTATCTTCTCAAACTGCAGGCCTAAAGTAATTAATAGTTCTTAATGAGTAAATATATGAATTCGGGATATTTTTTTTAAAGCAGGAACTATAATGAACTTGCATCGATCCACACAACTGGGAGAGAAATTTTTTAAAAACAATTTCTGGTTTACTAGGAGAACTTTTGGAATAGATGTCAGTTGCTGTTAGATAGTGGCAGTAGAAAATTTAATTCAGTAAATATTAAAAAGTTAAGTAACAATTTTCAATTGTTGATAAAAAAAATTAAAATTATCAGATAGTGGTAAAATATGATTGACTTTCAACAAGAGAAAGATTCTTAATGTATGTCCAATTCACCGGTATTTCAAATTAAAGTAACGTAAACAATTTTTATCCTTTGTAAGACAATAATCGAAGTAAATAAATTCATTTAGTGATGCAATTAAAACTTTTGTAATTATGTACTCAGTACTTGGACTACGACTATTGAAAAATACTTTTGTTTATGTTTAGATAAAAAAAAATTCTATTTAAGGGGTTTCATGATTCTACAAAATTTCTGATTTTTTTTTGAAAAATACATATGTTAGAGCCACATTTTTTCCGAACATTTTAGTGTTAAATTTTTATCGATACTGCTAAATCTTGTGAAACTATCAGGGAAAAGTAAACCTTGTTTGCGTAGTTTGTTTTCGGGATTTTTTAGTATCTTCTTTTTTCTCAAAACGAAACTTTTAACTTTCGCTCAGGATTTCTAGGAAACTATTAATCATATGAGAGTTTGAAACTTCATGCTCTTGTTAAAAATTATATTCTTTGTGATTTATTTATCAGGTTGGAGATAATTATGAGTAAAAAAAAACTTTAATAAGGATTTTAATTGGATTGTTTTTTAAATTTCATAATTTTCTAAATAATTGTGTAAAGTTTGTTTACTCTCTTCTAAGTTTTGTAATATTATATGATAAAAGTGTCACATTTCTCTCTCTACTTTGTTTTATTAGTAAGTTATAATGATTTGATAAACGATGTTTTCTTTTCACATACATAAATAATAGTCAATGGTCCTGCGACCTCTTTAAAGACTCCAGAAATACAGCATGCATTTCAAATTTCATATTAGTTTTAAACGACAGAATCTAGTATCTAATATCTAACATTTATCAACATATAGTTAAATTTACATGCTGTTACTAGGAATTTAACATCCCTCCGAGCAATCGCTAATAATTTAATAATGATGAGGCGTGTTTTTAAAATTTTGTTTCATTACAAATTATTCATGACAAATATGCATAACTACTTTATAGTATTATGTAAATTATTTGTAATTAAGTTAAAAACAAGTGTTGAAGAGCCTATAAATGTTTTAATAGATACTTAACTGCTTAAAACAGCCAATAGTTGTTTATAAAATTATAAGAAATTGATCTCTCTTTATATATGAAAAGAAAGTAATTAAGTTGATTTTGGAAAAAAATATTTCTTTCCCTTTTTATCAAGAACATAATTCTGTGTGGTAATAATAGCATCCTCGAATCACTTAATTAGATCTTAAAACATTTTTAATTTCATAATCAAAATTATAAGTAAAAAAAGTTGTTCGTCAGCTGAGTACATATCACCGTAACCCCTCGACCAAGAAATAGGAATACAGTTATCTCACATTAAGTAATGCATTCAATCATAAACGTAAAATCATAGAGCAAGCTATGAATTTCAATCCAATCATTTTAATGAGTTGATGTTGATATAAATGCACTGAATATTGATCAAATAAGTTGATTGAACTCCAAAATGTAAATTTATCTCTTTTCATGAAAAGACTGTATCATTATTTTCTAAAAACGAATAAGTAATTGCTACCAGTAACGTACACAGAAAATAATTTTGGTAGGTACGTATCGTCGTTGCTATGTCAGAAGCAATTTTTTTAATTAAAAATTGTCACTTAATGAAAAGTAAATAATATGCTATATCAATCCTATTAAAACCTGTCCGAGTATTGATATAATTTTATCAAGATATAAAAAACTAAAAAGTAAAGATCATTTAAGAAAAATAATTAAGATACCATAAGAATGAAATTTTTATTTTTTAGGAATGCACTCCCTTCTCTTCTACTACAAACACTCACCCAGAGGCACTGTTTCAGAGACAGCAAATAATTTTTCATTCTTTTCTTAGGAATCGGCTTCTTTGGAATTCTTCTTTCTCTTCGTGATGGAAAAAAAAAATTTAAGCACGTGGAGGGGGAAAGTTGTTATGTTTAAAATTTAGAATATCTAAGATGGAACAATAAAAGAATTATCCTTAAATATTTCAAGTTTTAATAAGAATCTTTTGGGGTGCATATGTCTTTTAGCATTTCCTCTGGGTACACCAGTGCTTGATACAGAGGCTAGTTAAAAGGTTATAGACAACATGAAATATAATATACATTTAAAATAAAACACTTATAGCTTTATTTAATTTCTGAGCATATTTTTATGGTTGTTTTTGAATGTATAGAATGAATAAATATATTTCGAATATTCCTGGCACCGAAGATTTTTTTTTATATATTGCTTATATATATTTTTGCGTTATAAAAGGTGTAAAAAATTACCTGTTCTATTACCAATTATCATATAACTCTTTCACACGACATTATAATAAATAGTGCCTCATTTAAAAAGGAATAACTTACACGGCATCTTTTATTCAAATTTTTTTTACATACTTTATAGATACAATTCTGTCCAGAACCAGTCACCATAGTCAGCATTCCAAAAGTAAATTTGTTCGAAAGAGTCTCTATGAAGCATGCTGACTCTGTCACTTCATTAATTCACTTGGCGTGAAGGAGACTTATCGGTTTGGCTAAAAGAGGCTGTTACTATAAATAGCCCCTATGAACCTCACTTGTAATGCGTATTTTGAAACATGGAATAGGACTTGGAAATTTCATAAGGACCCGTATGAATATTTGCCTAAAGCTTGTCATTTTAGAATGCTGAAAGAATTCGAGGTTACCCCAGAGAATGTTCTTTCGTTTTTTATTCGGAAACGAAGAACACAAAAAAGCAGAACGATTAGGGTAATCTTTGTTTGTGTTACTCGTTTTGAGCAAATTAGATTGCATCTGTGTGTTTGTGTTTGTTGTTTCTTCTTGAATATAGCTAGCTTTTCACTGTGGAGAAGATAGTTTTTAATGAGTTTTTGATTATAAATCAAATAATAGCTTTTCTCGGAGAAATTGAACTTTGTATATGTGTACGAAGGAAGTTTGTAAATTTCAAGCATCACGAGAGGTAAAAATAAGAGGCTGAAAATTTCTTATTTAAGTTTGACCGATATTAGTTGGCTCTTGTGCCATAATTAAATTTAATATATTAAGCTTAAGAGACAGAAAAACAATTTAAGAAAACTCGATACTAAACAAGAGAAATTATTTATTTTCAATGCTTAATAACCTCAACATCTCTCTCCGGCATTCCATCGTTGAAAAAGGTATTTTCTTACTAAGTCTTTTATTATAGTTATCTGAGATAAATGCTGTTAGTCCCCGATTCCGCACAATCCTTACGATGGTTACAATACTCTGGTTATCTGGTCTTGGCTCACTCACTTAGATTACTTATCCTTAGTCTCTATATCTCTTCTGATTTCCCCCTTACTTACATACCATTATATCTGAATTCATTTCACTTTATTTCGACTTGCATCTAATTTACATAAATGCGTTTCCTTTTGGTTGGAAAGAAATTGTAATTTTATGCATTTAAGCTCAGTAGAAGACACCGAGGTTAGTAAAGAGAAAATCGGGAATAGCCCAACGTAACAAACCCTGCCCATAAATGAAACGAAATATATCGTTGAGTACAATAACCCTGCGGGAAATTTATTTTATTTAAAAAAAATGTATCACTCGGGAAACAAATGTTTCTAAAGTAGCAGCAAAGATCCTTACGATGTTTTTCTCACACGTAACAATTAGTAATTTACACGTTTCACATTTCACACCAATAAGTTTATAAGTGTTCTTACTGCTCTCTATATTTACTATAAGGAAATATTTGAATTGATTCTTTTACATTTAACACACCTTTATTAGCGAGTTCAACTGCTGTCTCATTTAATCTCCCATTTTGTCGTGAATACACTTTTTGGAAGAGTTTCGCATCGGCTCACAAATTATCCAATGAGAGAAGAGTTGGCCCATATCTTAAATTTTAAAGGTTCGTTGCTAGAATTAGAACTTGCGAATTATTTTTGGGATATTATATTTTAATTAAGAAAGTAACTTTAATAACTATATATAATTTGGGTGTGCCTATTAACTTATTGATGTTCCTTAATTTACTTCAAAGGATTTGCACGTATTAATAAATTACGGTCAAAAGGAATTAATTATGATAATTCAGTTTTAGTTAGAATTCTTGATGTTTGATTATGTAATATATTTTATGATGGGAGGTAATACAATATTTTAATACATAAATATACATCATATATTATATCAAAAGGCTTTATACATACATACATACATGCATACATACATACATACATACATACATACATACATACATACATACATACATACATATATATATATATATATATATATATATATATATATATATATATATAAAGGCTTTTACTCTTACAGCTTCTGATATAATGCCTTTCTGATATCAAAAGGCTTTATATCAGAAATTGTTAGAGTACATGTTTATATTACTGCAGAGAAATCGTATTGAATAAAAGGCTAAAATTTTTGAAATAACACCAGTTCTTTAATAAAATATTTCAGTTACCGGATAAAAAATTATTTGTATGCATTTTTTATATCTAAAATAGAGGTTTGTTCCAAATATCAAATTATTTTTAAACCAGACAGAAAAAAAAATTCTAAAGCAATTTGTATTGGTATCATCATTTGAAAATAAACATTTTAATGAGACCTACGGTGGTATCCATATTTTCTGGAAATTCTCTCAGCTGTACTATTGTTCATCGTAATAGGATTCAAAACTGGAATGAAATGAAGTTTCTGAAACGAAATGAGCTTTTGACCAATATGCAGTTTCTTCAAAACACAAATAAATTCTAATGCAAAGCAAATATGGTTGATTGAATTAGATTTGCGATACGAAAAGTGAATTTATTAAATTATTCGCAATCTGAGACATAAAGAAGTTATTTCATGATTTCTTTTAGTGTCGAAATTTTGCTTTTGTGCGAGATCTCTCCTGGTTATGCACGATTATTTGAAAGATAAGAATGGTTATAGTGATTTATTTGAGGCTTAGTGTAAGATGTAAAATAAACATCATTGACGAACAACATAGTTCCAGTAAAAAACTAACATTACCAATTTATACCAGTATATCTTAGATTAGAGTTGTATGAAAGCAAAATATGCGTATAATAGGAATCAAAAGAACACATTTAGTTTTATTTTAAAGTAAAATATAATAGTATTTTTTTTTAGATTTTATTAACGTCGCACTGGAAGCAAAACGAGGGCAATTGGAGACGGACCTCGTAATTTTGAACCACGGTCAAGTGACGAGGACGATACCTGAGCTGGCACCCCCACTCCTAACATCCACACCAACGGAAGGAGTTTGGGCCCCGACAGATTTAACGTGCATCAGCCCCGGCTACAAGGTGGGTCTTTGGGGGGCCAAGTATCGAATCCGTGACTGAACGTAAATCGCCGGCCACGAATCCGAAGCCATGACCACTAGGCTACCACGGCCAAAATATAATAGAAAAGAATTCAAATATTCCTTTAAATTATAAAGATGTATTGAGTATTAACAATAAAATAAGTGTAATTAAAATTAGTATCATGATAAAAACAATTAGATTTTGTCGAATAACAAAAATATCTTTTTCAGAAAGTTTCTGATTACTGTATTTTCCCAATCTATCCGTTTGAACATAATAGTATGAAAGTATAATACTGACTTTTATATGATATGAGTTGAGTTTTTTTGTTTAGTTTTATGTTATGTTAAAGTATAATACAAAAGAGAAAAGAATTCAAAAAAATCTTAAGCTCTTAAAGATATTTAGAGTCACATAACAGTAAAAGCTACAGAAATTTATATATTTTAATAAAAATGATTAGGTTTTGTTGAATAACTAGAAGGCCGTTGGTTAATTTAGATAGATATACATATTTTTTAGAAATATTCCTTTAATTGTACGTGACAGGCTTCGAAATTTCAAACTACTGACATGACACTGACGAAATTTGAGTCATTTTTTTCGTTTTGAAAACTTCCACGCAATTCTCGAGAATAAAATTAAGACAAGTAGAACTGACATATTTTGTTTTGAATTTTAGGTTCTGTTTTTCTACTTAATATTGGCTCGAAATTATGAGATTGTTGGATTTAAGAGTTCGGGCTGTCTAAAAATTGGTTCAAAATCACGAGGTTCGTCATAAATAGCCCTCGAGTTGCTTTTAATTGCAATGCTAATAAATATCAATCATCTCAGCTAACTTTTTTGAGATCCCAATTTGACCTCTACATAATTAGTCTTTTGGTAAATAAAAATTCAAACTCTCTGTGTGTCTGAAGCATGGTTGGGTAGCAGCTTTAATCTATGATCACTTGGCTACCACAGCAAAATGGCATAGCTTCTTCAACAGCTTTTAAGCAGCTTTGGCTGTTTTTTATATAATGCTAAAACATAGCACCTAATTTCGAACATTTTCTTTGTGCATAAAAGAAACAGTACTCCATTTTTCATATCTTATTCCAGGTTTCCTAACTCATAGAAAATAATGTTTTGAGGGCACAATTTATAAATGAATATATGTGGTCTGTTATAAACGTTAAGGAATTTTATTATCCGAGAAAGTGTCCCAAGTTTCACTTTTGTTCTTTCATCAAAAATATCTTTACAAATTATTTCGGTTTTT
>BMAW01063658.1:0-24322 GCA_019974015.1 Nephila pilipes | reverse complement strand
TTTAAAAGCGTTAAGAAGCAGATAAAATGCTTTTAAAGATAACTTTTAAAAAAAAAAAATACTGAAGATTTTTTTTTTTTTTTGTACAAATGAGTTGAAAAATGAAACACTCAGCAGATTATTGTTTATTAACGTCACGTCTCAGAAGAAAATTGACTGACATGAAAATTCGCAAACATGGCAATTTGACTACTGCGGCCGCATATTGCCCTTAAAAAAAATGCTATAAGGAATTATTTAAAATTAAACTTTGTCTAGATACGAGTATTAACAATTTTTTCCATTAAACGACGTAAATTTTTTAAACATTTAAAAAAAACCCAATATATTTCATCATCTTGATTATACAATTTCCATAGAAGGAGGATGCCTAGTTTCGAAGATTTGTGTGGTCCGCGGAAGATATTTTAATTTCTTTTAACCACTAGCTAAAACATTTAAGGGAGGCATTCCCCTATCCTTCTGCTAGGGACAATGGCCTACCCAGGAGAGGGATGCAAAGGGACATATACACCCTTCTCTCTCAAAGATTTATTCTCGAAATTAAAATATTTCTTGATAATTCTTTTACTGTTATAGATGCTCCAAACTATTTTTAAAAAAAGGTTTTTTTTCTCTTCATGTTTAAGCTTTTTCCATCACGGGAAAAAAAAAAAAGGATTTCATTTAAGCCTATTCATGAGAAAAGCTTAGAAAGTTATCAACTTTATCTAAAAAAGTGCGCCAGGGCCTGTGTTTGTAGACGAAGAGAGGACGGTGCATCCTATATATAAAAGATATTCCCTTTGTTTTTCCCAACAGTTTCTTGGGTGGCATTCTATTCATCCAGACTGTGAAAATGAACGTCTAAAACAGGACTTTGGATAGTGCCCATGTTAGCGTATCACCCTTTTGCGGAGTTGATCAGTCCATGAACGGTATTCTTGGCTCTCATCTTTCGTAAAAACGAACAATAGTCAGGAAATCTGGATCGATCTATTTTTTTGCTAATATTTATTAAGAGTTTATAATTTTATAAATTTAAATTGGCCTAAATCTTTTTCTAAATATTTTGATTCGATGAAGCTTAAGAGGAAACAGCAGCCGCTTTTAAATTATTTTAAATCTGGAGAAAAATTTCAAATGTCAATTTGAAGCAGAAAAGTGTACATTAAATAAAAGCGAAGAAGTAGAAAGTCACCTATATCGGAAACGGAAATACAAATACAAAGCTCAATAATTCACTATTCTTCAGAAATTATCCCAAATTGATAGAAAAACAACACTATAATTTGAAAAATATGACATATCAAATAAAGTCAATCGTAAAGTTAGTGAAGAAGAAAAATTGATACTCATGAAAAATTTTAGAGGCCAACGGTCACGTATGTGTTTCCGAGTGAAGAGGAAATTTCGATGTAATTTATTGTTAGAATACCCATGGCTCACTTATTTCTAAACTGAAGGTGGAAATTACTCTAAATATTGTGAAGTTTTTTCCAAGGAGTATGCGGTCAAATCGAGAGGAAACAGTAAAGAGGTGATTATTTCATTGGTACAATTATTTAATCAGACTTTTCGCTTCTGGTGCAAATGTACAGAAAAACTTAGTGAATATAATACAAAAATATCGCACGGATATTCTTTGCTAACTGCTGATGATTTCAGGATTACTTTACAATGGGAGTAAAAGCTGTTACGAATACTATTCATACTGACAGCGTTCCACAGGTAAAAGAAAATAGAAAAAAAACCCTTAGTTCTGTTATAATCGCAGTAATTTTCTGTGGTAAAATGGACTTCCTTTAACACTTAACATACCATAACCGGTCTTTTGACCAGTTATGAACTTTTTCATTGATAATGCACATGTCATCTTACCGCTTTTGCACATTTGACTTCATGACTTTTTCTATTAATTATATAAAGTTAATATTGTATTATTAATTTTTATTTGTATTTTGTTTACTTTGAGTAATACTTGTCATATACCGTTTTCTAACACAACCGGTCATTTGAATGGGAGAAAATTTATTGCTTTTTAAGGTTACTGGATCAGAAATTATGATGTACATGCGTATTCAATGTATTATATAATACAGTTCATTACACTAAAATTAAATTTAGGGTAGACATGACCGATCAAACGGCGAGGAAATATACCACAAAATCTAAGTCTTGCAGATGGCCTCTCCAAGTATTTTTTCGATATCCTTGATTTAGCTGGCATAAATGCCTGGATTTTGTACAAGCGAACGACAGGAGAAAATATCGCGAGACAAGATTTTTTACTCCAGTTAGCGGTAGAACTTGCCTATTTTCGAGAAGCCCATGAATAATCAAAAGAAAGAACACATACAAAACGATCTTTACCTAAATCTGCTGTAGATTCTTATCAACGTAAGACGTGTCAAATAGGATAATGTAGCGAAAATAAAACCATCAAAATGAGTTCTAACAGTGAAAAATATGTTTGCGGGAAAGGTATAATGTAAACACCTCGTATATGACAAAAAATTCGATGAGCAATGAATTAAAAAATTCTTATTCTTTTTATTTTTAATAGAAATTGACAATATATAATTTTGTTTAATTATAAAAAAAATTAATTTGTTTATATCCTTCCTAACATCTATAATTCATAAATTCAATCAGGAAACACAAAGACCGGTCATTTGACCGACTATGGTAGAAATAGGTATGAAGTGTTGGTATGTTAGTGTTAATAGAGCATAACGATTATGGAGAAATTAGCAAAACAGATGAAAATAAAGAGCATAACCATCACGATGAGATTTTCCTTTAACTGCTTACACTCATAACTGATTCAGGAGATGAAATGCTGAAATAACATTTAAAATCATCTGCTAATAATGCATCGCATGCGAGTTGATCGCCTAAAATACAAAGCGAAAGTATAATTTTCATACATGCTTGCAACGAAATAATTTTAAGAAAATTCATTGAAAAAGCAAATTCAAGCCAAATGTCTGTCTGTTATAGAAGATGAAACCACAGATATTTCTTTAAAAGGGAAAGTCTCTTTATGTGAACTATTTGTAGAAGGTGAGAACAAAACTCCTTACTACTTAAAAATTTCTTACATGTGCCAGAAATATCAATGCGAGGAGAAGATCTAGCAAAAAAATTTTGAAAATTTTAGGACAATTAGGTTTGGATGTAACATATATATAAGAGGTTAAGGATATGAAGATGCTGTTACATGTCTAAAGCATTTAACGGTGTACAAGCTAAAATAAAAGAGAAATTACAATCAGCACTGTTTGTGTACATTGCTGTTTTCATTCTTTAAATTTGGTTATTTGGGTCGCATGCTTAATTAAAGATATTCATTATTGCATCGGAGTCGTTGAAGAATGGTATTCGTTCTTGAATGCTCATTAAAGAAATAGTGTTTTTCAGGACAATACATTAGAACAATGCCCTTCTTTCAGGAAAAAAGCTTTGAAAAAACTATCTCCTACGCGTTGGAAACAGCGACATTAATCTATTATGGTGATCACGAAATTGCTCCATCATTTGATTCATGATCTTGAATAAAACGGAAATCGTCATGATAAGGTTTCGTCTGAAGGGGCCTACATTCTTTCAAATTCATTGAGAAGTTCTAGTTTTGTCATTACTTCATCTTTAAAGGAACAAATATTTTCTCTCACGCTGCTTTTAACTAGTTTAATGACTGAAACTCACTGCTGTCAGACAAAGCTAAATGACTGAACCTCAGTCATTAGACTAAGAGAGGAAAAACTTTTTCGGGAAAACGAATTTCGTGTCTTGTTGACTCACTTTCTACGCGGATCTATTTCTCTTTAGAGTTCCGAAGTTCTCCACAAAAAGAGAATACAGCCATTCCATGACAGATTTTATTTCTCTCTCTCTCTCTCTCTTTTTTTAATTCGAGAAGCAGAACAGATTTAATTGTGTTTTGCACTCGTAAGTCACATGGAAAAAATATTAATGGCGTATTCATAAAATGTCATTTTTTTGTTTGTTTTTGTTATTCTTTTTGATTGGAAGAGAAAATAAATTATGTCTAAGAGATTTGACGTATTAAGAATAATAAACACAAGTACTCGTATTGCAACTGAAACATTCTAATAGTAATTAAATAGGCAACTATTTAAATTTAGGGGGGGAAAAGAGAACTCCGGAACTATGAATTTGATGTATTAATAATGTGACTATTTTTTCCCCTCAAAACGGGATAGTTGCCAGTTTCTAGATAATAGTATGCATATTCAAGATAAAGTATATTTTTTAAAAAATTTTATTGATCAAAAAAACATGAATTAACATGTGAAAGCAAATAACTTATATGTAGGCTTATATTTTTCAATAAAACAAATATACTCAGAAGTATTTGGAGTTGATTTCAAATAAGAATAAAATTCGTGACAGGATCTCTTGAAATTTAATTAATCTTTTGAAATTTAAGATGCACCACGTTCTGGAAGGCCAATTGTAGCTATTGAAAGTGGGGCTTCAAAAGCATTAATTGATACAAACCGCCAAATAACAACTCGTGGGATAGCTGAGAGATTAGGTTTATCGAATATAACCGTTCCTGATAATTTGAAACACCTAGGTTTTTATCTATAAGCTCGATATATGGGTTCCTCATGTTCTTAAGAAAAAAAATTTGGGCCATCACGTTGACATCTGTGACTTGCTTCTCAAACGCCAAGAAAATGATCCATTTTTGAAGCGCATCACCACTGGGGAAGAGGAATGGGTTACCTACAACAAGGTTAAACGCAAGAAATCATGGAGTAAAAATTCGATATAAAAACCAACGTTTTTAAAAATAACCTTTTTATATGGTGGCAAAGTTTATTAAAGAAAATTACTGAAATATTAGTTAAAACTGTTAGTTATTTTTAACTTTAAAATTTACTTAAAAAGAGACATTTGTGAGCGTATTAAAAAATTCATAATACTCATAAAATCAAAACATGCATTTGAAAGTTTGTAAGTCATTCTATTAAAAAAAATGGGAACCAGAATTCAGAAAAAATTATTGTGATAAGATATGGCGCCAAATATTGGAATCTTTCTTTCTTGCGAATGATTACTGACTGAAAGTCAGCAACCCTTACCATCTCCCCTTTGTTAGTTTTACGATATCTCATGTGGTGTGGGGAGTGCCCGGTGTTTCCAGAGGGGGAAAGAAATTTTTTCCTCAATCCTAAAAGCGCCTAGAGGAAAGAATATTTTGACTTATTGGAATTATTGAAATATTAGTTAAAACCTGTCGCAAATGTCTAAATATTGCATTGTTAGGCGAGTACGAACGATTCCCAAAATTTCAAAGCTCTAGCTTGATGGGAAGTTGGTTAAATTAACTATCGAAAATTTGATGACCCACTCACACACACACAGCAAGAAAAAAAACGCTTTAAAAAAGATGAATCGACTCATAGCACTTCGAAAGTCGATATTCATCGAAAAAAAGGTATGCTATATGTTTGGTGAGATTTCAAAGGAATCGATTTGTTTGAGCTTCTACCTGACAAAACAACGATCAATTCTGAAGCGTACTGTCATCAGCTGGACAAATTAAATGTTTCACTTAAGCGAAAAAGGCCAGAATTGATCAACAGAAAAGGAATAGTTTTCCACCAAGATAATGCGAGGTCTCATACAAGTTTGTTAACTCGTCAAAGGCTTTTACAGCTTGTATGGGGTATGCTGCCACACCCAGTGACGTCTTAAGACTTCTTGAGGCCCTGGGCCTTTATGAAAAAATAGGCCCACCTGCCCCCCCCTCTTTAATCTAATTTGGTATATAGAGATCTACAGTTCAATAAAAGCAATCCATGGTAAAATGAGATTTTACATAAATATTCATTTTCTTCAAATTAAATTCGCAAATTCATTAATTAGGTCTTCACCATCAATTGTTAATAATATTTCATTTTCAGTACTCCTCAAGCTTAATTTATTCAAACATGATTGCGTCGTTCGATTTCTCAATCCATTTTTGACCAGTTTAAGTTTTGAAAATGATCGCTCACTACTCGCTTTAGTTATCATCATTGGTAAGAAAATTTTCATTATTATTTCAATTTTGGGAAACACTGTCAATAGTCTTTCATTATACATGTATGCATAGAGTGTGTTGATCCCAATTCTAGTCTTCTCATCCAACAACTGTTCATCTTCATCTGCATTTGTAGAATTATATTTTTTATTAATCTTTCTTTTTTCCACTTCTTCTCTTTGCTTTTTCTTAGTTTTTCGCCATCAATGACCATATATGACTTGAAATGTTGACATTCCAAATTCAGTTCCTCTCCATTAATGTCTTTATCGTAAAATTTTGATATTTTCTCGCATGTTATTTTAATTTCTGTCTCATCCAAATTAGAAATATTTTCAAAAAATCCAAACATTTCAAAAAGCTCCTCATATTTTTTACTTCGCGTTTGAAGTATATTGCAAATCAGAGGGTCGGTTATTGGTAAAAAGATTTCTATTTTAAATTTCTGGCTATGGCTGTTTTCAAACGTTGTGTCGATGTCTCTATTTCCTTCAAGAAAAGTTACCTTGCGTTGTCTTACACGCTTGTGAACACTTTTATACTTCCTTGGCTTTTGATTCATAATAGTCAAAAGAGTCTCTTTTGGTTTTTATATATATCATTAACGATTTTAATGATTTTACACCTTTCAACAAATCTATATTTTTACTCTAGAGGAATAGATTTACTTTGTCAATATGTGTCGAAATGTCATTCCAAAGGATAGTTAAAAAAGTATTTTCTAATTCATTCATCTTAATTTTTAGTTTTTTAGCAGAAAGTCGAGTACCCACTGTCTGTAATTCATCATTAATTATGCAAATCAGGCTCATGAAAATATTTAAAAATACTTGCAAAATTTTTTTAAAAATTCGAATACCAGAGAAACATTTTTTTTTTCGCTCTTTCGAATGCATTTTATTCCATGCAATTAAAAGTAATACCCTAGATGGAAATAGAAAAGTACGAAACTCCATAGGATTAACATTACGCTCGGGATTTCTTGATGTCGTGTCGCCTGGAGCTTTAAAGATTTTACATCAAAACTAACTGGAGTACACATTTTCCGCATGAGTGAAGTTTTAAAATAAAATGATCAGTTATTAAAAAATAAATTACCAGTAAAATTTTGAATTAATGACCAGTTATAGCTTAGAATCCACTTTGAAAACGGTACAAGATTATGTACAGAAAAGTTCTGAATAATTTAGTAAAAGATGGCTCCCCTTTTATTTATATCCTAAAAATAACTAAGAGATTTTTTTTAATAACAAAAGCGTTTGGGGGACGAGTTATTTGAAAAAGAAGTTATTTTGCTACTAAAAATAAATAAATAAATACACTGTTCTAAAAATCATTATGCCATAATTCACGCAATATGCACATAACTATGTGTAGCATTTCGCTTTTTTTTTGTCCTGTTCAAGGAAATAAAAGGAGAAAACTCTCTAACTTGTTTGTAAATAAAAAGGTGTATAAAATTAAAGTATATGTAATAAATTTCAGTTTTCTGCCGGAAAATCTGATTAAACATACACACGCAAATAGAAAATTTCTAGTGAAGGGTTTTTACACTAAAAGTCTTTTATTTTATACTATGTTTGACGAGAATTTCTCCATTTTTGATGTTTACTCTTAAAACATTACATTATTGTACGGGCATTTATTTATCTATCAAATCGTATTCTCGGATTCCTGTTATATGATTGTTTTTCTACACTTATATTACATTACAAAAATCTGTAATAATGTAATATATTCGTTTTATAAATATTCTTTTTTATTTGGATTTCAATAACAATAAAAAGAACAGTCATTTGAATTTTTAAACGAGTAAAATAACGCTTTCCATATCGGAAGCAAATAAAAATATTTCTCCGAATGACAATACACATCGGAAATTCTTTTGGAAGATCATAGTGCATTCAGAATGAAGGAAGCGCGCAATTATGCATATTAATCATTATAAAAATATTTTAAAGAGTCTATTAAATATTTATATATAATTTTATAAACAATTAAGAGATTATTTCATGTTGTTCAGAGGGAGAGAGAGAAAATTTACAATAGGAGCAGAATTTTTTAAAACTGGATATTATTTTTGTAACTTTCATTATAAAAAAGCAAATACATTTGCAAATTATTTTACTTTTTTAAGGCGATATAAATATTTGTTTATTATCTTAAATCTCAAAGAAATACAATTCAGAAAGAAAAATACAATTACCTTTCGCTGTTTCAAACAAATTAAATTTAAAGGAAGGAATTGACGATTTAGAATTGTAGACCAATCGTTTATTCGAAAAAGAGTGATTTCCTTCATGGTCATTTCAACCCTTTTTTTTTTATTTTACCCCTGATGTTTGTCATAAAATAGGGAATATGTTTTTGTCACTTCTGTTGGGGGCCTAAGAGTATCTCTAGTCCATTCATGAGCGATTCTTAACTCATGTGTGTAAATAAATAAAAGATCACTGGAAGGAGTATCTGTGACTGTCTTTCCCACAGCAGTATTTTTATCAATAGATTGGATATATCTTGCTTTAAAAATAAAACTAATATTTTCCCTGATTCTCAGCAAACATTATAAATAGAAATATTTAATATAGAAGTAACTGTCATCAACCAGTCATGTCCGTGAATAACATTTGACGATTGAAATTATTTTGATCATGATCTTATTCAGGCCGAGTAGAGAACGAGACGAGGCCCCCCTCAATGGCGAGGCCCTGGGCCCAGTTGGCCCATGCCTTAAGACGTCCCTGGCCACACCCATCATATTCTCCAAATCTTGCACCTTCTTATTATTATGTGTTCCGGTCTCTACAAAATGATTTTTACGGTAAAACCTTCACTTCAAATGAGGAAGTCATAAATCACTTGGATCAGTGTTTTGACAGCAAAGAACAAAAATTTTTTGAGCGACGAATCATGCTACTGCCAGAAAGATGGCAAATGTATTGGGCCAGAATGGACAATATGTAATTCATTAAAATATTTATTCACTATAAGAAAATTGTCTTTCGTTTTCATAAAAAGAAACGAAATTACTTTCAGAACAACCTAATAATTTTAAATGAAATAACATGCAGGAACCTTGTTGAATTTTTTTAAAAAAGACTAATTACAGTATAAGGTTAATCTAGAGACAAAAAGAGAAAGATTCAGAAATATTGTGCAGTCGGAATAAATATTTTAAGTATGAAAACAAAATAAAGGATTTAAAAGTTAAAGACAAGATGATAAGAAAATAAACTATCAACGACAGAATTTTTTTACAAGTGACAAGGTTTTAGAGGGAAGCAAACAATAAAAATGATCTTTAAATCTTTTTGTAAGACAAATCCAACCGGATTGAAATATTTTTTTCTCTTTTTAGAGGGTCTGTTATTTTCTACAGTATTGTCTTCTGAAGAACCTTTAAAGGGAACAGTACCTCTATATAAAAAAGACCAAAATATCGAAGAACATTTTACTACCTTCTTTTGGTTCAATTACTGTTCTAAATACATATACAAAATTTCACAGCTCTAGATACATTATTTAGCGAGTTATTTAAAGTTTCTTTGACAGCGTGCCAAAACATGTTTCATTGACCATCAAAATTTTAAACTAAATTTTCTCAATTCTTTTATTTTTCAAAATGATCACGTACTTAAAATTCTAAGGCATTTTTTTGAAATCAATATAGAGTTTTGAAATTTTTTAGTGGTATTACACAATCTATTTGATAATTCTGTCCATGGAATAAGAATACAGATGAACATTTATTTTTCTAAGAATCTACAAAATTAGATTTGGCTGTTTTTTATTGCTTTTCGTAGCATCCTGAAAAAAAAAATAGTTTTAAAAACTATATACAACATATGTCAATCAAACCCATGCATATAACTGTAAGGAGCATTTCCAAAAAATTCAAACAAAAAAAAATTGCTTAAAAATATTAAAATCTGTAGAAGTTGTAGGAATTTTAAAATAATGAAATATTTAGATAAAAAAATTATATTAAATAATTGTTTGTTTGAAAATAATTTTTTTTTTCTTCTTCTGAAATGCATATTTTATGCGAGATCAAATATGGCGAGTAAAAACTTCTGAAAAATATCTAATTCAAAAAATTTCTTACAGGATACTTTGCCCTCTTAATCAATACAAATTTTCTTACTTCAGTCAAAGCACTTATTGAATATTAAAAGCAACTGTGTTCTAGCTATATTCAGCTTTTATGAATTCAACCACATCTACACAAATAAATCAGTCGATACATTTAGTTTATTAATTCCCAACTAAAATGACTTCTTATTTTCAGTATTTCCCCCCATTTAATACAAATGCATTAGGCGCAGTAAAAAGTAAAACTATTAATTATAATATTCACTAGGGGATAAGATAAGCAACTATCTTAGTAATGTTAACAAGTTGATGAATGAGCGAATCATACTAAGTTTAAATTGAATTAATTTAACGATTGAATTAATTAATGTACGAGTGGACAATGCAGTATCCTCCCCCCCCGCCCCATTATTTCTAGGGTACCTCAAGGAGCCTTCTATCAGCAAAATTATTTAATTTGTACATAAATGATATTCCGAAGGCCTCAAATGTCCACTTAGCAATGTATGCGGACGACACTGCTAATATGACTCAAAACATCTGCAATCGGAAAATCATTTCACGATTGCAGAGGTACATCTCTCATTTTCAACTCTGGCTCATTGACTAGAAAATGTCAATGCATCTAAAAGCGCATGCCTCCTCTTTACGAGACAATTGTGCATCGGAAATTTATCTGCTGTCCCCATTTTCCATCAGCCCGTCCCCTGGGGCACTGAATACAAATATCTAGAGTTGGGTTTAGACACCAAATTAAACTTTGCCCACCATATTCGTTCTATTCATCAAAAAGCGGTCGGAATGAGTAGAAAACTCACACGCTTGATTTTTCGAAAGAGCAAACTGGCGATGAAGCACAGGCTTGTACTCCACAAAACCATCTTACGTCCTATCATGTTGTACACTTCGCCCATCTGGGGGAGTGCCGCAACAAGGCACCTCAAGAAATTGCACGTCTTTCAAAACATACACCTTCGTAAAATTACCAACAGTTGCAGGTACGTCCGGAACGAAGTCCTACACAGAGATCTCAAAGTAGAACCAATCCTTGAATTTATCAAAAAAGAATCCCAAATTTTTTCCCTTAAAATTCAACAAATCCCTCATGAACTCTCACAAAATCTTCCTGCTTACGATCCATCGCTTCCATGCTCTCAAAAAAAGACGTAGAGCAGCCTTAGAGCATAATTATCACCACTTTCCGGCACTTAAAAGAATTTGCCGGACTTAAATTAAAACATTAGGGATTCAAACAAATTATTTTTCAAATTTTTCGTAGGGCTGCAGCACGATAGCTAATTTTCTTCAATTTCTGTAAATTAAACTATTTTCCACATAATTTCATTGAAATTTATTAATAAATTCAGTTTGTATAGCTTCTTTCTTTCCATAGAGGGCAGGACGAGAAACAATTTCTTACTTTCTTCTCCTACTAACTAGCTCAACCTCCTGCGTTTCTCCCAATTTGTTTTCAAACAAATTTATTTTCTTTAAAAGACCTACGTGATCTTGGGAATTATCTTAATACTTCACTAATTTTTTAACGAAAATACCTCATCTTTTAAAACCAATGTGAGCTTCAGATGGCATCACCCCGAGTGAGATCAATACCTCCTAAAAACTGGATTAGTATTTAGGAGGCGTTGGTGAGATGCGCTTCTGAAACCACATCCCCTCTTTCGGTTCTCCAGGGAGACCAATTGCATGAAGGGGCAAATCAATGCCGTGCCTCCTTTTCGTCCAATCGCGTTGGTATTTCACACAGAATCGACTCTTACGGCCGGCGGTTTCTCACCCTCGCCATCTTTACAGAGCGTTTTTGTGCTCTTTCATTTTAGAACAGAAAAATCAATCTTGAGAAACGTTTCCTTTATATAAAGTTCTTTCTTCCCTAAATTAAGATGAGGGGATAAATTTTATTTCTCTTAAATAGGAACCCCGTAATTTTATGCCGTAGGCCGAGACCATGGGTATGATTCTTAAGACTATGCCGGTATTACTTTAAATTATTTTAGTACATTTGTTCACTGAAACACAATTAAAATCTAATGAAACAGCGATTAAGGAAAATCTAGAAGCTACAAAGTAATTGAAAATAATATATTTTTATTCACAAACACATATAAAAATATAAAAGCGTATTCGAATGTGTAAATAATCCCAAAGTTTACGAAAACGAAATAAAATCACATCTAATTCAATCATGACTAAGGAAAACCTAGAAAAACTGGAAACCAATTAAAATAATTGTATTTTTTCTTAAATTACAAACACATTTAAAAATATAATGCATTCAAATGCATAAAAAATTCCAAAAAAAAAAAAAAAAAAAAAAAAATTAAAATGAATTCGGATAAGAATTAATTCCAGATCTGGACGATCAGAATCTCAATGTGGTGACTGATATCGCAGATATCATTTGTCATCTATTCAACTAGGATTTTAATATGATATTCTGTTGGATACCTAGCTATGTTGGTATTTAAGGCAATGAGCTAGGGGACTCTGCTACACGATAGCCTATGAATAGCCTGCAGCTATCAGTTTCGCTTAAAGACATCGAACGTTTAATTTTAAAACCCATCAAAACGGCATTTCAAGAAACGTGGAGTCTTCAGATCCACAGGCCAGCCGTGACCAGGGTAGATTTGTGATCATAGTCGCAGACTCGCGACGGCGTTTTCATCGAGTCGTGGGCTCGAGCCCCGATGCCATTAAAGACCGACCCACCGTGTTTAGGGAGCTGATGCACGTTAAATCGGATCGAGGTCATAAGTCCTCCCTTAGGCGTGCTTTGGAAGCTTGGAGAGGAAGGTATCAACTCAGGTGTCGTTCTCATCACTTGAGCGACGTTTTAAATTACGAGGTCGATAATGAATAACTATCGTGTGGCTTCACAGTGCAACGTTAATAAACAATCATACACCCACAAACTCGCAGCAGACATACCTCCTTTCAGATAAGTACGAGAATTATGATTCCGAAGTCCCTGAGATATTTTTCTTTCTCGTGAGGCTCACTCTCCTTGGTAAACATGAGTGACGCGCTTCCGAGATACCACAGCGATCTTTCACTCTTTTCGACCTTCTTCTTGTCACCCAATTTTTATCTTTTAAGTCCATTTTTTATCTGACGTATTTTAACAAATGTTAAGCGCAGATTAGCCTGTTTGTGTCTTGCTACTGTCTGTGGACATGTTCGTACCCTCGCACGTTTTTTCTCAAGACTCTCACTTCCAAATTTTCACGTAACGGGAATTTCTCCCCGTCTTTTCAAAACCACGTGTCATAATATTTGCTGTTGATTGGGTACAGCTGAAATAATTTCAACTACTGATTCTTAGCCACCCCGACTAGGCTGGGAGTTGCAACTCTCTTCCATTATTATTTCCTCCTCCTGTCATTATAAACCTTATTTTGAGAATCACAAAATTACACAGTCAAACGAATAGCAAGTCTTTCACAGGTGATATAATCTTTTAAGTTATTTTACTCAAATCAAAATTAAATATCACTTTTAAATTTTTAACTACTTTTCCGTGTTTATTACTTCCAAATGTGTTTCATTTAACATTTAAACAAAATAATAAAGATTGTAATTCTTACCAACTCTGTTGGGTTCGAGGCCTTTGGCAAAATAAACTTGAGGCTTCAAGTTACTAACACTATGTAGATTCGTCTGGAGTTACTCCAAGGCTCATTATTCAGAGTAGTTTTAATAACGATGTTTCACTTGATAATTTCCGCTCACTATCTTTATCAGACATTAAACTGCCTACTCAGTATTAAACTCTTCACTAATTACAGTCAAACCTCTATATAACGAACCTCTATATTGCGAATTTTTCTATACAGCGTATTTTTTCCTGGAACCAAGAACATTCACGATTTTCTTGGTAAAATAATCTCTCTATAGCGAAGTGCATTTTCTATATAACGAACTTTTTCTCTTGTGATTCAATTTTTTTTCTTCCTATTTTTGAAGTATTTCTGGACGTTTCAAATTATTCTCTCTTTTAACATGTTTTATGGTGGTCATAAATTTTGAACTGGTTTTTATTGGGTGCCTAATTCGCCGAGAGCAATATAACATAATTCTAGGCGTTTCGTCCAAAAAGTGCAACCCTTAACCCCCATTGTCTAGTTCACTAGAAACTTCTTCGATATCCCCTTAAGCTCTCAGTGGAATTGCCTCGTGTCCCCGCGTCCTTGAACTAATCTCCCGTTCATTTATAGGGTTAATCAGTCTTACGTGTAACTGTTTCTTGTAGCTAGAAAACGTCAAAACGTAAGTGTTTGAGCATCAAATAAAAAAATTTAATTCTCCAGGAAGTGGTTAAAGGCGTCAAGAAAAAGGATATTGCTTTAAAATTTGATATTCCTCCAAACAGCTGATCAACAATTATAAAAAAATCGAGATAAGCTACAAAATTATGATTCATCAAATTCTTGTTTAAAGCGTTTAAGAACATGTGTCTATGAAGATGTCGACGAGGCAGTTTTGAAGTGGATACGCACAATGCGAGATAAAAATGTTACGATCTCTGAACCTTCCGTAATAAAGAAAGCTCTTCAATTTGCGAAGGCATTGGGATACGACCAATTTCTAGGTAGCAATGGATGGCTAGAAAAATTTAAGAAAAGACACGGCATTGTAGCAAAAGTACAATCTGGGGAAAGTAAAGATGTTGATGATAATGATATTAAAAATTGGATAACAGAGATACTGAGTAAAATTTTAAAAGACTATAAGCCAGAAAACATCTTTAATGCAGACGAGACTGCTTTATTTTTTCAATGTTTGCCTCAAAAAACATTAACATTTAAAAACGAATGATGCTTTGGAGGAAAACATAGTAAAGCAAGAATAAATGTTATGTTAGGAGCAAATATGACTGGGCATCAGAAATTAAAACTACTTGTTATAGGAAGAAGCAAAACTCCAAGATGTTTCAAAGGCGCAAAATCTTTGGAAGTTGATTATGACTTTAACAAAAAATCTTGGATGACGTCAGAAATGTGTGAAAATTGGATTCAAAAGTTAGACAAACGGATGGTTAAAGAACGTCGCAAAATTGCTCTTCTTTTAGATAATTCTCCTGCCCATCCGAAGGAAATCCACCCAAAATTGAAAAATGTTACAGTTTTTTACTTGCTACCCAGCACCACATCAAAACTACAGCCAATGGATCAAGGGGTGATAAAAAATTTTAAAGTACGCTATCGCAAGAGGATATTGCGAAAAGTTATCACTGCTCTTGAAAACAATCAATCCATGTCAAATATCAATTTACGGGAAAGTATTTCAGAAATTTCGAAAGCGTGGAACTATGATGTTACAGATCGTACCATTCATAACAGTTTTGCCAAAGCTGTATTCTTTGTCTGCAATGAGAGTTCGGAGAGTACGGAGGACGAAGACAATATTCCCTTAGAAGAAATGAAAAAAATATGAATACAGCTAAAGGAAAAACAAGGAATTATGGATTCTGAGCGGTTGATGATTTTCTTTTTCTTGAATCTGCTGCTGAAACCTCGGGATCATTAACTGAATCGGATTTATTGAACATTGTGACAAATAAAAACAGCACAGCAATGGATTGCAATGAAGACGAAGATGAAAATGAAAACGATGATAATGCAGAAATCAATAAACCTTCATATGATGAAATGATAAATTCATTTGAATCAATTCGATGCTGATTATAGCGTGAAGAAAATACGCCTGAAGGTATTTTTGGTGTATTGCAAAGATGTGAAGTGTAATTATTATGAAGCAAAGCATTTTTTCAAACAAAAAACTCAAACAAAATTAACAGATTTTATGAGTAATTAAATTTAAGGACACATGTGTTAATGTATGTTTAGAATTTCTTGTTATAAAATAATGTAGGAATTTAAAATTACTTGTGTACTTAAAATTAGAAGTTATTCTTAAAATTCGTTAATTTTAAAATAAAATTATTATCTTAGTGTTGAAAATAAAGTGTATTCTTCAACATTTCTTTTTTCTTGTTTTCTCTGCAGTTTTTCTTTTTCTTTTTTGATGGGTAAGATATATATATATAAAATAAATAGATATTAAATTACAAAATGGTGTGAATAATTACTATTTTTCAATAAATAGAGTTTATGAATTTAAAATTTGTTTTATGTGGTTTATGAAGTATATTGAAAGGTGAAACTTTATATAACGAATTTTTCATATAACGAACTTTTTTTCGGGATTTAGCGACTTCGTTATACAGAGGTCCGACTGTATATATAGATTTCCTCAATTCCATTCATTAAACATTTCACAAATTCAAATTTAACCTGCACAAATCACGTTTTATTTATTGGTAGGAATTTTGTATTCTAACAACTTCATAAATGACCCCTAAAATGTCCGTTGATGATATAGTTCGCGTCATAGAGTAATACCTGCATTGATAAGAGATCAGGTGCAGTTGTTATTTTTTAGCAGGTTCCTTTGAGGAATACTACACAGGAAGTTTGTTGACTACATATGGTTGCCGCAAGTAGTTTCAAGTCGCATAACCCATTAGAGTCGTATCTTGTTTCGGTAATACCTAAATTTACGATTTCGAAGTACTTGAATGATCTTTTTAACTATCTCCCTGACCTACTGTCTCTGGTTAACTCACGTAACGCGCCTCCGGAATGCCGTAGCGAATTTTCCCTCTTTTTGACCTTTCCTGTCAACCAAGACTCACTTTTTTCGTCCCTCCTTCATCTTGTGTCCAAATCACAAATATGAATTAATCAATTACTTACACATTAAGTTTCCTTACTTGCAAATTAACGAGTGTTTCGTGAGCGTGCCACTCGACCAAATATCGCCTTTGAGTGAATAAAATCAATCGACGATCCAAGCAATCAAATTGCCGAAATTAAAGATTTTTCACCTCATTTTAAACTTATTTCCTAACGAATCTGATTAAAACTCCGTAGACACAGAGTTAATTTTATAAATAAATTTCATGTTCTCTAGTAAGTGTTCAATAAGATACTCCTACTAGACCATCAGAAAAAAGTGCCCTAAAAACTATATTTATTACTGTATTTGAAATTTCACTGAACAGTTGTTCTATTTGAAGAGTTATTCTAAATGTAACTGTTCACAAGTTTTGCATTGGTGTTGGGATGGTGTGGAAGTTTGGAGAGTGGGGTGTCATCCTCGTCACGTTCCCTTGGTTTAAGATTACGAGATCCCTTGCTAATAGCCATCGTGTTGCTCCAAAGTACGACGCTAATTTTTATTAATCAACCGATTTCTGGATTCAATGACACTACTGTTTAACACTAAAACTAAAGCCAAAATGAAGTTTTCGAGTAAAGTTTCACGGTTTCCAAACACAACTCAGACGTTATCATAATAATCTATTAGATAGAATCTTAATGCTATGTTACAATCGCATTCTATATTTTGTGTGTGTGTGATCTTAATGCTATGTTACAATCGCATTCTATATTTTGTGTGTGTGTGTTTATAACCTCAGTCTTTTTCTTTCATTTTCAAAATAGCTGCCACATTTTAGTCGCGGCAGGGGATGTTTTCGTTGAATCGTGGGATCGAGCCCTGATGCCAATTAATACCCGCCGTATAGCTAGGCTGAGGCCATTAAAACTGGTTGAGACCTCAAATCCTCCCGTTGGTGGGGTGTGGAAGTTTGGAGAGGAGGTGCCAGCTCAGGTGCTCTCCTCGTGACTTGACCGAGGTTGAAAATGACGAGGTCAGTCGCCAATAGCTCTCGTGTTGCTTCTCAGTACGACGTTAATAAACAATCAATCCCATTTTCAAACTTATGATTATTTATTTCTATAATAATTGATACTAAAGTGCTTAATGTTAATCTCTATACCCCTTTACTTTTAAGTGATTGTAGACTTTGTTTCCATCTTTAACTACATGAATTCGGGAGAATTCATTCTATGGATAACAAAAGCACTTATATTTATCTGAATTATTTAACAAAGTCCATTGAATAATAAATATTTAGCTAGGAATTTTAATGAATGAATGTGATCAATTAGATCATAAATAAAAAATATTTCACGTATCGAATAAAAGGGTCGGATAATTTGCTCGTTTTTATCCAATGGTGAACATTCATAAGTGTTTTTACAATTTAAGGAATTATATAGGTGTTTGTGCCATGTATCGAATACAAAAGAAATTAATTTATTATTTATTCCGTGTAAATGAATGTTAGAGTTCTTGACATAGAATAAAATTTGAATATCCAGCACCAAACATTTGCATTTTTGTAACATTTAGCTCTTAAATACATATTAAGTTTGTATTTAAATTAAAATCATGTTCTTTAAGAAAAATATATTCTGAAATATCTTATTTTCTGTCTAATCTGAAATTTACTTCAATTCGTTAAGAATAATTTAGAAGAAAAGCTATTTTTGCCAACATTTTATTCCTTAAGCATAATTTCTTACTTGATCACCACCATATAGTATTATTGGAAAGAAAAACTGATGTACAATAATTCTTCGAAAATATTAAAACCTTAATATCTTAAATATAAAAAACAAATATCTTAAAACACCGAGGTGTAATATATATATATATATATATATATATATATAATTTCTTCGTCAACTAAAAGATAGTTTAAGTTGTATTAACTTATATTTATGGAGTAAAAAAAGAAATAGAATTCTTCTCGAGTATCATTGTGTGTTGTCATCTTTAAAATAAAGTGTAGCTTTTTAAATACTATGGTGTTATTCTATAAAAGCATATTACACAAGCTTACATTTTCCTTTATTCAAAATTTTGATTAAACTAAAATAAAAATAAACCAAACGATCATTATTTTTTTCGCATGCTGCAAAAAATGAATGGTATGCGCTTGCAATGATACACATTTTTCATAATGTGATGATACACACACACACAAATATTTACATATATAAAAAAAATTTAACACTGATCTATTATAATTCTTAAAAAAGTTATTCGATTTTATATATTTTCAAGAATTAAAGTCACGAAGTAGGTCACTAAATAAATAATTACAATATAATATTACAAAAATAGACTATAACATACACAAATAATTACTCATATGAAAATCCTTTTCTAAACTGGTCAATAACAATTCTTAAGATAGAATAGAATCTTTCTGCAGATATTAAAATACAACATTTCAAATATGCAATGTTTTAAAATTATAGAAGTATTTTTGCATTAATTATTCTTTCAAATTTGAAAATTCTCAATATATAAATCAACGAATAGTAGCAGGCAATTTAAGTAAATGTTAAAAACAAGTACTACCACATTAAATATATTTAAACACTCCTCAAACTATTTAATTGAATTAAAATTTAAAGAAGAGCAGTAAAGAAAAATTTTCTAAATATTAGAAAATCGCAGTTAAATCAGGATGATTTCATAATTAAAAAAAAAAATGTGTGTGTAAACCAAATAAATTTTGAAGCTATTATTTTAGCTGATTGATAGAAGAATGATTCAATACCTTTATGTGTTACAGCAATCAAAAATAAAGATTCAAACAATTATTTTGAAACAGCAAGACATAAAAAAAAGTCATGTGACAATTTCTCATTCAATTAAAAAGAAGTATACATTGTAAAATGTAAGTTACATTAGCTTATGTAGCATACAACAAACGAATTCAACGAATTCAACAAACGAATACAAAAATTATTTACATCGGTGGGTAGCACATATATATCATGATATTAAGCAATGGATTATTAAGCAATCGATGAAATTTTAGAAATTTTATCTATCGTAAGAGCTGAAATGTATCCAAATCTAAAACTGTTCACTTACACACATAAAACTGAAAACGAATGAAAAATCGCTCACAGCATAAGCTTGGAGAAATCTAACCCAGCTTGCAACCCGTTCAAAATTTCCTAACTTAAACTTGAGTCAGAGAATGAACCTGCGATGGTGAATTGCACACTCTTTCGGGGAAACCTTGGGTTTCTTCCTTCCGTTACCATCCAGTCAATGGTGGATACAGCGGTTAAGATGCAATGAAAACATTTAACCCTTTCCAAAAGCAAAAGGAATACCAATCTTTCTTTCCGTCTCACATTTTAATTTCACATCTTACTTCATTTACTTGCTGACATTTATAAATAATTTATTTAGTGTTTACTCAAAATAAAATATCTTTTTTCCCATCATAGAGTAACGATGAATAAAGCAAAGACAATGAAACTTCTAGATTTTATTCTTTTACTCTTTTGTGGTAACAACTTTTGATACAGTTAGACATATAAAAGAATAAATACCATCTAATACCTTTTCAAATAAACAAAATTATTTTCATTTAACATTATTCGGAAGTTTATCCCCCTTCTATTCAATTTCATAATCTAGAAAAAAAAAAAAAAAAAAAAAGCATTGTTTTGTTTGATAAGAATCTTTTAATCTGAATTCTTACTCCAACGTCTCTCGGGGAAAATAAAATTTACTAAGTCAACACAATTTTCATATGAATTTATTATTTTTTATCATGTCGTTGAACATAATCTGCGTCTCCATTTGAAATATTTTGATGGCATCATTTGAAAATATGTTTAAGATTGTTATCAGTAAAAGTATTTAAAATTATTTTTCGTACAGATATCATTTTGTGTATAAGTTATGTTTTAATTTTCCTTCCTTATATTATAATGTTATATTTTAGATTGCATTGCTATCTTTTCAAAAATGATTCCACTTTCGAATAATGATATAAATGTAATTTTCGATTCGACAAGTATTCAACACAATAATTAACGCTTGTACAAATATAATTTTGCAGTTGAGATTCTTTTTTAACGAAAAATTTCTTTTTTGAATAATCATTAGAATTTATTTTTCAAATCAATTGGTTAGAATTCAATTGGAAAGCGTATTGGTCACAAAAATTTCTGATTAAATTTGTTATCAATAAAATATGCTCTTGATTTTCTTTAAAAAAAAATTGCTTTCTTTTAAAAGTGTCTAGGGAAGATGGAAAATTTAGAAAGCCATGAACGATTCCTAATTACTTTACATTTTGATTAACATGCAAATTTAAAATTCACATACAATTATTATTAAATATACAAAAATAATTTCAAATGTGTATTTACAGAACAAATCTTTAATTCCTATTAAAAATCTACTACAAACTTATTTATAATTACACACATCCAATTCATATTTTAAAACGTTTAAGGGGACACAATACATTGTGAAAAACTCTTTTAAAATTAGACATTGAAAAGGTATGTTTTTATTCGTCTGATCTAAACATGCATAAAATTTGCATTTCAGGAAAACAAAATTTCATTTTGAAACAAATTATTAAAAATTTTAATTTTTTTTTTCTTTTTTCAAAATATTTCCATACTTCAAAGTTCGTACTATTTCTACAAATTTTAATATTTTCAAGCAATTTTTTCTCAATTTCTTAGAAGTGTTTCTTAAAATTGTAGGCATGGGCTTAGTTTTATTAGTGTTATATATAGCTTTACAAATTAATTTTATTCTCGAAAAACAGTAAGAAAACAGCCATATCTAATTTTGTAGTTTTTTAGAAAAATAATTGTTCTTTTAAATCGTTATCCCACGCTCAGAATTATCAAGCAGATTCTTTGCAAAACAACCAGAAAAAACTTCAAACCTAATATTGATTACAACAAATAAATAAAATATACCACACCAATTTAAGTACATGACAGCCATGAAAAATAAATTGATTGAATGGTTTTATTAACGTCGCACTAGAAGCAACACGAGGGCTATTGGCGACTGACCTCGTAATTTTGAACCACGGTCAAGTGACGAGGACGACACCTGAGCTGGCACCCCTCTCTCCTAACATCAACACCACGCCAACCATACTGTAATAAACGTTTTTCAATATTTTGGTCATTTATGGGTACTGTTGTCCCTTAATTATTCTTAAAATAATTGACTCGGCCGGATGCAGGTCTATAAATGGTAATCTGCCAACTTCCCCTTAAGGTTGTTTTTGCTTAACGTTACGGATCAAGACTCAATCTCGAAGAAATATTAGTATTAGTCAGTGTGAATATAACTAATGTGGTTCAGATATGGACCATCGAATTAGGTATATAGTCTACCTCTCTGTCCCCAAGCACATCTTTGGGAAGTCGAGATACCCTGTTCTCAGAAAGAAAGCAATCCACAGCAACAATTTAAAAAAAAGCGCGAAAAATTTTAAAAATCTGACAGTAATGCTGACTATAGAAACAGTTGTCGGTACATTAGATTCCATAAAATCAACAAAGAATGTTTGGAGCAGTGGACTTCATTCTATGAAGAATTAGAAATCTTCTAATAGAATAATTTGGCCAAATAGTACTTATGTGGGAAGAAATTAAAACTGTGATGAAAGATTATATGTGTCAATATAATCTTTGTTCCAGAAACGCCGTCGAAATAAAATACTTTTAATTTCGTAACTTGGTACCAATTCTTTCAATAAATTAAAAAAAAAAATAAATAAACCAGAATAAAAATGTATTTAAATGCAGAATTTAAAATAATGACTTTAAATTAGGCCCGAAATAAGCTCGTAACACTAAAATGTGTCTACCCAAGGCGACATTTAAAAGGATTGTATTTGATCAGTGTGCCTTGAGTTCTTCAATGTACTTTGCATAGATGATTAAACACTTATTTTAAATTTATATCAGGGCGAAACGGAGTATAGATTCCGTCCCCATTGGATATTCCAGGAAAATTTAGGTATTCATTCAGTTATTATCCTGCCTTATAAATAATGAATCCAAAATACTTAAAATGGCAAATCATTAACATAGCTGTGAATATAAATGTTCCTATGGTACCTACGTATTATTCTCTCGATCATTGAAAACCTCCACAATCACTTCGTCAACCAACAATTAATAATATTCCAAATTAACAACAAGCGAATCACCTTTCGGCGACAAATATTAGACATATCTTTAAAAATAACATAATAACATGTATATAATAAAATATAATATAATAAAAATAACATTACATTCAATTTCGTTATAATAAAAAAAAAATCTGTAATTCATGAAGAGGACACATTCACACACAGATCCGCTCAATACTTTTTCAATTCTAGAAAATTTTGCATCAAAAGAATTATTTTTAAGCTAAAAATCGTTAGAAAACGAAATCATATAGAGTAGCGACCAGCAATTTGCTTGTTTCGACAACTTAATGAATTCCACACCCAAATAAATTACGGGAAATACAAAAGACCTTTAGAAATTAAAAATGCTGAAAAATAAAAATAGATTTTGAATTACTTATACTATACCAGAAGTTGACAATTCACTCAAAAAAGCTAAGATGGAGTGCAGAAATTGTACAGAAGGTGTCTTTTTTCGCTCATGAGTCATAGGCGTAGAAAAAATATCGATGGTGAGCAGGGGATTAAAAATGTTTAGTTGCCTTATAAATATAACACCCACGAAAGATTTAAAAAAAAAAAAAAAACAAGACAGAAAACATAGAATAGTTTAATTTATCGTTATTTTCTTGGCGAGCTATATAATGAAAAGTTAAAAATAATAATAATAATAAGTTCGATAATTTAATTATAAGTTTACAACTATTAATTAGAATTGGTCAAAGTTCTTAATAAAATGTTTATCATAAATGATTGATATTAATTTAGTTACAGAATTTTTTACATACCTTAGCTAACTCGAAAATTCGCGCGAACTGTTAGAAAAAAAGGGTTGGACTGAAAAGATTCTCTCGTTGCCAATTCTAAGAATATAAATTTAATGTGATTATACAATAAAGAGTTGAGTTCTTTTCCACCTTCATTTCAATAAAAATTCTTATTGAGTAATGTTTAACTGTGAAAATGCAATAAGATCTTTATTCTTACCAAGAATAAGATGAAGTACTTTTCATTTCACGAACACTATTTAAGAACAATTCTTACGGTTTCGCTCGAAGAAGAACGATTAAGAATACGAATTACAAATTAGCGGCATTGCCCAAAATTCATTCACGGTATGTTTTATAGTTCATCAGAAATATATTTTATGAAAGTTTTTCTAAAAAAATTAATGTACTAAATTTGTAAATGATATAAGATAAATCTAATTTTAATTATGATATAATAGGATAATGATTTAGTAATAGAAGAATCTCAATGCCTGAAAATGACTCAAACTATTAAAATTT
>BMAW01063656.1:0-14733 GCA_019974015.1 Nephila pilipes | reverse complement strand
TTTTTTTTTTTTTTTTTTTTTTTTTTTTTTTTTTTTTTTTTTTTGTTGTTCTTATAAATTAAATATTCTGTTTGCAGGAAACGTGTATGTAAGAAGTTTATTGTTCATTGAATGCTCTGATTGATTTTATAACTCAAATTTTCTTTTGATATTTTCTGTGTTTTGATTTGCAGCTTCAGTGAGTTAAGAAAATATTTTCTTTTTAAAAAAGAACTTTTTAACTTTTTATCACACACTGAACTCAATAACAGAAAGCAATGGCCTTTCACACAAAAGAAAAGAAAGAGGATTTGAGGAGATAGGCTTGGGATATGGGACTCGTTGCGGCAGAAGATTTACTAATTTTAGATATAAAACAACTGATCTTAAATTACGAAAAAAATGAAAAATCAATTAAGAAGTTACTCAAGAATATGACTGGGGAATGGCTTGAGAAAAATAAAGACGCCAGTACAGGAAGGAAAGAAAACTGAATTGGAGGCAGGACAGAAAAGAAGAAAAGCTGAATTGGTGGCAGAATAGAAAAGAAGAAAAGCTGAAAGGGATTGTGAGTTACAGCTGATGAAACTACAACTTGAAGCTAAAAAATGGAATTCCGCAAGTTAATGACACCGACAAATCTGAGCAGCTGAAATTAGAATCGAAGAAGCTGATTCCCAGTTTTAATTCGAAAGAAAACGACATAGCAATATTTCTCAAACTATTTGAGAGACAGCTGAAATTTTTGAAAGTACCTGATAGCCAATGGGTTGCTTATCTAATTGGAGCTTTACCGAGTGACATAGATACCCTAATCGCTAGGGAAACGGAAGATGAAACACAGGACTGTGCGCATGTCAAAGAAATCCTTTTCAGGAGATTCAAGCTCTCTGTGGAAAATTTCAGACAACTCTTCCGTCAACATAAGAAAGTTCAAGAGAGCACTTGGAGAGATTATTATTTTGAAAGAAAAAGTTATATTTCGAAGGATGATTAAATGAACTGAAAATAGTAAGCTACAACCAATTAAAGGACGTAATCATATCTGATCAAATTAAAAGACGTGTACCTCCCGAAGAGAGAGAGACCATTTCTTAGACGACTAATATGAGTGGGTGTCACCTTCTGAATTAGCAGACGCGATTTCGGGATGAGGGCCAAATATGTGGGATTACACTAGTTTGTTGGTACCAACCTTCTCCCTTTGCAACCTGATTGGCTTAATAGGGACTATCCCTAGTGTAAAAGAGCACAACAATTTATTCAAAAGATTAAAAAGTTATCATTCACAAAATGCTTATTATTTTAGCTAATGCTATCTTGATATAAGTTTATTCAGAAATTTATTTTTATAAATTTTACGTATAATTGCAAAATTTGTAGGAACTTTATTATATAAAACTCCCTAAGATCCACCTGCAAATCATTTATAGCAAGTCTAATATCCTTAAATATAACCTCATTTTCTACTCTTATATTCAAATTTAAAATCTATTTTAAGACACACGATTTAGATTCAATAAATGCATCAAAAGGTAATACATATTTAATCGCAAATTTAAGAATAAAATCGTCAAAGTTCCTAATAATTTGTTTTCTAATGATAACAATTAGAAATTATGATAGCCTCTGAATCCAGTGCCCTTATGCATAAATTCCCCTTATAAATTGTTTTCAAAAAATTTGAAATAGCATATGATAACATGCTGATGGTTTGGATCAATACACCATTTGCGGTCATAACATCTACAAACTTGTAGGCTTTGAAATTCTGAAATTTATTGTTATTAAAAAGTATTACAAATTGTTTTATTGTATTTAAAAGATCTTTTAATTATGAAATTCCTAATTGGAAATTAAGACATGTGTTTCACAAAAACACTGGAAAATTAATTTTTTCAAAAGATTTATTCATAAATAGAACAGAGCAGTATTCTGTAATATTGTCTCCATCAGTATTCAACACGATATCCAATTAATGGAAAAGATAGTTACAGATATACCTAATAATCTGAAACCCTGAATATCTGCAACATCAACTCTATTCAAAATATCGATAACAACTTAGCTTTTAATTTATTTAATCCAAACGTGAAGTATTTAACATGTAAGCGATTGTTCTTTTCAAACTCATGTCCCAATTGATGCATTCTTTTCTTAGTTCTTTAAAAGTCCCTTATTTTCTTATTCTAACATTTTCTTCTAGAAACTCTACTTAATTTATTTGGATTATAAATCTTATTGCATCTCTATAAGAAAATTCTTGATTATTTGTTTAATATTCTTCAAGGCATATTTTTTGCCCTAAACTACATTCAGTGCAACAGAGAAAACCATATCATGAAAACCATGAACCATACTCTTCATTTTATGTTAGGGTTTTCAGGTGTTCAAAAATATTCTTTTTCATGTTTTCATCAACTTCAGTTGAATTTTCTGATACAAAGTTGCTGAGAGAACCAAAACATTAATGCACAATCATCAGCTGACAAAAGATTCAAAAGTTGATTTTTAGCATGGTTTCAATTTTATCATGCATACTTATGATGGTGACACCTGCACCTCGTAATAACAGATTTAATTCATTTAATTTACAAAAATGCTAAATAAGTATACTGTCTTTGTCAGCCAAAAAAATATAGACTATACAGAAAGAAAAAAAATTAAATGAGTGATCAATAAAAAATGCCTGAGCTTCAGACCTCAATTTAAACAAGCATATGAAAACGTTGTCATGGGAAAGCCATCTAACTTCTATGTAAAATAGAAAAAAACAAAACATAAGAGTTTTCAAAGTCCTCAAAAAGAGCATGGAATAAATAGTGGTTTGTAGCATGCGATTTTATAAACTTTACATTTTTTATAGCATTACTTAAAGTAGTAGATAACTCTGTAGGAATACGTGTCTATTTGTGTTTATTTACGTTTAAATATCAAATTATATACGTACAGGGTATTTCAAAACTCATGGACACACATTTAAGGTGTTATAGAAAAAATTTACGCAAGCAATTTTCGCCTTACAATATATATAGGCGAAAAGCAAGCCGTGAACAGCTTGACAGCGCCGTAATGGAAGGCATAAAGCGCGAGTTTTCTTATACATCGTCACTTCGGCCATGGATTTTAGGAGGAATATCCTTTTCCCAATTGCTGTACGTCTCAATGCATCCTGAAATCTTCGGTAGAAATGACGATGTGAAAGAAAACTCGCTCTTCATTCTTTCCAATACGACTCTAGAGGGTCATACTTGCTCTCCGCCATGATGAAAATTGCTTGTTTAGGTATTTTCTATCGATCCCCTTAGAGTTTCGAAATACCCTGTATGTTATGTTTGTATATATGTATAAATAATTTTTTAAATTTTGATTTCAAATAATCTTTTCTTCAATATTATTTAGTTTTTTAAAAGTTTATTTTTTATTTTTTTTTAATCAATCAATTTACTTGTATGGTTTCACTTATATCACTCAATCAGTTTTTACTTCGGCGATAAATTATTTCATAAAGTACAAGTGGTAAGAACATGTGCGTGAAATTTGCGTAGAACTTTCTATGGGTTTTTTTTTAATTTAGTTATAATGCTTGTTTTTTTTTATTCATTTGCAATTTGTTAAAGTGTTTCATTTGATTACATAATTAATTTCTTTCTGCATTAGTTTTGTAGTCTTTAAAAAATTTTCAACATTATTTCTGAGGACATGTCATTGGTAATTTTTTTATACATTTTGTTTTAGAATGCTTGCTTTTTTTATTATTTTTTGGTTTAGTTAGTAATTCTCTTTTTATTTAGATTTTTAAATGGTTTTGTAATATTTTAGATGTTTACTTATGTGTAATTTTTCTGTTTTCAGTTAAATTTTTAAAAAAATTACTTTGTGTACCTTATTTTTTTCTTTGGTTGATTTTCTGAATTTGCTGATTTTTGGTTTTAGTTATAATATTTTTTTTTCTAGTGTAATTCATTGAAGTGTGATGATTTAATCATTAATAATGGTAGAAAAATACATTATTCCATACCAAAGTAAGGAACAGTATTAATTACATTATTTCCATCATTCCAAATTTTTGCTTTTCTTTCTCTATGCTTTCTCTTATCAGTTTTCTGGTTATTTATAGATTTTTTGGTTTTTAGGGTTTAAATTTTTAGATGGTTATTTATTTTATAAAGGTGATCCTACACCATACAAATAAAGGATTCTTTATGAAACTAAGATGTTTCAATTATTTTAATAAAAACCTATGTATTATTTATTGTCTAAAATAAGTAAATAGACTTTTTTTAAAAAAAAATTACCCACATTATAAAATTATTAATTCGTTCATTGTTTTTTTTTAAATTAAGGAAAACAAAATATGTCCTTCCTGTAACTATATACACTGAAAAAGTAGCTCGTTAAAAGTTATCAGCCATTATTTTTTTTTATAAAAATACAAGCAATTTGTTTTTATTTTTAAAAAGACATCAACCTGTATTATTCAATCAGAAAAACGCTTATTTTAAAAACATTTTATGTTAAAAAGCAACAAAAAAATCATTATTACTTTTAAAATATAAAAAATTTACTTTAAAAAAATATTTAAAGGAAATTCAGATGACTTTTGTCTTATTAACTTTACCCCATTAAAAGTCTTAGAATCTGTTTAAAATCTTGTGTAAAATATCTATTTTCACTTCTAGTAAAGTGTAAAAGTGTAATAGATGTGTAATAAATAGTAAATTTGTGCATAAATAATAAAAGTAATCAATAAAAAGTAAAATGTTATAAAGAATAAGTTAATTAAAAGTAATGCGCCTGGAGAAATAAATATAATTACCAGCTAAAAATTTTCTAGTTATCTTAACTCTTGTCTTGAATTGTTCTTAAAAATCTTAACTGCAATAAATATTGATTTTGCCAAAGTGAGCATAAGTGCCGCTGGTGTAGTGGTATCATGCAAGATTCCCATTCTTATGACTCGGGTTCGATTCCCGAGGGGCGCATTTATTTACTTTACTGTTTTTGTATAAAAATTAAGCGAGTTTAAAAATATTTAAGCAATTACTCTCGTTTTAAATATAGAAATAAAAAAAATCAGTGAAATGAAAAAATCTCCCGCTTGAGACGAAACTTATATTCATAAAGTAGATCCAGAAATGAAAATCTATGTAATTTAAAAGCATCTATAAAATCAAAGTAATATCAATCAAACGCGTAGATCAATTACAATTACTGACTTAATTATAGTTTTCATCTCCCATGGAGAAGATTCCAGAGAATTGATGTTAAATTGTGCGTGTTCCAACAAAACTTAGATAACTACTCCGTAATTTCCGTGATCAAAATGACTCATATTTGTGTACTGAGATGAGTATTGTAGCGTAATTATTTGTTTCAACAAATTTGTTTACTTTAAAAATGCAATTTCTAAGGTATATCTTTTAATCATATTGCTTCACCCTAGTGTTAAATTTCACAAAATAATGAATCTACCTTATTCTGATCACTTTAAATAAAACCAGCCATTAATGCAATATAAATCCAAGAACATATGTATAAGCAAAGAAATAAATAGATAATGGTCAATAACAAAGCGCTATTATGCTAATACCTGAACATTCAGCTTTTGGATACGATCCTAAACTTGAACAATATTGACCTTATTTGAATGTGAAAGAAAGAAAAATAACCAAATAAATGTCAAAAATCACTTTAAAATAAAGACAAGAAGATCTAATGTTTAAAATGCAGTGCATGTTAAACATATACTGTAATTCTCAATTTAATTATTTATTATTTTAATAAGATAATTGGGGGTAATGCAGTCATTTTTTCTCTAACTGAAATTGCGATTACAGTAATGAAGTCGAAATATAAAAAATGTATGACTATTAATATTATCTTTCCATTTTAAAAGAACTTTTTTTTAAATTTAGATTATCACTTTCAAGTTTAATTTTTTTGCAAAGCATCTTTTTTTCGAATGTAATATGGCCAGTGAAGATAATAAGGGCATTTTCTTATTTTGTTGATTAATTCATTTCTTCCATATTTTCTTCACTTAAGCGAAAGAACCAATGAAAAAAAGGACACAATTTTACTGTTTTTGCGAATAGAATTTTATTTCTGTTTGCTTAATTGATTGTTTATTACCGTCGCACATAGAAGCAACACAATGCTTATTGGTGACAAATATTGCAAACTTTTGTCTGTTTGAAATGAGTCGAGGGTTAGTAAGAAAAGACAAGTTAATATTATCGACTCCAGTTCTCCTTATTCCTTTATCTATTTGATATCATATTGACCAGACAATAAAAAAAATACATGAAGAAAAAGTGCAGAATAAGCATTATATGAAAAACAAATAACATAAAAATACAAAATAAAGTTCGCGTGCAGGTGTTATAGCCAATTGAAGGGAATACAACCATCGGTGGCCATATTACCTGCAGCTATAGGTTTCTTAAAGCAAACACTGTAATTCATATATGAACCATAAAGATTTGAGAAGGGGCATCACATATTATAAAAAATACTTATAAGAACCTAATTGAATAAACACTACATTATATTTCTTCAATTTCTTAAACATCCCGAAAATTGATTAACTTATCAAAACAAATTAACAATGACTGTCCTGGAAAGTCATACAGAAAATGATAATCTCGTCTTCGGGTGAAGTTATTTAACAAATTCCTCTCATTCTTCTTCCCTCTCGTTAAAAAGAATATACATTGCCCTAGATTCTTCATAATTTCCTTTTCAAAGTAGCTGAGTCATCTGTAAATTAACCTTGAAATTAAGACTGAAACAATAAAGTGATTACTTTACCTGCGGTAGCTTTATTAGTAGTCTTAATACCATACTCTTATTAATTATTCTCTTCAATTTATTTTAACATTCAAGTATATTCTGAATATCTGTATGTCATAAATATTGAGATTTGTAGCAATAATGAACGGTGACACATATACATTCTACTTTTTGGAGTAAATTTCGCCAATTTTTAACTTTTTCGTTTTGTGGTTTTATTGAAAATGTATAATAAAATAGATGACATATATCTAAAAAATATATTATTTGTTAAAATAACAATTATTTTAAAAATTAAACATTTCATGGCACAAGTTCAAATGCTTTATCAAATACTGAATTCTTTTCAGACATTGAAGTAATGATTCCGTTCCTCGTTCTGAAGTGTACGAGATGTATTTTGGTATATAAATATAAAAATTAAAGAAGAAAAATATGATGTAACAAAAACTAATTATACGGAATTTACTGGATAAACATTTTCCTAACTGTAGGATTCTGTATTTGATTTTCAGGATTTAAAAATGCGTCAGCACTCGAGTCAAATACTAAATATATTATGAAGGAAGAACAAATTGTCCAAATTTTACTGTGCTGATAAATATACTCCTAGAATTTCTTTCAAAAATGAAACATTTGCTCACTTCTATTGATAATGCTCAGAAGCTCAGTAATTGTTTTTATTTAGCTTCCCAAATTTTAATTAATCTAAAAATTTAGTTTCTAGAACTATGTTCCATGTTTCACCTTAAGGATTTTTAATAGTTACTAACGACAATCATGTAGAAAAGAAATTATCAGTTTTAAAGTACTAAGATTCTGTTCATATTAATAAGATTACATGCTGTTACAGTACTTATACTATAACAACATGGAATCTTAGTAATATAAATTTTGAATAAATTCTAAAATTCATAAAATAACAATTTTTTTATACATTAGACTATCAATAACGGTACTTTATGCCTCGGTAAGGTATATACAGTAATCTAAATCATTTACTGAGCTGAAACTAATTTTTTGAGATTCTTTTATCATAAATGATTTGCCATAGTCAATTTTAATAGCTCTTTTGTAAAACATCTATACAGAGTAATAGAGGATAACAACATAAGGTAATTATATCTTAGAATATCACAATACAAAATTATCCTATTACCTAGACAATGATAGATAAAGAAAAATTTTGTAAAACCTTTTTAACATGTTATACATAAGCTAACAAAAATGTATTTGGCAAAAAAAAAATCGTGTAATTTTAAAACAGGATATTACACTTGATTTTAAATTGCGCCTCAAACACGCAAAAGTATTTAGAAGAAAATTTTATTAAATTTCAAATAATGAAATATAGCATTAAAATATATAGTACTTACTTTATAAAATAAACAATAAATTTGTTCATAAGATAAGAATTAAAATTTCCTTTGCGCCCAAAAATTCTATTTAATTACATAAGTTCAGATCTTTCAATTCTCATAATTTAAGAATAATTTGAAAAGTTATATAATTATTTTGTATTCATTTCTCAATTTTTAATCATTAAAATGGCGAAAGTAATAACTTATGTCTGATGGAGAAATTCTGAATTTTTCTTTGGAACACACACTCAAACTCATATTACGGCCGTAGTATCATCCGAGTGGCTCAAATCCTGATGCCACTATGATGTAGTGGGTATACCGCATGTTAAATCTTCTGAAGTGCAATGTCCTGGTGTTGAGATTATGTGGAAATTCTGAGAGAGAGTTGCTAGGTCATGTATCGCCCATGTCGATTGACAATAGCTCAAATACAAACTACAAAAATTTCGTTTCAAACCAATGTAGCTAACTCGGTTAAAACTTTAAAAAAATTCGGCTAGCTTTATTCGGTTAAACACTTGTTTTCAAATGCCTTTCACTTCCTCGTAAAGGAAAGAAAAGTATTTTTATTATATCATTATAATTCTTTTTTAAAAAAAAGAAGGTTCAAACCCCCGCTCACATCTCTTAGTTGATTTCTAAGATATCATTTTTTTTTTTTTTTTTTACATAATTAGAAAATTATGATCAAATTTCATTTTTACATAAATTAGTTCAAAGAAATAATCTTAAAAAATTAAAGTTTTCAAATTCGTAATCAAATAATAAGTGGAACCTTTTAATTATGTTGGTGCATTGATTAATAGATTTTGCGAAATAAAACTTCTACAATTCCGAGTATTTACCTCTGCAAAGGAGTTTTGAGCATTTTTAGTTTGCATTTCGGATTTTTCATATTATTAAGGTTTTACTGTGCTGATATACTAAAATTTCTAATTTAATTAACACTGTATTAAAATATTTTGATAGGATGTTAAGTTAAAAATTTTGAATATCTTCTATTCAAATTGTAAAATCGAATAATAAAAGAAAGTTGTAAAAATATGTGCATAATTTAAAATTTGCACTATTATGTAAAATTTTCCACTAATACGAACAAAATTTTCAATTCATATACAGTTGCATGATAATTATTTTTTCGAATTAATGAAGCTGATTTTAAGGTACAAAACTCTTTTTTAAAAGTGCATTGATAAAAGAAATTATTTTTAAACTTCTCTCTGTTTTTAGAGGTTACAAATATGCATAACTTAAGTGATTTATCCTCAAAATTTAATTTTATTTTTTGGTATTATTAATAAATAATGATTACAAAATGCTTTTCACATAAACAGAGCACTTAAACACTGCATCTGCAAAGAAAAATATAGATAAAAGCTGTAGAAGCCGTAAAATACTTAAGATGCTTTAAATATTTAACTAAGATTACTATCGATACCCTTTTAAGGTTTATACCTACGCCATGTTTTATTTTTAAAAAAACATTTTTGCTACATCATTTTAAGTAAAATGATATCAACAATGACTTAGAGTATAAACTCTTAAAATATTTATTTTTTATACAACTTTATCTTCTTTTGGCAGTATTTCTTAAAACCACTCTCAATATCAATAATATTTTTCCAAAATAAAAATCCAACTTGTTTTAAGATTAGGAATAGTTCTGTAGTAACAATTAAATTGAGATAAATGGAAATGAAACTTATAATACAAGTAAATTAGAAAGTTAGACTACATTTAAATTTCAGAAAATGTTTATCTTCCTTAATGAAAAAAAAAAATTTAATAACTTACAGTTGCTTTTTAATTCATTTTTCAAATCAAATTGCTAATTACTAACTGAATTTTAAAAACAATGTTAACTGAATTACTAACTGAGTTTCAAACAATTTTTTCCTATTTTTGGGATTGTAGAAATCCTCCGGACTTTAAAAGCATTATGGATACATAAAAGTATGTTCTACATAACAAATATAAAATCACATCTTCTCACCATCAAAATACATACATTTAATCACAACGAAAACGCAAATTAAATATTGTGACGACTAATGAATATTCAAAGCAACAGAGTCAAAGATGTTTTTATTTATATCTACACTTGTAGTTTTGAAATAGGAAGTAGTTCACTGACGCAAAGGAAGACAAAAATAAATATATATATTTGCTACTATACTTAAGGCAACATGTTGCTTCGAAATCTAAGGGGGGAAAAAGATTTATTTCTTAGTAACGGTGACAGTTGCTTTTATCAGGGATCTTAAATAAATTCATTAAGAGTTAATGGCTTTGCTCAGCTGTTTGACGACACTTTGGAAACCAACTCGGAAGGAGAATTTGAAAAATATTTTGTTTCACGCTAAAAGGAAACGAATGACTAAGAACAAGAAGATTTAATTTGTGGAGAGTGGAAAAAAATATTTGAGCAGCGGTAATTTTGGTCCTGATTTAGTTTGTTTTAAATAAGTACCAAACTTAGTTAAAGCATCATAGTAACCAGTTAATCGTCGACCACAAAGATGGTTTCAGTTCTGCATTGTACAGCTTTTTTTGGAATAAGTAAGATATATTACGATTTACTCGCTTTTTTCCTCTGAGCACAATATACCTTTTATATTATTAAGTTTTTTAATGTACATTCTTATTTTTCTTATCAAATTAGCTAAATGTTTTAAGTATTTCGAATGTATATATATATGTGTGTGTGCTTGCTTGCGTGCGTGTATGTATGTATGTATATATATGTCATAAGCAAGATTCAGAATTTGCACATATTATAGTTCATTTTATTTTTTTGGTTTATATCTGCCATTTGTTTACAATTTTTTTCATGCCTAGTTTTGCACTGTTGCATATTTTGTCATTTTTCTTATTGTTCTCATTCAATTAAATTCTCTTATTGGCTTGGTAATGTTACTTTATGCTCTGCTATTTTGTTTTCTTTTGAATAAATATATATGTATGATCATTTTTCTTCTATTATCTAATAAATATGGAAATGTATATAATCTTGTAATTTTAATGGAGAGAGAAAATTCTATTTTGTTAATTAAGTTTATATATTTTTTAAATATTTTAACTATCTTATTATTTTAATGAAATAGTATTCTACTTATATATATATATATATTCATCGTATTTATAATTTTAATTAATATTTTATAAAACTGAAGCACCTTATTCTGAAAATTATTTTAAAATCACTTTAATTTCTTCTTGCGTAGTTTTTAATTTTTCAAAAATTTATTTTTATCGAATTAAAATTGAAATTGCATTTGAAAATGATAATTGTGTATAATATTTCATCTTTTTTTTTCTCTGAAACTTTGCGTTGAATACCGGGATGAACTGTTTACCACAAGAGTTTTTTAAGTAAAGTTTTACTATGAAAAGGGTAGTTTACACATTCATTACTTTGATTTACTGACGCACAAAAGATTTTTTTTTTTTTTTTCCAAAAAAAATTTCAGACAATTTATATTTAAATGCGGCAGAAATGATTATAAATATTATATTACTAAAAACCTAACAAAATCTATTATCAATAGTAAAATATTTTCAACTCTGTATGAGAGTTGAATTTTATGTTCAAAACTCACCTGGGCAAATAGCGGTACTCCAGCTAATAAATAATAAAAATTGAATGGCCATAAAAATAAATGCTTATTTTCAGAGCATTATGAAGAGAAATTCTTCCATGAATGAAATCCTGAATTAAGCTGTGGGTGTGATGAAATGATAGTCTTTTTTAAGATATAAAAAAGCAGTGATTCATTTATAATCTTAATTCTTCCCATAAAAACAGATTTTAGAAATCTATTATTATTGATTATTTAAGCAATAAATGACTGATTGTTTATTAACATCGCATTTAGAAGCAACACGAGAGCTATTAGTAGCGGACCTCGCAATTTTGAGCTATTTCAAGTGACGATGATAACACATGAGTAAGCTTCTCCCTCTCCAAATTTCCGCGCCACACCAACGGGAGGACTTGGAGCCCTATGTGTTTGACGTGCATCCCTGCTATATTGTCGGTCTATTGTGACAACAGGATTTGAACCCACGAAAACAACGCCAGCAGCGAGTTTGCGACCATGACCACAAGGCTACCACGGCCATATATTAGCGATAAATTTCTTTTATTTTAAGAAGAATTTAAAAATTAATATAGCAAATGAGAATAAATTGGAAAAAATTACTAATATTTTGAATAAAAGGATAAAATAGCAAACATAAAAGGAAAGTTTCATAAATAGTGTGCTAACTATGTATTTATCAACAGATGTGTTGCCAAAAATTGTTTTTGAACATGTCTAAATTTTATTAATAAAAGCAATTAATATAAAAACTATAAAATTGGATTGTTAATATAAGAATATTTAATTAACTATGATTTTATAGTAATTCATATCTTAATTTATCGTGTACCGGCATATATTAATTTATCGTGTTAAAAGTTAACTAACTGTGAAATGCAGTTTTATTCCTTTTGAATGGGCATATTACGATATAACTAAATATGTCAGCGACCGCGTTATTGAAAGAAATTGAGTTTTCTTTAAATTTCGTAAATAACTTCTCATATCAATCTAAAAACTCCACACAGAAATCAAGTTTTTAAGTTAAAAAGAAGTGTGAGCCTTTTTCAGAGATTTTATTTCCATTACTCCAAAAACCCTAAAAAATGTCCCATACAAGATTTTAAAATTCGTAACTTTAATAATGAGAGTTCTGGAGAATATATTATAGTTATCATACATTAAGAAAGAAGTTACAATCTATCAAATGCCGCCCCCCCCCCCCCGGGTTTTTTTTTTTTTTCTATGAAAGAGTAAAAAAAGTTTTTTCATGATGCTGTAGACCAAGGGTCGGCAAAGTGGTCGATATCGACCCCTGGGGGCCCATATAGCATAATTATGGGTCGATCAAATTTAGGGGGTCGGTTAGGGGTAGATGAATGAAAGCCAATGCTATTCAAACGCAAATTTAGTGACAGCAACTCAATATATACAGTTTTCGTTAGGAATGCCATTTGTAATTACAATATAGTAAGTAAAGTTTTTATAATAGGGTATAGCTTATTTAATCTTTCATTCCTATATATTTTTTTAAATAATTAATCATCTCTTTTTACCGTTTAAAGTATGCATGTTTCGGGATGTGTTCTCAGACTAGTGAGAAATTATTCTTTCTCTGTTTTGCAACAAGATGGCCCAAATTAGAGTTCAACCTCTAAAATCACAACTTTTTGATAAGATTTGAGAGAAAAAGAAGGAACTATCAAACCAATTATTATTACATACTGAAATACATTAGTTGTCAAGACATGCATGTTTTCAAAAACTTGTTGAATTGTTTGAACAGTTACAGAATTTCTTATTGAAACTAATCCAGCCTTAAGTGACGAATTTCAGAAAAATAAATATAATATTTCTTATTTGATCGATGTATTCGCAAAATTCAATGATATTCAAACACGTCACCAAGGAAAAAATATTACATTAATTCAAGCACGAACAATTATTTTAAGCATTTATCAAGTAGAATTAAACTTGTTTAAGTTTTCATTGTTAAGTAAAGATTTTCAATACTTTTGAAGTTTACGAGAATTGGATACAAAATATTTTTTAATTTAGTTTTTATTAACGTAGCACAGAAGCAACACGAGGACTTATTGGCGACGGATCTCGTAATTTTAAACCTCGGTCAAGTGACGAGGACACCTGAGCTGGCACCCCCTTTCCTTACTTAAACACCCAACAAATAGCATAACAGTCCTTAAGAGAAGAACTATACACACACACTGTGTGTGGGGGGGGGTTACCAAAAAGTTTCCATTGGTGAAATAAATATGCTAATACATAACAGCCCTTATTTGACTCGGTGCAGTGCCGCTTCTAATTTTTCCCTTGAAAAGTACTATACATTTTTTTTATTTTTGTAAGCAGTATGTGTGAATTGTTCCAGCGGTCACTCGAAACAATGCTTCCCTTTTTAAAAGGAGTCATATTATTACCCTGTATCAATCATAGGAAACGACTAAAGAGTTAACTGAAATTGCTGGAATTGAGGTGAAAAGTGTCCAGAGCACGTTATCAAAACCTGGATGGGTAGTGGTGAACTGTCTACATTTAGGAATAAATGTTGTTAAAATTACTGTTAAAATTTCTTGGGGTCGAAGATCTCTTAAGTGATTGATGAAGGAAATTCGCAAAAAATCAACTACATATTGAACTCACGGCAATGTTTAACAATGAACATAGAGACATTTCTACACGTATTACGAAGCAAGAAGTAAAAGGATTGGAATTTAACCATTGTAGGGCCATAACAAACTGTTTGTTTCGTTGATTACTCGAAAACATATGCTCCAATTTCCTAAAAAGGATAAAAATCGGATTTTAGAGCAGTGGACAAACGTCATATGATTTGATGAGTCAAGATTTTGTATTTAAGAATAACAATAGGTAAAGCATACCATAAGGTAAAATGGTATAGGAGAAAAAATTTTAAAAAAAAAAGGGAAATCTAAGATGAGAAAATAATTAAAATCTTGTTTTGAATAATTTGCTCTTTTCTCTAGTAGGAAGGT
>BMAW01063653.1:8407-26552 GCA_019974015.1 Nephila pilipes | reverse complement strand
CGGGGGGAGGAGACTGCGTTTTCGACTCGAACTCTGAAACTGCGAGAGTCAAGGAACGAGTGTATAATTTTGATAAGTTGGTCCGAAATTCCAAGTCGCATCATCTTGGAAATGAGCCCATCATGCCAAATTTTATCAAAAGCTTTGGCAATATCGATAAAAAGCATACCCGTGGCTTTGTTATTGGAAAAGCCATGTTGGACCATCTCAGTAACTCTAAGTAACTGTGTTACTGTAGAGCACTTGGGAACAAAACCATGCTGCTCTGGAATAACAATATTTCTGGAATTGCAGAACTGGTCCAGGCGTTTCAAAATAACACATTCATATGCTTTGCTCAGCGAACTGAGTAACGATATGGGGCGATAATTTAGAGGATTTGAATCATCGGAATGGGGCTTGAGAATGGGGACCACCACGGCGATCTTCCAGGCCTTAGGGAAGTAGCAGTTCTCCATTAAAAAGTTAAAGAGCAACGTGAGAAGAAAAATAAATTTAAGAGGGAGATTTTTAAGAATGCGATTAGAAATTAAATCCAATCCTGGAGCCTTCTTAATTTTGGTGTTGTGTATGTAGTCCAAAATTTCGCTAGCCTGGACTGGTTCCAGGTCTAGACAAGTGGGGGAGGCCAAAAATCCTTGGACTTTTCGAGTAGTATGAGCTGAGAATCTGGGATTCTCGCCTTCATTTGGTTCGAATTGTTTTTGGAGGCTATCAGCTATAACTTCCGCCTTTTCAATAGGAGCTACAGCAACACTGCCTAGGGCGCCCTTCAGGGCGGAATGGTGTGAAAAGGCTTTTTGAGTCGGGAGGTTTCCCTCCAAAGGGTGTTTGTATCAGGCGAGAGGCCTTCAATGTGTTTTTCCCATCTTTCCTGGGAAAAGTGTTGGATTTCTCGTTTAATCTCATTGCTGAGTGCACGGAGTTCAGATTTAAGAGCCGGATTCCTACATCTTTGCCAGACTCTCCGTACATAATTTTTGCGACGAATTTTGGTTCTGATTTCTATAGGGAGTCTCAGAGGAGGAGGTTTAAATTTTGGTTTTGAGGCCGTCACAAGTGCCTCGGAAATAGTTACACCAATTTGTTCTATAGAATTTTCAATATCTTCATTGCTGGAGGTGTTTGGAATAGGGAGGGGTTTTGAATTTAAAATAAATTTAAAGTTCTCCCAATTGGTAGAGAGTTGCTCTGGTAATTTTAAAAACGCAGAGTTAGTGTTAAGAGTCAAAATGACCGGTAAATGATCTGAACTCAGATCATGAATGACTCTTATATCATAATTAAAAGGAATATTTTTAAAGATTGCAAGATCAATGATAGAATCCCTGGCCCCCGGTCGGAACCTAGGGTTAATGTGCGTAGGGGTGTACGGTGCTACAACCCTAGCACCTGTAGTTCTGCTTATAATATTTTTGAGTTTAAAGCCAAAAGTGTTTGATCTTGAATCATGCCAATCTTTATGACGAGCATTCATATCTCCAGCAATAATTACATTTTGACTAGAATTTATAAGTTTAATAAAATCCTCCTCTGGAAAATGGCATCGATTGAGAGGGGTATTGCGAATATAAGCAGAAATTATTCGCAAAGGTGGATAATTATTAATTTTAATTTCGATAGCAGTTGCATCGATATACTGTAATCTCGGTAAGAGGACTCTGCAATGTTCATAATTACTTTTACAGTATATAGCGGTGCCTCCGTCGATACGAGGAGTTAATGTAATTCTATCGTCTTTGTGGAGACGATAGTTGGCGATCTGGGGTTCGTGCCCCGGTTGGAGCTTTGTTTCTTGAACCAAAAACAGATCAAAATTTTGCTCTGTGACGAAGTCTCTGACTTCGTCAATCTTGGAACGCAAACCATTTGCGTTCCAGAACCCAAGAGAAATGTCGTGCACGTCTCGATTGAATTTTAATGTTGGGGTGGGGCGCGGTAAGCGCGCCCGTGCTTAAGTGCGACATAGGCCTCAAAAATAATGCAGGCCTTGTCGTCAGCCGCTGTGACTTGGCGAAGGGCAGGGAGACACTCCCGGAATGCCCGAGCAAAAAGTTGCTCATCTACATTCGCGTCACTGGCGATAGCCATAACAGCTCGGAATATTTCCCCAAAATTTCCGGAGCTGGGAGAAGCCGTAGAATTTTGAACAGGGGCGGGATGAACCGTAGTCTGTCCGGATAAAATTTGTGAATATGATATTTGTGTGGTGGCCTGTCGGTAACTCTCGAGAGGACGCTGGCTCTTGGGAGAGTTAACAATTTTAGGTTTAGGGGCCGAGTTTTTGTTTTTTAAATTTTTATTTGAGTTTTTATTAATAATTTTAGGGCTTGTGTTTTTGCCCTTAGGGAATCGGGGGCATTGGCGCACTCAACTCCAGAAAAGAAATTAATTACATTAAGCGTTGCCTTGGTAACCAGACTGTTGTCTAGAAAGCGAAAGTATAAGAAATTAAAATATATCAAATTGTATTTTATACATCGAAATGGAATTTGTGTGCATGGCCTTTTATGTGGGAAATTTTCGCGATGAAACTGATGTACAAAACACCAAAGTCTAGGGAATTGCTAACATCTTAAAAAACGACGCGGATGAATTGATATTTAAAAATATTACGATACATTACACATTTTTTCCACCGACAAAGTAAAAGATTTTCCATTTTAAATTCGTTTGGCGAAAGGAAATGTAGAGATTTTGAAAAAATATTTCTATATTCCATGTTATTAATGAGGTAATATTAAGTGTATGGCTGAGGGATTGGTTTGAATTAAAATAAATTGTAGGCGACGTCCGATGCTTGTATCTATTTTATCTTTAATACAAGAGTATTTTTTTAAAAATATTTATTTATCCTCCTAATAATTGTCGAATTCAAATGATGAAAATAATGTCGCAGGGAAAAGTTTAGATACGTTTTGTTATATCAGTGAGTTTTACTCTTTTAGAGATATTTCCAATTAAATCCCATGAGATTCAATAACGATTTTTTGTGTCATTCGAAGATATAGCAATCAATTTATGAATTTTACACATGATGAACAGAACATGGAAAAATCTCTTGGAATATAGTACTTAAAATCCTTTACACATTATGATGCTAATTTTAAACAAACAAATATTTATTTTAATGTTAATACTATATTGATAAACTCTTTGATAATTAAATGCTTTCATCGAAGAGGTTAAATTATCCAATAGTTGTTATATATTCGTTTAATTTACTTGAAGATGGAATGCTATTTTGATAAAAGTAATATTATAAGCGATGAGGTCTTCAACTACGCTTCTATTGAACTTCTCAATTTCTACACCATGTGCATGTGGACGGATCTTCCTCTTCAAAATGTGCCCGAAATTTTATAAGAAAATTTGACAAAAAAAAATTCTTCAAAAGAATCATGAAAATTTATTTTTAAAGATTTCTACACAGTCTGCCACTCCCTAATTTGTATATAGTTTACGGTACAAAACTACCATTTTCAACATCATTTCGTAAAATATTTACGAAAATGTGTCAAAGCTGAAAGTGGGACGAAGAAAAGATCTACAGACCAAATTTTTTGAAAATTCTGTTTAAATCCAGCGCAAACAATAGTTCGATTCGAACACACATTTACTATCGCTTTTCAAAATTACCAGTTTTTGCATGGTTTAACGAATGCTTAAGAATTGAGGGTTTCGCAGTAAAATTATTTCAACGATTGTAACAGTTAAAAATGGCATGAAGAAATTGTTTATATATTTACAACCCAAAAAACTGTACTTTTGTAATACATCTACAGTGTAGACGAAGCGGCAACAATCGCGTACACTACTGACGGAGCAGCACCGCCACCCTTTCGGCAGATCTAAAACTCGCAAACCATCACTGGGTACATTCGATGATGTCCAAAGTTTCCGCGGCTTTTCAAAAGCACTCACACCGTTCACAAGCGCTGCGGTCTATGTTAGGCATCTTCCTTGGAAGAAAATAATGCTTATGCACCCACGCTAAATCCAAAATAAAGTTCTCAACGATTTCCAATTTTTCTCCACTGATGCAAATCCGTACAAGGACGGGGTTTTCACCGGACTCTTCGCATCCATTGCGACTCATTCCCACTCTCCCTTCCGATGCGCGTAACCGTGTCACGGAGGTCCTGCACATCCCCCTCTTCATCCCAATTTTCTCAAAACCGGCTTTTCTACCTCGTTCGTTTTTTTTCCATCTTTGGATGGTAGCACCTTCAGTTTCCTTGACATGTCACTTCATACAGAGAAGAAGCGCCTGTCTAGCCCCCTTGATCTCCGTAGCATTCATGATGTTGACTTAAAAGTGGGATCTGTGCATCATCTCTCAAGATGGACAAGACCCTTTGAGAGTTGGAGATAATGTGTAAAATGACAGAGTTTATTTTAAAATTTCCATTTAAAAGATGAACTAATTTTGGACTCCACTGAATTATATTTTAAATGCTCGTAGATGAACTATTAATTCCATTTTAGCAGTTATAATGAGAAGGTGTTCTTTATACATATTTCAAATTTCTTGCCACGTGCTTCATTTAATTGCATTTGACCTGTTCTTTTTACTGTCATCACACGTACACCTAATGGTGTGTTGTCCTAATCATTTTGCCTCGGTTCACAATTGCAAATTCAACCCCTCTAACCATCGCGTCGCTTCTAAGGTTTCACGGTAATTAATTATTAATCAATGGGATGTGACCAATTTTATGGAGCTAATTAATTTATCACTGAAATGAATTTTCAAATATTTCCTTCAAACAATTTTTAAAAAAGCAGCTTATTTTTTAGACAAGAATTATTAATAACGCGGTATTCTCTCTTTTCTTACTGTGATCTCTAAACGTACAAAAATCATCAATTCAAATATTACCATTTACAAATGCATTAATTTTTTTATTTACTTTCCGAAACATATTTTTCTTACGAGAATTACGGCATAGAGAAGTATTTATCTGAAAATTCGATAACTTTTAACGTATTTTGAAAGAATTGCTGAAAGATACAATGAGATACATTTTTCTTTCCATATTTTCCTCTAGCAGGAGGGGATCTGGTATTATGACTAAATGTTGTATAAATTAATTGAAGTTTTAAAACTGAAATACCGTGGGAAAGTCGATCCTGTAATATGTAGTTTTTTTTTTTTTTTTTTTAAATTTGCTCATTTTCATTGTGGGGAAAACCGAATATGAGAGGCACCGATTCGGCTGTTTCTGTGACATCTGAGTGTGCTTAAGTGTTCTAGGTTAATGAAAGAGTCTTTTTTTTTACGATTGGAAGAAATGAAATACATGTTGTTGGAAAGTTCAGACTATCATCAGAGGTTCAGACTTCTCATCCACGGAACAGAGACAATGCCTGTTTTTAAGCACCTAAATGTTAAAAATTATTTTGGAACTGCTAACTTATCGAACGCGAATCCATGAAAAAGGTCTTTCGAATTCTATAATTTGAAATATTCTTTCATGCTTAATGAGAAGATTTTATCAACATAAAAAGCAATCAAATTATTAATATGCGTAGTAACCGCACGAAAGTTATCCGATTATTGTGAATCGAATATTTTGATGTTATTTAACATGCATGACTTGAAAATTATTTGTCTTCCTGCAAATACAAGTACTTTCTTTGGAGATTAGAAAACAGAAATGAATTATCGTTTGCAATCTTATTTTCATAGCTTGTATACAATTCATTCTTTAGGCGATCGACATGTTTTCTTTTGTTTCGTCCCAATAAATAATGGAATACATTTAATCATTCCTCCAGTTTTAAGAGATACGCAATTCTTAGATTTCCTCGCTCTGAATACTGTTTAAGGCCCCTCTCTGTTTTCTTTTCAAATTATTCCTTAAAAAAGAACGGCAATGGTTGTCACTAAGGTATCTTGAAAAGATGTTTGTTGGTAAGGGTTGGTATTCTGTGAAAATATCAATTTGACCGATAACAAGTTAAAAGATTTGTTTGGGTGAAAGTGTTGCTTAGTCGGATATAACATAATCAAAAACTCCCTTTTAAAAGTGTAACTTATATTTGTATCTGTGGCGAAATCCTAAAATATTCGTGCCAATTAAGTGAATTCGTTTATTTTAAACTATTAATCTCAGGCAGAACTTTCAGTTACATTTTCCCGAACTCCCTCTTTTGAAAAACAATTCTGAAGTGTTTATGATTCAATTAAACTCTACTGTCTGTCCATACGCGTATTATGATTTCATTTTGATCTGGTTTATGTCATGTCAGCATTTTCTGGGGCATGTGTGGAAACATTTATTCTTTTCCCGTACTTCGTTCGTTTGCTAGATTCAAAAGCAAAAAAAAAAAAAAAAAAAAAAAAAACTTCGTTAATTAAAAAAAAAATCCCTTTGCTGACCGGGGAAAATTATACGAAAAATAAAGTGTTAAAAAAGTGAAAATAAAGTTTTTATTTGCATGCGCATATGACTTAAATGCTGATTAGGTGAATGGATAATAGTTATACGTTTTCTCTGTGACATTGACACATTTTATTTTTATCTCTAACGGAACTTCGTTTGGGCTCATTCTGTAATAGTATGACTGAAAGATTGATTGATTCACGTTGGAGGGGTGGGTACTCAGAAGCAACACGAGGGCTGTTAGCGAAGAACCTTGTCATTTTGATCCGCGATCGAGTGACAACACCTGAGCTAGCATCTCTCTCTACAAACTGCATAATTGTAGCTATTAAAAAATATAACTCAAAATATATTTTATTTTTTCCATTCATAAAAGAACAGTTCTTTTTCTTTGGACATATCGCGAAACAATAAACTATCAGTGGTGGGTTGTAGGGAAAAAAAAACATTTACACTGTATCGTTTGGCGCTTTCAGAATGACTTCCAAATGATCTGTATTTAGAATATATCATTTGTAACCCTTACTTTTCTAAGAGTAAAGTATTTTTTCTATTGAATTTTGATTTAAATAAAAACAACTTATAATGCCGGAGAGTGGTTGACTAACAGGCTATTGAAGTCGAGTGCATCCTCATGACACTCAGGATACAAAGCCTTTAATTTCGTCATAGCTATTTTGTAAATATTTTTAAAAAGATTTCGTGGCTTTTTTTTTTTTTTTGGATGTGGGAATCATTTTAATGTATTTATATTGTGTCTCTCAAAACTACAAAAATGAATCTTGTGGAAAATAAGGAATTGTTCCATAATTTGAATTGAATGAGGATGAAAGGGGGAAAACGTCCATTCACGTGGTGGATAGATTACGGTAATAAAATAATTAATCTTTACTTCTGCAGTAGAAAATGTTTGCTTTGTCAATTGAATTTATTGTTGGTTTTCTAATAGTTTTTATGCAACAAACCAACCAATCAGCAAAACTCTCCGAAAATTTGAAAAAAAATTGCTTTTTTTTTTAATTCAGTTTATTTATTTAAAACGGAAGAAGTATGTGACAAGTAATGCGTACAGTTTAGAGTCTAATAAACCGACTACTTGTAAACATTTATTATTATAAAATCAGTTTTTTTGTTATTCGATACGATGTTTCTGCTCCAAAACAAAATCGATCCATTTACAATAAATTAGTGAATATGTATTATTTTAAACCAAAGGACATTGAATTCGATTTTTATTTATAAAATATGAAAGTTCGCAAAATATTTCATTTCTAAAAATTACACTTCACTTTCATTAAAGTGTGATCTGCGAAACAAAAATTAGAAGGATTATTAGGATCGATCGATCTGATGATCAAAATGGATGCTGCATGGCCACTCATTTGGCCCACCGTGATTATTTCAATATCTCAGCCACATATCTCTACTTAAGTGCCAGTGTTTGAATAAATTCGTGCGATAGGATTATAAGAGGCTGCATGGACAAATCGATGAATTGCTTGAGATCTGGATCGAATATATGAATGGCGATCAAAAGATGTTAACAAGAGTGTATGAGCCACTGCAGATTTCAGTGTCAAAATGGTAGCGTTTGAACTAGGGACATAAAAAAAGGGAAGACAGATGAATTGTCAGATCGGCATCACAGCATCGGATTCTTCACTATCAAAACTCTGACGCGTAACTCGCATGCAAGTTTCTAACAGAACTATCGGCAGACGTTTGTGAGAACAGAGTATATTCTCTCGCTGACAGTTATCAAGTTTATTCCTGTTTATTCAAGTTATCAAGTTTATACTGTTTCCAATAACTTCTTGAGTATCAAATTAGACGCGTTTGCGGACGTCCGAGCAAGAGTAAGAATCCTTCTCTTGTTGTAGCATGTTTAAATGTTCAGAGAAGAGCGTAAAAATCTGGGACTCCATATCTTGCAGCCTTCTTGGACTTCTTTAAAAATGTTCGTCTTGTTATGAATTGTCTTTCAGTTTGACGAACACATATTTGGCCAGATGGGTCGTCTGATTTTCCTCCGATAGAGCTCGATAGGGGCTTCATTGGAAGGCACTCGCAATCATCCCCGAATGTTTCCGATTTAGTCCGACATTTAGAAACAATTTGGTAAGAACTTCCTTCAAATAGTATCTGGGAATTTCACGAGGGCCGCGGTAGCCTAGTGGTCAAGATCGTGGACTAGCGGCCGGCGGTTTTCGTTCAGTCGTGGGTTCGATCCTTGGCCGCCAAAGACCCGCCGTGTAGCCGGGGCTGATGCACGTTAAATCTGTTGGGGCACAAAGTCCTCCCGTTGGTGTGGTGTGGATGTTAGGAGAGGGAGTGCCAGCTCAGGTGTCGTCCTCGTCACTTGACCGTGGTTTAAAATTTCGAGGTCCGTCACCAATAGCCCTCGTGTTGCTTCTAGTGCGACGTTAATAAAAACTAAACCGGGCATTTCACCGATGTTTGGATCTCTGAGTGACAGCTTGCACGTAAACCAAAGGTGGACTAACTTCTTATTTTCTTCCTCACTTAATGATCGAACTGTGGAGTATATCGTCTGATTCTTTTTCTATACATGCTCTTTCCATCCATAATTTTTAGTTGCAATTGAACATTCCTTCATGTTTCATTGACTTTTAATTTCAAGGAGTATAAATGTTCATTTGATACCGAAGTTACGTAACTTTTGAAACCTAAAATATGTATAAATGTAATCGTTCACCACCACTTCGAAATCATTGTAGCTGCAAAGATGCTACTAATATACAAAGATTTTCGATTGATTGATTGTTTATTCACGACACACTTAGAAACTACACGAGTGCTATTGGCGACAGTCTTTGTCTCTTTGAGCCTCGGTCAAATGGCATGGACGATACTGTGAACTGGCAGCTTTCTCAAACTTCTACACTCCCCAACGGGAAGATATAACCCCTGTACATGATGGTGTCTTTAATGGCATCTGAACTCGAAACCCGCGACTCGATGAAATGATGACGGCCGCTGGTCCGCGACCATTAGGATACTGCGGCTACTTATTGTACAAAGGAGCAATATTTGAATAAAATATTCTTTCTACTTTTGAATATATTAACGCAACTACTGAAGAGCGTTGCCGTTTGGTACATGTACGACGCCTTACAAACATCTCACCGAGATGACCAAGTCTAAAGAAATCGAATCGTATATATAAAAAATATCCCTTTAAACTTTAGTGGTTAACCGAAAAAATTCTGAAATTTAAAGTTTTATTTACGGACCGAAGAAGTCTCGGGATGAGTTCAATGACAATAATTAAGAATCATAAGTATCGGTGAAAAATCTTGGCTGCTTCTAATTTATTCTTTCATTTTAAGTCTACCTAAATTTTTATGCATGGTTTGTAAAACTGAAATAAATCATTAACTGGACATAGGATTACTACTTTTTTTTGTATACATCAAGATGTATTCTGAAAGAAATCGGGAAATGCGTTACACTTACATACACGGAAATTCAATATCGAAATAGTCCGAACGAAATTGGTGGCAGCGGTAGCCTAGTGATTATGGCCGCACCCGCAACTCTTCGAAAATCTCTAGCCATGCGGTTTTCGTCGAGTCGCGGGTTCGGGCCTTGATGCCACTTTCGATGTGTAGCCGGAGCTGATGCATGTTAAATCTGTCGGCGCCCAAAATCTTCTGTGGCGTGGTGTGGAAGTTAGGCAAGGGGGTGCCAGCTCAGGTGTCGTCCTCGTCACTTGTTCGAGGTTCAAAATTACGAGGTTGCGTCAATAGCCCTCGTGTTCCTTCTAGTGCGACGTTAATGAAATCTAACCAAACCGAGAAATCAACTGAAATAAATTGGACAAGCCAAGTTTTTCACTGGCTTTAGTCAACACATATCCATAAATAACTCAGCAGGAGAAGACACTGAATTTCAAAATTTAATCTTGACTTTTCCATTGCGTAAGACATAATATTTAAAATTTGCAAATGGAAATCGGGTTGCATGAAAGGGGTGAGAAGTCTGAAATGATAAATATTTTATAATTAATAAGAAACTGAAACGTTTTGAAAACTTCAATACAAGATCTCTATATCCAAAAAAAAAAATTATTTCCAATCTTCAGGCGATGATCTCCGATAATTCGTAAGATATGTTAAACTGAAATTACAAAAATATATGAGAATGCTATAACGGTTGGTTTCAGAGCTTATAATTTTAGTTTGATTCCATCACAAGGGTGTTACAAATGAAAAACGTAGTATTTTTACTTTGAAGTCAAAAAGAATTCGAAAATTTTTATGCATTAAAATAGTAAAAATATGAAATATAAATTAATAAAAAAAATTTGTTACAAATTGTTAGTTTTAGAGGGAGCGAACTATTTCTTATTACTCAGCATTAAGAGCACAACGTTTGTGCTTCGTCCACTGCTACCAACAAACCTCCGAGAGACGCGAACTCAGAAGCTCTGAGGAACGTCTTGTAACGCTGTTTGCTTTTAGAACGCTTAATATGCTGTGTGCTATTATATCTGAGTGAAATTTTATTTCTCTCATTTATATATTTGTTTGTTAATAAATTTGTTTGTCCGAAAATAATGACTAATCGATCCAATTAAAATAACAACAAAAAGTAATTTGGATAAATAATTAAATGAACTACGATACAGCTGTTTAAAAGAGAAATAAAATTTATGTAAAACTAATAGTTTGTTTTTATTGATTATCTCATAAGATTTGCTCCAATGAAATACGTTCCATAAATTATTAGAACTATTTACGAAATTCTGCAACGAAATAAGCATCTGCTTATATGTATTTTTTATGTTTTAGAAGTTATTATTATGCATTAAATTAGGTCTGCATCGACTCTAGATATCATCGAAATAGAACATGTTTTGATGCATTTACTTCTTTTGAAATAAAAGAAAATAATATTAAACTTCCTATACAGGATCCTGCGAATTTATTGTTTAAAATAGCTTTTTGAAAGCAATGAGGGAATAAAGCATCATTCTCCAAAAAAGATCTGAAACGAAGATTCAGTATTTCACTTTACTTGAAAAATTTCGGCCTTTAATCTAGCCATAGAGACGTTGTGAAAAATTTCCTTGCCTCTATTTTTTATTGTTACAGATGACATATTATTAATTTTGACAAGTTAATTTTTAATGTAAAAGAGAAAACAATACAAACAGAGAAAAAAATTCAAAAAATAAAAGAAAAAAAAATTATTTTTACATGAAAGATATTTTAGAAATTTAAAGTAGAATTTCAATTTAAAAAGAAGAAAAGAATATTTATTTAAATTTTCATGAATATTTCTAAAATTTACACAAACCAAAATTACTGTACGCTATTCGAAACGTCACCTACATAGTTTAACAAGAAAATGAAGGGATAGGGGGAGATCTCTTTTAGTTGTTAGTGATCTATTTTAAATCAGAATTACTGTCACAATTCAAAGGTATTTTATGAAAGTGTATTCCAATATACATATAAGAAAACTACCATTACTACTTAGTACAATGAAACTAACAAGCAACTTGCTAAAAATCAAAAAATGAGGAATCTATTTTTTAATTAAAAAAAGGTCGCATTAGCTTTAAAGCAATGATATTTCAAAATCTACTGAAATTAATCAATTTCTCAAGTAACGATATTGATTACTAAGAATTAAAGCTCTGTTAATTAATTAAGTTAATATTGAAAGATCGACGGAATAAGAAAAAAAATTAAAAAAAACTAATCATAGAAATATATTCACTAAGATACTGTAAAGATGTTGCAACGACTCTCATCTTCAACAACGCTAGAAGTTAAAACTCCTTTCTTAACAAGCCAAAAGAGGCGTCTTTTCAGCCTAGTTGGAAGAGGTACAGCAGAAAGCGACCGGTCAACTTTCTTTCGAACCCACTGGACCAGGGTTTGAAACAACGCTGCCAAATTTAGGTCACCCACAAATCTCTCCCCCTTCACAGGGCACGAGATAGAACAATATTCCCCGATGCCTCGGAAGAAATGTGCAGCGCAGAAGTGGTGACTAAGGACTTGAACACTAGATGGCAGCACAGCCTATAACTATTGATTGCATATGCCCCGATGTCAACACTTTTATCTCTATAACGCACACAAATCACGACTAGTGATATTGTGGCTCTGGCGCATGTGTCGACGAGACCCTCCACTCAGCACGAGACAGCCGATGACTCAAAATGGAAAACTGTTCCAAGCAAAAATCATTTCAACAGGAAAAGGATGCATATGAATTGCAGTAAGAGCTGAAAGAAAAAAAGCAATCTTCTGCACAAAACCGATGTTTCTCTTCGTTTCATCTCGATGATATTGGAGGGGGAATATGCAGCGACTCTCTTATGCAACAACGCTAGAATTTAAAGCGATTAGCTAACTAACCAGGTGAGACGTATTTCAACCTTCTTAGTAGGAGCGCATTCTTCGGAACCTCTGGTCCAAGGTTCGAAACAGCAGTCGCATCAAGGTCACCAACAACTTATTCTCTCCCCTCACACACACACCGGGTAGAATAACATCCCCCGATCTTCGTCCAGCACCGAAATGTAAATATTTTCTATTATTTGAATGCTGGCTCACTTGAGGAATATAAATAAATGGTTGATGCCATGACACTATATATTATATTTTCTGTTACGAAGGAAACAGTTGATCACAAGCTTAAATTGTTCAAATTGCAACGTGTCAAAAATTTTTAAAGTAAATCGTTTGAGAATTTGAGTTTTTGTGTTAGCGAATCAATTTATCAAATTGACATCAACGTCTTACAAATCATTTCATTAATACAACCAGTACAATTAGTGTTATTTTTGTATATTTATATGTCTTGCCATATAAATATATAATAGGCCAGTGGTGGAAAGGGTTTCACTTTCAAGCTCATTTCTTCTACTTGTTATTCAGGAAATAATCTGTTTTACAGTTAAATTCAACAAATTTCTGTGTATGTGAAAAGCATCCGGGTCATTAAATTGTTAGGTTATGTATTGTGTCAAAGATATTATTATTTATTGTCCTTCGCTGGAAAAAATGTAGGGGCCGCGGTAGCCTAGTGGTCAAGGTCGGGGACTCGCGGCCGGCGGTTTTTGTTCAGTCGCGGGTTCGATCCTTGGCCGCCAAAGACCCGCCACGTAGCCGGGGCTGATGCACGTTAAATATGTTCTGGTCCCAAAGTCCTCCCGTTGGTATGATGTGGATGTTAGGAGAGGGGGTGCCAGCACAGGTATCGTCCTCGTCACTTGACGTGGTTCAAAATTACGAGGTCCGTCGCCAATAGCCCTCGTGTTGCTTCTAGTGCGACGTTAATAAAAACTAAACTGGAAAAAATGTTTAAAGTCTTAAGAGCCAAATTGAAATACCTAATACCTCTCTTGGTCAACAGAATAAACAACTCAATTTAAAACAAATAAATTTGGACCAATTCTCAAGATGATATTTGAGTTGCTGTCCCTCCAATGAGGCAAGTCTTTTTTACTTACCGCTATAATTGGGTATTCTAATATCAGTCAGTTTATGTGAAGCGTAGCACCTTTCTTTTAGGCTCTGTGTGATTAGTGGTAGTTTACTTAATTTATTATCATTGATTGTTGACCAGTACTAACAGGTATTGAAAGCGCTTAAGGAGTGATAATAGTAATATTTAAATAATATTTTAGTTATATAGTTAATTTAACTAAACGATACATTACCTTTAATATTTAATAAGTTTCAAAACTTATTGTTCGAAAAAGTTATGTTTGTTTTCCTTGCAACGTTTGGTTTCGATTTTCTTATCTCCTCCTTTGTATTTGACAAACTAAATTTCAGTTCTTGCGTTTTTAATGCCACATTTACCCTCATTTCCACTCAAAACTACAAATTTTTCTTGTCCTACCTCATACAATATATTGAGGCAATGAAATCACAGTAGAATCGTATTATCAATAAATAAAAATTATAATTTGGGTGTTGAGAACCGTTAATGTCACGTTTCATATCAAGATATCCAGAAATATAACTAAGCTTAACTTTAACAAAATAAGATCCAAAGCACAAACAAAACTTAACTAAGACTTTATTAATTTGTCTTCTCGTTCTCTTCTGCGATACTGATATATAGATGATTGGTCATTCAACCTCGAATCCGGGCTCCAAGATATTTAAGTAGAAACAACCTACTTTTATAGCAGCTTATGACCAATAATTTGAGAGTAGCAAATAGTTTAAAACGACAAAACTCAATAATAGGTTAAACTTACGCATTCAAAGAAAGCCTGCAATGTCTCGAAGGGGTTGCTGGTCGAATCACTGGATGAAAAAATAAGAAGAGCAATACCTCTACTTAGTAATCCCAATACGTATATATGTAAATAATGTCTCAAAATTTATTGGTAAAAAAAACCAACGCTTTTAAAAACAACGTTTTTATATGGTGGCAAAGTTTATTAAAGAAAATTATTGAAATATTAGTTAAAACTGTTAGTTATTTTTAACTTTAAAATTTACTTAAAAAGGGACATTTGTGAGCGTATTAAAAAATTCACAATACTCATAAAATCAAAACATGCATTTGAAAGTTTGTAAGTCATTCTATTAAAAAAAATGGGAACCAGAATTCAGAAAAAATTATTGTGAGAAGACACGGCGTCAAATATTGAAATCTTTCTTTCTTGCCTATGATAACTGACTAAAAGTCAGCAACCCTTACTATCTCGGAGATGGTATCTCCCCTTTGTGAGTACAAAAGTTTTACGATACCTCATGCGGCGTGGGGAGTGTTCGGTGTTCCCAGAGGGGGAAAAAAAATTTCCTCAATCCTAAAAGCGCCGAGAGGAAATGATATTTTGACTTATTAAAATTTTTGAAATATTAGTTAAAACTGGTTGCAAATGTCTAAATATTGCATTGTTAGGCGAGTACGAACGATTCCCAAAATTTCAAAGCTCTAGCTTGATGGGAAGTTGGTTAAATTAACGATCGAAAATTTGATGACACACACACACACACTCACACACACACCAAGTGAAATTCAGAAAAACGTTTATCATCTGATATAAAAATAACGTTTAAAAACAAGACTTTATATGGTGGCAAAAGTTTATTAAAGAAATTATTGAAATATTAGTTAAAACAGTTATTTTTAACTTTAAAATTTAGCTTAAAGAATTTGTGAGGTATTAAAAATTCACAATATCATAAAATCAAAACATGATTTGAAAGTTTGTAAGTCATTCTATTAAAAAAATGGAACAGAATTCAGAAAAAAATTATTGTGAGTAAGACGCAAATTGAAATCTTCTTTCTTGCACAATGATTTCTAAAAGGAACCCTTAACTATCTCAGATGGTATCTCCCTTTGTAGTCAAAAGTTTCTGATACCTCATGCGGCTTGTGGGAGTGTTCGGATTGTTCTTAGAGGAGGGAAAGAAATTTTTCAATCCTTAAAAAGTGCTGAGAGGGAAGAATATTTTGACTTATTAAAACTATTGAAATATTAGTTAAAACTTGTCGCAAATGTCTAAATATTGCATTGTTAGGCGAGTAAGAACGATTCCCAAAATTTCAAAGCTCTAGCTTGATGGGAAGTTGGTTAAATTAACGATCGAAAATTTGATGACACACGCACACACCAAGTGAAATTCAGAAAAAACGTTTTAAAAAGCATCTGATGTGATGTATTCAAAATTGATGAAAGACTGCTCTAAAAATATGTTTCAGTTTTTTTCAGTTCCTGTAAATATGAAACATAACTATCGTTCCAGTTCTTATCTATTACACTTTATAATTTATGTGTTTAAGATTTCAAAATTGAAGAGGCAGGTGATACCGCAAGATAGCGTATCTTGCGAGGGTGGAGCTAAGATTGTTTTTGTAGAGAGTGGGAGAGACCGCAATGGGAAAAAAACCCTCTTTATTCTATTGCATTTAATAATGTTTTAAAATAAATCGTGTTCCAATAACAAAAATGTGAAAATCATCTGGAGTGTTTTTATATTTCCTTGACGAGAAAGTGCCTCCTGAATTCGCCAACGTTGAGGTCGTAACAAACTTCTCGGATGCACACTGAACTGTACATAAAAATTTCATTCTTAACTCTTACAACTTCTTTTTATAACCTTCTTTCAAATAATAACCAGTTTCTCATATGCTTTCCGCACTTTTATCGTGGCGTTACAAAACTGTGAATGTATCCAATTTTATCATCTTATTTTTAATATTTTTGTCCATCAGCAGAACTTATACTACATAAATGTGGGAGGGCCTATATTAATTAATAAAAATCAAACTTTAAATTAGCACACAGACATTTAATATTGACGTTTCACATTAACATAAAGTTTCACATACTTGACGAGACATTTCACAATAACATTTAAAACAATCATCTTCAGCGTCTTAAATCATAAATCGTCTAGAGTCATCGACAAAGGCGTCTTCCTCGTTCCGATGACTACCGTCGACTCTGCTTCGAGAGCGGGCTCCCTTCAGTAGCAGAGGCAGCGCCCTCTATGATCAGCTGTTTCTTCTACAAACCCACATAAATATGTTGTTAATATGTTAAGATATGGTATCTCACTGAAATGTGAGGAGGGCGACACCGGAGTTCTGGCACTTCCCTCTCCAAACTTCCTCTCTACGCAGGTGGGAGAACTTGGGTCTTCGACCATATTTAACGTGCATCAGCCCAGCTACTCGGCGAGTCTAGTGGCATCAGGGTTCGAGCCCACGACTCTACAAAAACAATTCCGGCCACGAGTTGGATTTGGTTTCCACGGTCACTCGATAGTGTTGCACTGGAGGCGGTACAGACATATTTAAAGACTTGTACACGCATTCCATTATTGTATTGAACTGTGAGAAGACTTAACATCGAATTTAAGTGTATCCTCCGGTTATTTGGTCTGTTATGCGTTCAGTTCTAGATCGTTTTGAATACATTGTGCATAACTTTACCAACCTGGCTACAGCTGCTCGTTTAAAAGTGGGAAATGTATTCGTAAACATTATTGTGACGTATTTCCTTCATTATTTAACTCTACAGCCTTCTCTAAGTCTTATTAAATAGTCAATAAGTACGTAGCTGAAATTGAAGATACGTAAGAGCAGGGCAGAATACTTTATTATCTTTCACAGAAAATGCAAGATTGCTATCTCTCGAATCCCTCTTGTAGAGTAGGCTATAAATAACCCCGCCAAAGACTTGCTTTGAACCCCCGTTTTTGTTCCTAGCTTCCTATTCAATAAAAATATATAGCTTAAAAGCCATAAAGAGCAAAGTCAGGTGGCTTGGGCCAGCCCCATTCATGGACATCTGACACTGTTACACAGGTGCGGCAGAGTTGAATCCTCTTTGTGAGGTATTGTTGACAAATGTCATGGATATAATGTGAATTTATGTCCTAGCTGTGTGACGGCCGACACCGGCTTGCACGTGGGGAAAACTGACATTGTCCGACAAGAGCGAATGGTGTGGCAGGGGACAAAATCGGAGTTTGTCTTTGATTGGGTGGTTTTTTTCAAAAATGAAAATAAATCAAAAGGAGGGCGTGAGACAGAGCTACCCGAGGTCTTAAAAAGGGAGAAGAAGAAGAAAAGAGGGATTCCTGCCGGGGAGCGAGAGAGCATTACAGCTAGTAGTTGGAGGCGATTGCCTTCTCTTGCGATTTTAAAACTAAATCGAACTACATTGGATATTAAGATATTGGTGGTATTTCAACTATATGTGTTTGGACTTGTGCTGTGTAGCTATATGTGTTTGGACTT
>BMAW01063644.1:0-15738 GCA_019974015.1 Nephila pilipes | reverse complement strand
AAAATGAGGCGTCAATGACATCGGAACTCAATAGTGTTGGAGTGGAGGTTTTTTGAAGACGTTTACGGTCTTGTACACTTGTTACAAATGTTGTATTGAAATGTGAGGAGTTTATGTACGAATAGTATCTTAGTATTAAATGAAAGTTCGTATATACTTTGGATTACATAATATATGTATTCGATCAAGCCCAGAATTTTTTAAAAAACTGTGTACATAAACACATGTGATTATGAAAATAATGGAAACACCTATCAATATGAATAGTGTTTATGAATAGGTTTCATATTAATTATTTAACAGCCTTGTCACCACTATTTATTATTTGATTATTAATTTATTGTTCTACTATCTGCAAGTTATTATGAAGCTTGGAGTTTTCTTGTTTTTTCTTGGTCGGGCGATATGTCGGACCTCACAGAATTTCGGACAGGGCAAATTGTTGGATATCGCTTTGTAGGAGCAGCTATCAAAAACAACTGCTGGCATTGTAGGTGTTTCTCGAGGTATAGTCTCGAAAGTCGTATCACAATACCACTTGCCAAGAAACTCTACATCCACCAAACTCAAATGCGTACAATGGCGAAAACTGACTGAGAGAGACCGTCGGATATTGAAGCGGATTGTCATGCATTAGAAAAACAAGTGCAGCCTAAGTGACAAAAGAACAAAATAACATAAGAAGCACTTGCAGGTTCCTGAATCAACAATTACAGTTAGAAAAGAGCTGTACAAACAACAAATTTATGGCAGAATAATTATTTCAAAGCCCTTTGTCATAGATGAGAATGCAAATTGTCATCTCAAATGATGTCACGGGCACAAAGACTTGTCAAAAGATGCATGAAAGAAAGTAATGTAGTCAGATGAATCATTGTGTACATTGTTTCCCACAACTGGATGTGTTTACATACGGAGAACGCCTGCTCAAGCGAAATATACAGATTGTTTTGTTTCAATTGTGAAGCATGAAAGCGGCTCCGTTATGATTTGGGCAGCGATATCGTGGTTTTCTGTGGCCATATTATAACTTTAGAAGGCCGAGTAACTGCAATGGAGTACGTGGACATTTCAGCCAACCAAGTGCAGCCCATGGTGTAAACTTTATTTGCATTCGGAGATGGTATCTTCCTTGTTGATAATAGTCCAATCCATTCAAGTAGACTCATGCTCCTCTGACATGATTTGAGGAACATGAAGATGAAGTCACACGTCTCCCTTGGCCGTCTCAACCCTCGGATCTGTATATAAATGAGCCACTCTGATCTACTATAGAAAGTAGAATATGAACCCATTATCCACCTTATCCTCTCTTTTGAACTTTCCCGGTATTTTCATAAAGAATTTTTAATAAGCCTTTAAACATCACTCACGATATGTACAACTTTATTCCCAGGCGTAACCAAATCATTATACTTGACAAAGATGATCTTAAGCTTTATTAATAAAGGCTTTTGTATTATTTTGAAGTGTTTCCATTATTTTAATAATCGCCTGTACACGAAACTGTAAAATAATCCAATTTTTTAAGTAAATGTTGGGGATAGAATTAAATAAAAATATTTCCTCACATAAGCGGCTAGTTTATTCGGTTAATTTATGCAATACAAATATTGCATTCGGAAATTGACATTATTCAAAAATAATTAAAATATGATGCTAATAATTTGATACAGAAAATTTAACGACAAAAATCTACATATAATTTTATTTTCTTTCAAAGTGACGTAGCGAAAATTATTTTGAATCCAAAAACTTTTTGTCCAATTGCTTAAGTAATCAACTATAACTGATTCATTTTGTAATAAGCATATATATTTTGGCTGCTTATTAATACAAATGTGAAATTAAAGAGAATAAGTCCTTTATACTCACGCTATATCTGGAGAGAAAAATATTACTGTTGGTGGTAAGTTGTGGATTATTGTCAACAAACCGGTGACTAAAGCACATACCGCTGTCATGACGAACAATAATGCAAATCCGGTTGCCGGCCATCTATTAAATTAATACAGTTTACGATTGCATGAAAAAATTCTTTATTCATTACTAGTGGAAATCAAGTAAAAATATTCATTGCAACTTATTAATCAACTACATTAAAATTATAATTGGCAGGAGATAAATGAGAGGATGATACAAATGTATATTAATTGAATAACTTGAATTAGAAAAATACTTAATGACTATTGGAAACCAAGGAGAAAAAATTAATTACATTACCTTACAAATTATATTTTTTTATATAAGATTTTCAAAAACTCCATGTGATTTAAATATTATATGTTACGCTGATATTTAAAACACTATCTACTTTTCTATATACATAAATACTCTTTTTAAATATGAAAAATCTTTTTACACGAAAACTTTATTTAAAAATTCTCCCTTTATAAAACATGGAGATCTTCAGTCACGCAAAATAGTGATAAAATTATATTAATACTGTAGAAGAATACAAAAATTGAAATATAAAAATAATTTTCCATTCTATATATATGTAATAATGCATAGTTGAAAACTAGTTGTAGTCCTAGAATTATTAAAAGATGATCGCAATTTAGCTTAATTATAAAAGTGGAGCTCTTTGATATTCATTTAATACTTTCCATTTATTTAGCAATTAAAACAGTGTATTAAAAGTTATCGGTACCATATGCAACATTTTAAAGTTATTTCATTGAATAAGTAAATATATTGCTGATGAGTATGCAAAATCTGTATGTAATAGAAAAAAATGGATATCTATTTTGTGTTACAGCATATCTGGCTCACTTTTAATAGTTCCAGTAAATGCAATTCTTGTGTCTCTCTCTTCTTATTTATCAAAAATAAAATCCTAAAACTTATATGTTTTTATTGTGAGATAGGAATTTAAAATAAAACTAGAAAGGGTCCAACGACGCATTTTGTTATGTGTGGTTTTTCTCCTTTCTATTAGGCGATATGAGCAATAAATGCATTCATACACACATGTATTTATATATTTAATCTAAAATTAACTTCATTGTTATAATGTAGATGGCGACACGCGTTTTTGGGTTACATTCATGTCATGCAGAGGATGATACTAAACTTCTGCATATAAATATAACTAAACGATATTAGAATCTGTTTTCGTTTTTGTAAACTTATAATTTTACTTTGAAATTATTAAATTACCATACATATTTTGAAGGTTTTTACACATATTTTTTAATAAAACCTGTGGGTAATTTTTCTATATTTAATATTTTATGAATTTATAATAATAATTTTATCAATGTTTTTATTTAAGGCGCAAGTGGTCATTAGAAAATTTTGCAAGGATTAAGAATATGATGGTGAGGTTTTGGATAGTTTTAAATTTATATTCCTCTCCGAATATTAGTAAGATATATTTTTATGTTTTTTTAATATTTTGTATGCAATTTAGTAATAGTAATTTTAATTTTAATACATTTTCTTTATTTTTTAAGCATTCTTATAAGTTAACTTTTAGATATATTCTATTTTCATCAATTCTTATTTAGTTCCTAAGATAATTCCTTTTTTCCAATTTTTACAAAGTAATGTTTGTGGGTACCAATTTTTAAATAAAAATCTTTTCAAGTTCCTGATTTTGATTTTCTTATTCTTACAGTCTATTTTACATCAGTATTCGTTTTACCTAATTATTAATAAGCAATTCATCATTGCAATATTTACATATTATGATTTCCGAATATTTTGATGAGTTTATTTACAATATTAGTATATACTATTACTGTTTTTTATTTTTTTTTATTTTCAATACTATATATACACATATAAAATTGAATCACCCTAAAATAATGATGCAATAAAAAATAAAAAGGAAAGAAAAAAAGTTTAAAAAAACACTAGTTTAAATCAAAAAGAGGAATAATAAATAAAAGTTAAAAGATATATAACTGAAACATTAATAAAGATAAATTTAGGAAACAGATGTGAAAAAATATTAAAAGGAAAAAATTCTACTAACACTATTGAGTAAGTGATATTATTAACTGGCTATATAATATATTACCATCTGTGCCGACACAGAAAAATGATAAAAATCGACCCAAACTGAAAAATATCTTTAAAAATTCACTCTAATTCTCATAAAACAATTAATTAAACCAGAAAATAATGTGAAGGGAACAAAAAAAAGTACATATATAGATGGAGAGGTGTATATATATATATATATATATATATATGTGTGTAATGATTTAACTGAATTTCAATTAATTTCTCACTTAAATAATTTAATTTACTAAATTGCCCATTCTCTCCTTTAAAAGATAATGTTCATTCTTATTTCCTGATAAGATTCCTTTTTTTTTTTCTTTTTAATTTATTCAATCACGCTTTCTAAAAAATTCGCTGACAATGCAGTTCCCACAGTCCAGAACTGTAGGCATGACCCCTACCAGATTTCAATTCTACACTTAAATTCCCTTGAAGTCCCTCCATTCAGACCATGTGGTTCCTGACGTTTTAAATGGAATTTTCCTAGTATTTAAACAAAAACAGAGCGAAAAACGAGCTTTTCTCCTGTTCTTCCTACTCTTCTCATGCTTACTTATGATGTCATAGTTTGTTGCCAACGGCGGAGCCGTGAAATTCCCACCGTGTGGAAATGGTCTCTCTCTCCGTTAAAATAAAAAAAAGTTCTGCGGAAACTACAATTAGCCTCGACTGTGTTATCTTATAACTTTAATTCAATAGTACTATGAAAAAGAGAGTTATTATATATATATATATATATATATATATATATATATATATATATATGTGTGTGTGTGTGTGTGTGTGTGTGTTTGTGTGTGTGCGTGTGTTTATATATATTTGTGTGTATAACAGAATTTTTATAGAAAAAAATAAAAATTTCACTGTGAAACAGAAAATTCATTATTAGAAAGAGCAAATATTATTTACGTATAGATATATGTGTATTTCAATTTACCTGTATAGAACACCTAAAGCTATCGGTGCCAAACAATAGAAGTGTACATCGGAAGCAACATACCAGGTATGAAGGAGACACTAGAAAAGTCAGGCTCTTGAGACTAATTCGTGACAAATATTTTGCGGATATTTCATGACACAACATTTTATGACAAATACTTTTCACATTTGATACTCTAAGCATAGCATACCATGGAGCTGAAATCGACCCAAGTGTTGACTGGCAGAAATACTTGCCACCATCGCTTTTCGCAGTTGAGGACTTTTTGTCCAGCCATGTCGGCCCACAAGGGACCCGAACCAATCATGGGCAGAATGAACATTACACCTACGGTAGCTGCAAGAGGAGGGATTAACCTGAAAGTAGTCAAAGAGTTAATAAAGAAAACGAATGGCATTATCAATAAGTTTCAACCAGGATACTTCATTAAAATAAGGTAACATTATGTATGGTGGTTGTGAACTTTTGCAACAAAAATAGTGAATTATTTTTTATAGCAAAAGGAACAATACCTCTCATAAAATCTATAGTCACAGTCCATTTTTAGTGGTTTACTGGTAAAACAAATAAATAACAAAAATTGGTAATTTACTAATTTCATTTTAACATGTTTTATTTGTATGTGTTTCATGTTAAGATCTCGAAAAAGTAGAATTATCCAAAACGATAATATTCATTAGTGTAAAGAAAGAGTATTTCTAATCCCCAGGTTCCACAGAAGCAATTACGATCAAGAATAGAATTAACTTCTTCAGATTTGCAATGCCTTTTTATTCTCACAAGCAAAACATTCTAAAGAATAAAAACGTTACCATAATAGCAGCAAAAAGAATAAAAAACTGACAATTCTACCATTAATATAATTCAAATAAATATTAAAACAAAAGTAAACGATAAATTATTAAAATAGACAATATTATTCTGTTCGGAAATTAAAATAAAAACTGACGATAAAATATTAAATTAAATCTATCTTATCAATGTAATTATACCTTAAGAAAACTGTAAGTAATTTCAATCTTTTGAGCCTGACATTATGTATCCTTTATTTTATGTACACGCGTTTTTTTTGACACCATTTTCTCAAAACAACAATTTGTTAGCACATGATAGAAAACCCCCGTTATTTCTCAACGTTGAGCCTCTTCATTGGGGGCAAAAATATAGGCTTATCACAATGCCATTTACACTATATTAATGTCATTTATTTAACAGAAATATTTTGAAATATTTTAAAAAGTTGACACACTGCAAAAGAAGGATCGATACAATATTTAGAAAACCACTAGTGAAATAATCAAAGATTGCGAACTATAATCGTATGATTATTTTTAATGTTAATATATGCCTTATATACGTACTTAAGGCATGCTGCTATATATACGTCAATGACATCAGAGTATGATATTAATTTTATAGCATTTTTCTAAATGAAAGACTGATTATTTTTGGATCCTGTTATTTAACAAACTGCGAAAGTAGCCTTAAATCAGTTAAGTTATTCAGAGAAATAAACCACTAGTTAAATAAACAAACATTTCAGTGTTTGGTATTCAGATATTTGAGATTTACTATACCTTCTAAAAATATCAGATTTTTTTAGATAAATTTAAAATATATTACAGGCTTTTCGAATATATTAACTAAATATATGTTATTATATATTTTACCAATAAAAATGCTAAATTTTGTTCTGAATAGTAAAATATTATGAGCTTAAATTTGCTTAAAAACAGGGCATCTTGAATGAGTAGATTTTTTTTTAAAAAACTTAAATGCATTTAACAATTTTTAATTAACTGCAGTTTAATTGACTTTCCGTCCCTTTCATATTAAAAATAAATTTAAATATTAAAATAACTAATTAATTCATAATAGGTTGTAATATTTAAGTCGAATCTATCTAAAATATTTTTAACTGCATAATTCAAAGGTGATGTCACTTATAAATTTTTGATTGCAAGCAAATAATTACATCGTATTTCTTCTTCATTAAAAGATAAAAAAAAAAAAATGATTGAGAAAAGTAAATTTCTTCAAAGCAAAGTAAAATCTTTTAAAAACTGTAAGGAAACTGAATTTAATATATTTTTTCCTTAAGTAATTTTAACGTCAATTAAGGTGATTTCTTATGTTAATACTTATGATGTCATTTAAAACACTATCGTGCTGCCATCTGTTGTGAACTGGAAAATTTAAATTTATCGCACTTGGATCTCATAACTCGGTAGCTGAGACACTAAAACAGTTCCATTTTTACTGGTAAAAATTGAGAGTTCTTAACTGATTCGATAAAAGTATTTTCTATGGGAATTAGGTAAATAGAAAGTTTGAAATTTGTATTTTAAAATTATAAACAAAGGTTACACACCTAAAAAAAAAATCTGGATTTGCGCGGTTTCTCAAAATGAGTTTTTCTAGGATTCTAGTACTCTTTCCTCAAAATCTACTGTACCCATACTGCTGATATTCACCATATCATGAAATGAGCTTATTTCATATACTAAGGAAGTGCAATTTTTTTTAAAATAAACACTCACAAATTTTTGGTAGTGCACAATATTTGTGCATAAAATTATGGGAAAATCGAATCACAAAATGCAAACATTTTGAATTTTATGAATAAAAATTTTTGAAATTATAATTATGTTCAATGTATAGAATGTTATGTTTATAATTATTCCGTAAATTTTTAAAATTATAAATGCAGTAGATGTTTATAATTTTAAAAACTTCCTTTAGGTGCAGCAAGATGTACCTAAAGGAAAGTATACATATAAAAGCAACTATGAATTATTAACTGCTTATACATTATTTTTCTTTCTGCTTGGCATTTCGTTGAATATAATACGATACACGTGTTGATTAAGGGAAAATTAAATGTATAATAAGCACTCCTTAACTCGGCATTCTATGATTCGGTATATTTTTTTTAATAAGGTAGAATTCGAGCAGTCAGGTTCAGAATTTTCGTATATTTAATCGTCTACACAGTTTCAGAATGCGAGTAAACTCATTAAATACATATTTTAATCCTTTAAATTTTTTTTTATCTAGAATGATTTATCTTTATATCATTCTAGATAAAGGATATCATTCTAAATAGAGGGGCCGCGGTAGCTTACTGGTCATGATCAAGCACTCGTGGCAGGCATGGTTTTCGTCGAGTGTATTAGCATCTGTTGCGTGAGACTATCATCGGCTCTGAGAGAAGCTGCACTGTCAGATCTGACCAAATTCGAGAGACAAATAATTGATTGACACATTTGTTTTGAGGCTCCATGACGGAAACTAGAAACGTGTGTGGAGTGTGCATGAAGTACAGTATCAACTGTTATGGTAGCAGCCAAGAAAGGCGGCAAAATGGTATCAGAAAAGCACAGTTTAACCGTTTAAACGCATAAGGACAAAAAACGTTAGCAATCGTTGGCCGCACCCGACCTGAACAGACATCGACAGGATTCTGTTTCAACCAGAACTACGCAAAAAGAACTGCTTAATCAGAAGAATGTTGGAAGAATTGGTATTCGTAATCTGCGATGAATCCTTTCAAATTTTTCATGCAACACCATTGGAGCACCAAGATGGAATCCCACAACGATTGTAATAAGTAATCTGTCCTAGAGAATCTGTATTGGCCCTCTTTAAGACAATCAATCATGCTTTTGAGTGGAGATCAGGTAGAGATACGAGTAATCTTGCCTGCTGACATTAAAATCCGGATGTGGTTGTCTTATGATCTAGGGTAGTGTTTACCAACTTTTTACACTTGCGGACCGGTGAAAATAGGAAAAATATTTCGCGAACCAGTGTCAGCTATGACGAAAGGACAATATATAAATATATACTTTATTTATATATATTAAATCTATTGTTATACAATTACAAGGTTAGTTTAGCTAGTGCGACATTTGCTTCGGCTTATTTTTTTAAATAAATTTGATATACGAGACTGCAGGTTTGATTCTATGAGACAAAGCGCATCATTAATATCGTAACAATCGATTTCTTCGTTTGGATTTTATAAATGACATAGAAGAAAAAGTTTGTTCATGTAAATATTAAGCCGAAAAAACAATTAACTATTTGATAACTTTATAACATAGTGATTGATTGCTGTTCATTAATGTCGCATTTAAAAACATCGCGAAAGCTAATGACGAAGGATCTCGTCATTTTGAGCCTCAGTTAAGCAAGAAGACGACACCTGAGCTGGAATTTCCCTCTCCAAACATCCACATCTCCCTCGGGGAGGACTTGGATCCTCTTTGGATTTAACTTACATCAGCCCCTCGACGCGGCGGGTCATTAGTGACATCAGGACTCGAATCCACACTCGATGGTAACAAAGCTAGCCGTCAAAACTACTAGATTACCTGAGACTTAACAGAGACAGAGAGAGATATTCTTAAGCGAGAAGTATTCAGAGTTGAGACAATTGTTGCATCTTATGTCTAGACTCCAGAGTAACAACATAATGGTCACGTGCAGCCCCCGAACCCCTTCAAATGAAGTAGCAGCACAGCAATGTGATTTATTGAAAGAATTGTTGAATCAAGAACATGTAAAATATTTAATTATTTTTTGTGTATTTAAAATGTGCTCTTTTGATATATATATATATATACGTCATTTATGTATTTAGGTTAATATTTGTTCAAAGTAGATGAGTGTTTTACACAACCTTAGAAAAAACACTAAAGTTTTAAAGCTTTTCGAGGACTAGTGTTGGAAAACACTAATTAAATAGACTATTCCCTGAAAAAACTACCACTCCTATCCACATTGTAAGGTGTATTAAAGAATGAATGAAGATGAATAATGTTACTGAGTTCCTTCCCTTATAAAAGGGTATCCTTGCCCATCAGCCAGGTTGAATTTTCAACCACTCTACACGAGGAATGGCTTCAAATTCCTCTAACAGATGTACGTGACCTCCATGCTTTCATTTCAGGTTGTTTACAATCTGTTATGCATGTAAAGTGTGGTCAGAACCCCTGTAAATAAATAATTATCCCTACTTCACAGGAGTTCATAAAATTACGTCTCTCACCCGTAAGTGTCTTTTGTAAAAATGTTCAGATAACCACATATTGTGTAGTTTTAAATTCATCTCATTTTATGAAAAATTACTATATAAAACGTTTTTAGTTGCATATTCGTTAATTGTTTGGTATTCAAGATTATAACACTTTCAGTATTAGATAAGTTTATTCGAATGTTGTTCGTTACATCGCGATTTCGTTGGTTGATTTTATTGGTTATTTTTTAAGGCATCCATACGGGATAGATCATGGTATATTCTAGGTTATAAATACCAAACTTTGAAAGTGACAACAGTGAAAGGAAAGTGAATACCTGGAAAAAAATAGTTTTAAAATAAAGTCTCGTGTCGTGAAAGAAAAACACAGAAAAAAAAATTGTGGATATGAACTTTCACCAATAAAATTAAACTATAGTTAAAGTGACGAATTCGAAAGCAATAAAAATTGAATTGGGGAAATTGCCATCCATTTTTTAATTGAAATTTAAAAGCTTTAAATTTCCATCGAAGATTTTGAAACGAGAATAAACATTTAAAAATATACTATCATTTAGAGGATAATTTCATAACCATTTGAAATATTTAGCATTTAATTATGGTATATTTGTCAAATATTCAGATAATAGCAATTTTTTTCTATATCTATAATATTCCATAATTTTTCCATAATAGCAATTTATACCTAAGGATAAAATATTTTTAATAAACATATTTTTTTGGTTTATATAGTAAAATTCTTGGTACTAAATGAATGTCAATGTTAGATGAAACAGCTTTGAAATGATTTACGGTAATGAACTGTTCTCAAAAATACAAAATATGTATTACCTCCAGATTCTGTGAAGAAGTCGTGAGAAGTAGTTTAATTTTCCACCTGTACTTTCCATGATTTTGAGGTTAGAAGTAGCAACTAACAGACCCCTGCAATCATTGAATAACAATTTTTAGGTATAATAAACAAAGCTCAATTCCATTTAAGAAATAAATTTACACTTACATATTCAATACTACGCCAAATTGGATGATAATATTCTGATGGTATTAGAAAAATAAAAATGCATTATATTTTTAAAATCAATAGTTGAGATACTTTTTTCAATAATTAAAAAATAACTGAGGATTTTATACATAATGTGGCTGCGATGGTGGTGTGGTTATCATGTCTGATAGTGAGCATTTCCGGCTCAGGTTCGATTCCCGGTGGTTTCGACTTGGGTTACTTCGTCCTTCCAGGATCGTTAAATGAGTTCCAAGTTCTCACACTTGGGAAGTTCCCTGGGGGTCCAGCGTCGGCTAGCCCCTGGGCTTGTACATTGCTAATAATCAGCACTCAAAGGAACAGAAAGGGCGATGCGCCCCGCCTAGTGGGACTTTTTAATCCCCGGCAGACTTTAACTTATAAATAATAGTATTGTGATAGCTAAAGATGATATATGTTAATTGATTGAAGGAGATTCATACATCTAATTATATTTTTCAGTATTACATTTTTACTTAAGAATAAGAAAATACACTAAAAGAATTTTTTCTCTCTTTATCTTTCACCAATAAGAGTATTTTTATTTTATTTAAATATATAAATATTCAGTTAACAATGGAAAATGAGTAAGTTCATAATGACCATATTTCACTTTGAACACAAGTGAAAAATCATTTTATATTTTGTTGCTATAAACTGTATGGTAACAGCATTTATGTTAATAATTCCTTAAAATCTATTTGCATTTCTAAAAGTGACGTGAAAAATTAAGATTAGAAATCTTACCGAATATTTTTATCTATAAATTTAACAAGTTTTCAATTCCCTGTGGTAGTCCTTATATACCAACGGTAACTTTACCCAGATAGATAGTCTTTAATTTTAGCTATTATTTTTTTAAATTTTAAAATATATCCCATTTATGTAAATAAAAAATTACGTTACTTTTTTCTACTTTCGCTCCAAGTTATAAGTTCATCTATATGTTCTACTTCAAAAAATTCCACAAGCTCAGTTTTCTTTGTTAATGATATAAATTTTTATAAAATAATTTAATTTAATTGTTTTCATAACTCTCCTAAAATATTTCTTGTTAAAAATAAAACTAAAAAAATGCATAATCTACTATTATTTATACAAAACGATAAAAATATCGCTCGTAAGAATTTTATTAGGATTTGTTCGTACTAATACACTAATCAACTTCCATTTATCAATAAATTCTTACTTTATAAAATTTAATGAGTAAATAAAATTGTTCTTACACATTTTACTTTTTAAAAAATGCATGTAATATGAAACATTATAATGCAGTTCCAAATCTATGACGAAGCGCTTTTCTCTTACAATGTATAAGCATGAATTATTTTCTAATGTGCATAATTTACAAAAAAACATGTAGTGCTTATCTTGACAAGTACTTTTAATTTGGAAGAGTAAAATAAGAAAAAAATCACCAAAGTTACATATACTCAGTACTATAAAATTTGCGCACCAAGAAGTATGAGTGTGATTGTTATGAAATTTAGCATGAAGGTACGTGTAAGGCAGAATGTAAACAATTAGAAATGCAACGTGATTGCGAAATGCGTAATGCTACCAGAGGGCTTTGAATTTCATAATACTTGGATTATAAAATAGGTAAGCAGATCTTGTTTGCGCGTATTAAATCTGTTGCAGTGGGACGCTTTTTAACTAGAGATACTATTACGCCGTCATATAGACAAAATGAGCAGCTGTCAGAGTTCGAGAAGGGAAGAATCATAGGGATGAAGGAAACTGAGTTGTCGGCTCGGTGAGTAGATCTCCACCTAGGCTGTTCTGACTTTACTGTGAGGAGGTGTTGGGATCAGTGGACAGGAGAGAAGTTTGTTACACGGTGACCAAGCACAAGACATCCTCGACAAACCAATGGTCGAGAAGACCGTCACATCGCATGGCACTCACACATAGCACCAAATGTCTCATTGTCCACCATCCATACACAGACAGCACCTTCTCTAAGGGCCTCTATAATTTTAGCTGAGTTTAAACTTCCTTTTTAAACCACTCTACTGCCCACGGACTACAGTTTTCCAGAAGTCGTTACGCCTTCGAACTGAAGTTCCACTCCCTGATCATCTATCCGCCTATTGCTATACATGCTTCATAGCTTTCGACTGTAGCATCCAATGGCAATACGAGCTTTCACAACTTATACTCCAAGTTTGTTTCGGCAGTTCCTCACTCTGTCGAATACCCAGGCTTTTGTTGCCTTGATCCTAATTCTAGATAACAAATTCTTAATTATGAAAACTTCTTAAATTATGATCTTAATTTTATTTTAATTATTTTGAGAGGGTAAATTAATAATCTTTAATCGGTACCTCGTAATTTTAGCCGTTACCGTCAGTTCGTACCATTACCAGGCGCCTGGCTGAAGGACAGTTGCTATCGCGGCGTCCATTAAGTGTACTGCCATGACACCCACTCTCCACCACCTCCGTTTGGAGTAGTGTGGCGCTCGAAGGGTAAATGATAATGGAGTTAAATGGCGTAAGAGCCAGGTGCAGTCATATTGCGCCAAACAACGTGTAACAGTGATCTAAATGCTTAAATGAGTGAGTGATAGTATTTTTAATAGAGCAAAGTGATGATGAGGGTGTAGTTTTGTGGGGCAAGAGCCAGATGTGTCTATGCTACGCCAAACAAGGTATAACGAGGATCTAGACGTTTGAATGAGTGATTGATGATTGTCATGGTGAATTCAATAGATGAAAGAGTCATGTAAATCAATGATTGATTTGTAACGGTGCAAAAGCCAGATGTGGTCGTGCTGCACCAAACAATGTCAGTATAGAGCAAAACTAGTACAGTATAAAACTGTGATCTAGGCAGGGTGAAAATAAAAAATGTAAAATTTTCATTGAAAAGAAGGAGGGTCGAAAATAGATAAGGATCGCTAAAGTATTCTGAGGTTGCGTCACCCGTATTTACCAAAGAGAGTAACCCCCATAGGAAAGAAAAAGATCACAAGGGTGCCTCGAAGATATGATGCCAGTATCTACCTAAGAAGTCAAGTCCCTAAGGTCCATGCTCGAAGGGATCGGACTGCAACCGAATGGAATAGGATCGTCTTTAGCAACGAATCCAGATTCAATTTTGGTAGTGATACGAATGTGGAGCCACCGTGGGGAACGTCTCAATCCTACCTTCTAAATCACCACTCCCATAACTGGTGCGATGGAATGGGGTGCATATGATGAGCATATGACACACGGTCATCCCTAATATTGATTCACGGCATCATGACAACCCAGAGGTATGTTCGTGATATTCTTCAGCCACATGTGTTGCCCCTCATGGCAGAATTCCCAGGAGCCCTTTTTCAACAGAACAATGCTCGTCCATACACAGCAAGGGTTTCACAGGACTGCCTTCGCTACATTTCCACCCTTGCCTGGCCTGGTCGAACTCCAGATTTGTCACCAATCGAGCATATCTCGGATCATTTGGGATGGCAAGATGGACACCCTACGAGTTTGGTCGAATTAAAGGCGCGTTTACAGCAACTGTGGAGCGATATGTCGCAGGACATCATACGGGACTTGCATGCCTCAATGCCCAACTGTATCACATCATGCATTCATGCTACAAGAGGACCAATAGGGTACTGAAACCTCCATTCATTTGTAATTTTTCCAACAATAAATAATAATTTTGCTTTGATTTTGTAATAACTTTCTTGCACCAACGTTGTATGTTGTATGTAAAATTTCGTTTCATTCTGGCAACTCTTTCTTGGTGAGCAAATTTTTATGGCAATAAGTGTACATTATACATAAAGCAAACTAGGCTCTGAATACACATGCTTTAAGTTTTCTTTGGTGGATTTACCACAGAAAAAAACGTAACGATACAACTACTTACAAATACAGATGGAGTATGAAAAATTATCTTTTTAATAACTTCGAAATATTTTTTTATTACATTTATTCCATGAAACATTGAGGTTGACACTGAAAAAAAATCTTCGCAAGTTCGATTTTAAATAAATATATTTTAATTCTAATTCATGTCGAATACTTTACTTGCTCTCTTCATTAATTAAGTGTGAGATAATTTCATTAATTCAATCATTTTTTGTGGGACTACCACGGTAACACAGATTTTAAGATTAAAAGCAACCACATAAATAAAAGTTTTATGTAACTTATTTTTCTCTAAGTCTCTAAGTCCTCTATATTTTAATTTTTGGCATATTTAGTGAATTACTATGAAAACCTAAGGTAACTTTTAAAAGCATTCTTTTTCAACATTTTTGACTCATTTCTGAAACAATATATATGTTACTCAATGTATATTACTCAATGTTAATAATTAGATACTTACCCAATCATGAAGAAAGTATCGACAGAAACCCAGGAATTTGTAATGATTTGGAAGAATATATCGTCCATGTACGTCTTGGCATGACTAAGTCGAGCTGAAAGAAATATTTCGTTTTTTAAAAACCTTATACCTTGAAAAAGGAAAGCTTATTAATTAGAGGAATTAATCTAGAATAACATTTTCTTGTGTTCTAATAAAATATGCCAAAAAATTCCGAAGAGATGTTTTTCCTCTTATAACTGGAAAACCTATAAATTAAATTAGGGGTCCGGGTGGTTTACAATCGAGATAAAACAGGCAAAATAGTTATTGAAACTGTTAACGTACAATCTTGAAAATATGCTCCCTTCTAAATATAAAAAAAATATTTAAATACAAAAATTAAGAGGG
>BMAW01063643.1:0-14436 GCA_019974015.1 Nephila pilipes | reverse complement strand
GCTAAGCTGACAACTTGATACCAACGAATTTCTTAGATACACTGTCGGCAAAAAAGTTATGCCTAATTCGTAAAATGCAGGGGGAAAAGGAAATAGTTCTAAATAATTTATAGAGAATCATGTTGAAAGTGAAACTTTATCTTTATGTGAAATAGTAGAACTCTTCATGCTCAAGCCCTGAGCTCGTCGGAACACTGATAAACCGGATCTTTCGGCACAAGTGGCTCAAACAGGTTTCGTGCAATTCAGCGGTTGCACAGAATGAACGATGGCACAAAGACAACAACGGGGTATGTTTGCGAAAGAAAGCCTCAATGGGATTCTCAAATCGAAGTATCAGGAATTCTTAATGTTCCTCAGCGGCAGATATCAATATTGTGGCGTTTCAAACAAACTGCGGGAAATATTAACCGACGAGAAGTACCTGGTTGGTGAAGAGTAAAACCCGTCCACCTAGAGCGATATCTGGCAATAAGTGAAGTTTAGGACAGTGGATCTGTGTGATGTTCAGTGAAGAATCTGGCTTTCGTCTAAACGCTGAATCTCATTGGCCAACTATATGGCGAGAACGAGCAACTCGTTTTCACTAGGGAAACATCACGGAAAGACATTGTTCTTCCTGAAGAAGAGTTATGCTGTAGGAAGGCCACCTACTGAATGGCTGAACAGACCTCCATATCTTTGAGATGGAGTATGAGATTGCTAAAAGATATATAGAAAGTGATCACCTGTTTCCAGTTGATGTAAGTCCTCACTAAATATTAATGGATGATAACGCACCTTGTCACCATGCGAACATTTCCTTGAAACGGAAAATATTTAACACATGCCGAGGCTTGTTCTCTCATCTGATCTGAATCCAATCCAGCATGTGTGGGATATGCTCAGTAGATACCTTTTAGCCCTTTCTAACTCACCAAGATCCGTTCCAAGATTGAAAAGACCTCTTAGGGAAGTTTGGAACTATTCGAGCTCACAACACAACAAGAATGTTGTAGCAAATTTAGGAAATCATCGTGCAATGTGCCTGTCAGTCAGAGGAGATAACTCACCTTATCAAGCTGCAGTATCATTTTTTTTTATTTCAATTGCTTTTCGCTAAAGTGTGAACTCCTTTTACACCCAGTTTTCTTTCAATCAGTTTCTTTGGATAAAAAAATAATATTATCGTTCTTTCGCACTTAATTCTTATTTTATAACTGTTTTACACTACTGGTATTTCATGTTTCCCACATTCTTACTTATATTTCATTCATTATTCCCTCAATAATCAATTATGCTTAACTTTTGGACACCAGCTCACTCATTTAACTCAGATAGCTCATTTTTTAATTTACTTATTGCAGAAGCTCTTGAACAGGAATTTATAAAGTTTAATATTTTCTATAATTTTGTGATAACAAAACATTTAATCTGAAGAAAAAAAATGACGTCTGAAATGAAAAATTATTAAAGTTAATTAACTAAATTAATTAAGAAGTAAGTGAACATATCGGTTTATTTCTCTCTGAAATATTATTGGCCATATTCAGCTGTGAAGAAAATTACGAAAGGTAATGAAGGTATTGTTATGATTCTTATTAACCGCTCTTTCTTTTATGTCGGCTTCTTTTTGCCAAAGCTTCTACTTGGCGAAATAGCTTCAGAAAAATATTTTCATGCGATAATTTCCCCATAAATATTTAATTTCGATGTAACAGAATTCAAAAATTATTTAAGTGCTTCTTTCCTCATCTAACTCTATTCCAACAGTTCAATTTAATGAATCTCAAGTTTCTTCAAAACATTAGAAATTCCAAATAGTTCATATGTGTTCTTTGAAGCGGAGATAAAGCAGACCCGACCTAAGAAAAACGCAGAATTCCTTGGCAGACACCGGAAAGAAAGGTCCGTTCTGCTCAAATCTCCAGTCCGAAACACGAATAATGTTCTAATTTATACACAGCCGTATTTTTTTTTTTTTTTTTGTTAATATTATTAAATATTTAGTACTTTAAATTAAACATTTCTCAATAAAAAAATATCAAAGAATTCCTTCCAAACATATAAAAGCTATTAAATTATATTAGGAAATGCCAGGTAGTTTAGCAGTTTTATTTAAAATATATTTATTTAATTTATTATCAATTCGCTAATTCGTATTTAATGGTAAAAACTGTTAAATAATATTTATGCCATTTAATTTTGGTTGGAATCTCATCTTTTTTGAAGAGATACAAACTATTGTGAAGGAAGCTAAAATAGTTTATGAACAAAACAAAGTGTATATACTGCTTTAAATTTCGTATTTAAAACATTATCCTGTTGAATACATGTCAGAATTTTTCACTTCCATAAATCAAATTAGTAATTAACAAAATTGTAAAAAAAAATCTTCTCAGCTTTAGACACACATAGAGATAGATAGATACACTCTACTTATTTAGATAAAAACACTCAATAACAAAAAAAATAAACGACGCTCTAAGAAGGAGTTGTCCGATGGAGACAAAAATTGGCAGATAGAAAAATCATGTACAGAATAGAAAGTGATTAAAATTTCAGAAAAATTGAATGATTTATTTCAGAGTTACATAGTTACAATGTAACGAGCTCAATAAGGTGAGGTAAGTAACTCTTGGTTGAGGGCCTGCATGGCGTACAATAAGGAAAGCAGGATCGGCACGCTGCCCTGGGCGTCTCCAGACACATCTTCAATGATCGTCAGGACACAGTTGGAAGCGGGATTCATTGCTAAACACTATACCTCCCCAGTCAATATCATTCCAACCTGATCGAATCAAGCACCACTGTAATGTCTCTCAACAGTGTGCAGGCGTGAGTGGCAGGTGGCGTAGCAGTCAGTACGAGCGCAGATTTTACTCTATCAGCTCTCTGTGAATGGTCCATTCTTGCCAGCATCTTCTAATCACCGCAACGTATCGACTCATATGACCAGAGATTCTTCGATTTGCCCAACCCGCCTCTTTCAAACCAATACTACTTTAAAACTCTAAAGTTGCTCGAAATGAGCCCGAATCCAGCGGGGAGGTATTTTTTCAGTCGTTTATAGGTATCCTTAATTGCAATGCATCAGAAAAGTTGACCATCAGATTGTGAATATTATATACCTGCTGAGTGCGTAGTTCCAATGTGGTGTAGCTTTCGTTATTCATTCATTGTTCACCAAAATTTAATCATTTGCATGTTCGGATCATAGATTAATTTATTTTAATCATAGATCATAGATTTATTTATTAAATTTAATCATTTGCATGTTTAATCATAGATTTTGCGGACACTTGTGTGCTGGTGGCACGTCTGATGGTTGATAATGATGAATCAGGTGCTGTTACGGCTGATCGGACAATCATTCTGTCCTCCCGATCTGCTGTGGTCGTAGGTCAACTGCTACCATCATGCCAATGTCCACCCATTCTTGCCAGTATCTTCTAATCGCCGCATCTCTTCGACCCATATGACGAGCGATTCTCCGATTTTCCCGACCTGCCTGTTTCAATCCAATGATACGACCTCTTTCAAACTCTGTAATCAATCTAATTGTCAAATCTAATCTCTGTTTCTTGCTCGTAATGAGCTCTAATAATGCTTTGAGGATTGTTTCAATCGTTGAAAGGTATTCTGAATCTCAATGCAACAGAAAATTTGACAATTAGATTGAGAATTGCCTCTTATATACACCTGCTGAGTGCGCAGTTCCGATGCGCTGTAGCTCCCTCTATTCATTCTTTGGACACCAAATTTTAATCATTTGCCTGTTTAGTCCAAATGTCTTAGCATACGAAATTTTATTACAACCGGGCAACCCTTTCTTGGTGCGTCATTTTTTTTTTTTTTTTTGTTATAGAGTGTAGTTTCAATTTATTTCTGAAATGGAATTTAAACTATTCATCTCCGAGTTAAAAAATGATGATTTGAATCAATTTGAAAGAGTAGAGTAAATGTGGTTAGAATAAAAGCAATTTTATCAAATGTATTGAAAAAAATCAATATATTGCAGAGTATATTTGTAAGTCGTTTTCATGGTCTTGCAAAAGAAGAAAACTACATTCTCGTCTTAATAAATCCATTTTCACGAAGTGAACAAAGCATAATACAGGTGCCTAGTAGCATGCAAATGGAAATGAAAGGTTTGAAAACAAATTCATTTAAAAAATAAAATTTGATTAGCTTCTTCTATTTGAAAAGGCTTTTAACGTAATTTCTGGTGTTCATTACCAAGTGAACATTACCCGGAACTAAGAAAATTTGCAAAAAATTATATATCACTTCGGAACGACTTAAGAATGCGAGCAAGTATTTTCATAAAAAAAATGATTAATAGCAAGACAGAGTCGCGAATAACTGAGATTCAAATTTGAAGAATTATTTTCTGTTTTTTCCGTTATAAATTTAACATCAAACTTTAAAGGACTAGTGAATTCCAAATAAGCTCAAAAGTTTCATTAATGGTAAGTAATGCCAACATTTCTTAATATATATTGTTTAGTATACGATAATTAAATCATTTAAAAATGAATTTTGTTTATAAATGTACTTCTGTTAAAAAGGTTATTAATCATACTCCAGGGCTGAATATATAGTAAACAGAGAAAAATGTTCCACACTGGTCCAGCTCTCAGTGCCGACAACTGTGATCTAGAGTTACCTTCACTAAACGAATCTCTCTGGCAGCTATAGCACAACCAACAAAATGCCAAACAACAAAAGAATTAACATAGAATTTAACTTAAACTATGAAAGGAAAAATATTCTTATAAATCATAATGAACATTCGTACTATCTCTTAATGTGTGAAGAAATGCATATTAATTCGTTAAAAATAATAGAGACTTCTGATTGTTAAAAACAACTGGATTTTAAAGTTCTCGAAAGATGTGATGTGGAACTAAGAGGAATAAGGTACCAGTTAAGGTGTCGCCCTCATTACTTGACCATGGTTCTGAATTACCTACTTGCTCACCATTTGTCTTTAAGTTGCCATACAGTATTACATTAATTCATACCAATCACCAACTGAAAACATAATGCAACGATTTAAATACCAAACATTAATGTTATCTATATTTTGTGTTATTATTAAAAATTATTGAGTAAAAAAGTCGTACATATTTAGATTTCGTGTGAATAAGGTTTCTTGGAGTTAATAATTTAAAGAAAAGGCTATTTCTCTCCACTCGTGGAAATATAGAATTCCTTTGATTTTCACCAATACTGATACATTGATCTTTGAAAAACATGTCGGACTGCCCGGCGATATGTACGGGCGGTAGGGCGGACGGTCAAGCGGCGACCAATTAAACTTGGCCAATTCATCGTGTGTGACCCTGGAGACATATTAATGCTCATTAGCATGGAGCAGAATCATACTCTTCGTGAGCAGCCCTGGTCTTTTGTTCTTGATGAACCTACATAGACTTCGGAGTGTCTCACAATACACATCGCAGTTATTTGTTCTTCTGTGTTCGAGGAATTCATTAAGTAGGGGACTTTGGACATTGAAAAAGACGGTGAGCAACACCTTGACGGCTGACGAAACGGATTTAAAAATTTTAGGGGAAGGCAACGACGCATGTTTCCATTGCATGCTGTCCTGCTATATCTCTGGCTTGTAGTGATTGCAGCAGCTCTCATCACCTGTGATAATCCATTTTAAGGAATCGGGGAATTCATGATACCGAAACAGATGTTGAAGTGCCCATACGCAGTTCCTTTTGCTGGTCGGTGGGTTGCTTCGAAACCCATTGCACACACACTTTCGATAACAACCTGTTGAGAACAATTGTCCACACTATTCCAACGCTGACATCAGTCTTCACCGCCAGCATTCGCAGTGTAACATGCCGATCACTTCTCACTCGGTCGTCTACCTTGTTTATGCGGTCGGACGTGATCACTGTTTAGCCTGGTCTCAGGTTATCAACCAATCTCCCGGTCAGCACGAAAACAGGTCCTCCATTTTCTCACTGACTTGTCGGACACACAGCCTTCCCCATAAACGGTCGCCATCCGGCGATGAATAGAGGCTGGGTTAACATCTTCCGCTGTCAGAAATCCGATAACGTCTCGCTATTCCACAATCGTCGAATTTTGCAATGTGAACGAAATCATGTCTTCACACGCACTGCAGAGTCAATTGAACGGAGCTCTTTATAAGAGCCTCTTCTCTCTCCTGGGCATGCAGGCGCCCGCGCATGCTCCGATCTATGCCGGAGACTCCATTCGTATCCCTCGATGTCTCCTCGTTCTCCCATAGCGGCATAAGCAATTATGTTAATGGTTATGTTGTTACGACGTTTCGTACCTTTTCACTTGAACACCCCTTGAATAATTTTGGGGAAACCAAGGATTTTCTTTTATCTCTTCATTTCGTAACTATCATTGCGAATAACTTTAAAAAATGTTTGGTATTATATTTTACTGCACCAAATACTTTCATTAATTTCTTTCGAAAATTACGGCACGTAACCAACATATTAAGATAATTAAAAAAAACTTTTTGTGCGATATATGGGTATTCTTGATTAATGCATTCACTTAATTGAGCTTGATTTTCACAGTACTCTATTCTATTCTATTCTTCTGTCAGTTCTAAGAGTCATACTTTTGCGGTTATTATAAGCTAGATAATTTCGAGGCTATATATAAAAATATACACATTTATATATTCAAATTGCCTCTCTATATTTTTAATTGTTTTTAAATTAGGGTATTCTAACTTCATTCACTCTTAACAAAAAAATTTATGGAAGACCAGCAACTTATATATGTGTTCATAAGAATTTTATATTACTGAAAGATTTTAAATGTTACATACTTTGAGATAATTTTAATGATAATAAAGAAAAACATATACGCATTTTCTGACATCACAAAACACATAAATAAAAATACATTTTCTTATGGAAAAGAAAATTAAATGCCATTTAGAGGTCGTTGGAGCCGAATGGCCATGAACGCGAGCCGGCGTTGTTTCGGTCGAGTCTGGGTTCGAATCTAATGCTACCTAAGACTTGTCCAGTAGATGAGATGTTGCACATTAAATATGTCGTGCTTCTTGTCGTAGAGTTCTCAAGTAAGACTGGGGTTGAAGTTAGGAGTGTGGGATGTCATTTAAAGTAATCGTTCTCGTCATTTGAATGGAGTTCAAAATTATGAGGTACGTCTCCATTAGACTTTGAGTTGCTTCTTAGTGTAAAGATCATAAGCTGTCAGTAAAAAAAACTCTTAATATAAATGAAAATTTATGGCAGGAAATAATATAAATGATTATTATTATCAAAATATGATCATTAAAAATTTTAATAGGATATTAATAGTGATTTTTTTTACTAACTTAAATTTAAAATTCTTGTATATGAATTTTTGTAAGCAGTAAGGTAAAAAAAAAAGCCCAAAATAATTCAAGAGAGTCGTTTTATATACTTTATTTATTATCGTAAAAATTTAACAAAATTTAAATAGTAACAACAATTTGTTGTCTTCCTCATTTTTTATAAGAGAATGATAAGTTTTGCTCCGAGGAACATTACTTTCTTTTGAGGAATTCTGAACACTATGGATGTTAAAACAATTGATATTTATGTGGGTGGTATCGGAGTCTAAGAGAAGTTTTTACTGCAAAAATGATGATCAACGGATCCGAATAATATCTTTATTTAATAAAAGTAAAAAAAATATGTTCCCTATTTGCAAATGATTTTCGGTGCACTTCAAAGTCACAATGTTAATCATTTCATGTCAGAAAGAATCTAATTAGACGGCTTACTCTTTTCTCTCTCTCAGCACAAAACGTAACCATATGCGGCGATGGGTGATTCTGCCTCTTGATCTTCGTCACCGTTTCGACTCGGAACTAACTGCTATCGTGAAAGAAAAGGCAAAGTGCAAATGACATTCACAACGCCTTTTGTGAGCTAATTATACGATGCATCTATTACAAAGTTAATCACTTTTCGATAGCTCAATATTCTCAAAAGTGTAATTCAAGAAAATGATACTAAGAATATATGGCACTAACACGTTACTAAGTGGACAGTAAATTTGTTTATTACTTTTGCGCAGAACTCATTGACTTCTCCCTCTAAGGAGTCTAAGGATACACTGAATACAATCACCTAAAAACGTCAGAAGTCATCTTACTCTGTCATACAATATACATTGAACTATGACTATGATAAAATGAAAACCTTACATTTATTTCATCATTATTTTGTGTTGATAGTTATTTATACTTGTTCCTGCCGCATTAACTCAGTTGTATTAAAGTTCGTTTCCATAAGAAATCTTTTTCTAAACAAATGGTATGTGATGTTAGAAAATGAGCCTTTTTTCAATGATTATTTAAATCATCTCACAATTATCATTCAAAAACATAAAATTCTTCAAAAAATTAAAGTACACATACTAGTTAACGCATATTTCATCCGTTTTTTCTCTCCCACCCTCTGATTTTTTTAAATCAATTTGGTACATGAATTTTAATACTATAAGATCAATTTAATTATTATTATTTTTAAAAAAATTAACAAATTTACTAGATTATTCTACTATTCATCACAGCAATGCTGTCTCTAATAAATTTTAGAAATAGATACAATTAATCTCCTAGATCATAACACAATGAAATTCCTCAAATTTCACTGCAATAAAATATTTATGAGATTTTACATTTTGCGTTAAATCATTGAAATGAAATTAGATAAAAACTTTCAAGGCTATGGATCGAAATACAGATCCAGTTTTAATAAAAGAGTTAAACGCGTTATGAGGGAGCTTTTAAGGAGCTATAGAGAAATTCATCAAAACAAAAACAAAACAAAAAAAGCAGAAAAGAAAAGAAATCATGAAGAACCACAATTACGAGTTTCCTTTTAACTGATATTTCCATGGGTCACTCCGCCAAACATTTAACCAAAAACATTTCCGAGTGACGTTCTTAATTCATAAAGGCAAGCAACATTCTTGCCTGTAATTTTCCGGGAGGGCTTTTCATAAAGAAATTAGATATCTGAATTTTCATAGAAAAAAATGTTTCAGACAAATAAGACAACACATAATTTGCATTTTCAAAACATTTATTAATATTATATGATACATATGGTAATGTTCTAAGAATATGCACATAATTGAACAAAGTTATGTATAATGTAACAAAAGTACATGATAAATAAATTATTATCTTTTCTCTTTTGTCATTCTCGAATGTATAAAAATAATTAAAAACAAAATAAAATTCTAAAATGAATTTTCTTTTTATAAATAAAGCGACGGACAAAACTTGACCCTTAAAATGATGTAATGTTTTTCAGCAAATATTACATATATCTCAATGAAATATGTCGGAAACTTGTTCAGGTGTTCATTTGTGACGTCAGACTTTTCACGGTTTACTTTTCAATAACCTCAAGGATTTTTTGTAATTTCAAGTGCCTAAAATTGCAACTCTTTGCAAACCGAAAGAATCGTGATTTGATAAATTTTATAAAAGTAAGAATAGAAATAATTTTAGGATATATAAGGAAAATAGAACTGATAGGATGTAAAAGAGAGACAGATGATAACAGCAAGCTGATAGATATTTGTAAATTAGAGCGGAAAATTGTGATTGATCATTTGTATCGAAATTATTTAAAAGCTGCACATAGTCAGTGTGATAAAAGTGAAATCCGCTGTATTCAAAATGTTTTTCAATCGAGGCGAGTGAGTTGGTAACCCAAAATTTTATTGTTTAAATATAAGCTAAGGTCAAAGAGAGTTAAGAGGGATTAGAAAAAGAACGACTTTACATATTTAATGCAGATACAAAGAAACTGTGTAGACTTTTTCTTTTCTGACGTCTTTGCAGTTGGACTTGTGTGGCTGTGGTAATCTATAAAGATCATAGTCACGGACTGGTGGCCGGTGTTGTTTTCGAGAGTTGATGGTCCGATCCCTGGTGCCATTTTCGCCCAACCGTGTAGCTGGGTTGGAGCACGTTAAGTCTGATCGAGGTCAAAAGTTCTCCCATTGGTGGAATGTGGAAGTTTAGAAAGGGAAATTCCTGCTCTGTTGTCATCTTCGTCATTTGAGAGACGTTCAAATATACGAGCTCCTTTTCTAATAACCTTCGTATTGCTTCTCATTGTGACGTTAATAAACAGTCTTTGGATGTCTGAGGCATTTAATAAATGAAAGGCACATAGACGCTAACATTTAAAAATTATACACACTATTTATAAAATGGCTAGCTTTTTCCACGAATACATGATGAAGAATTTTGTAAGAAAGAATACTATTCTAAAAATACTACTTCTTTAAAGTAAAATACTATTTTAAGCATAGTTTCAACTTAATAACATATATTTAATTGAAATTAAAATTTAAGGCATTTTTAGGTTATTGAATAAAACACCGTAAGTTATTAGAAATGCTGTAAAAGTGAATATAATATTTCTGTTTATAATGCATATGTTCCACGCAGTTAATTTGTTGTGTTTCATCATTCTCTCATAAACTATTTTATCTATTCCTAATTGCTTAAACCTGCTTTCTCTATTGAATAACAGTTCCATGTTGTTGGAAAAGCGATTCTGGACAAAGTCGGCTAAGAAAACTATAAACACAAACATAAAGAGATACAGCATATTTATAATAATTAATAGCACGTTCCGAATAGGGTCTATTTTCTTATTATCCCACACCAAAATTGTATAAAAACACTGAATACTTGTTTTGAAAAAAGCTATAAATATTGAAAAGGACATCAAATGCTCTAATTTTCTAATTGCATGTAGCATCTTTTGACATTTATCCCATTCTGAAAAGATATTTCTTTGCAACATAAATTTAGGTAACTTTCCAAACAATAATAAAATGATCACACAAATTAAGCAATAAAAATACATTGTTATGTAATAAACTGCATATCTCGAATGACTGATTCCGATATCAATTATTGCAAAAACTATAATAGATAGGAACTTGAAATCGGAAGGTATCCAATAATATGTGCATGAATATGGAACGGGTACGTAAAACTTATTATTCGAGCGTAAAATCATTGAAACGACTTGTAACCATAAAGGATAAAACATTACGCTTGCAATGGAATACAAAAACAGTTTTCGTTGCTGTCTGATGTTCAATTTGCTGATTAAATATTCAGAAAGATTAATTAGTTCCAATCGTTTCTGAAACAAGTTCCACCAAAGTATAAAAATCATTATGTTATCAACAAATAGCATTTTATGAAATGTATTACCCATTTCTTTTTCGGTAATGAGGCAAGTTATAATTTTCACTAAATGTAGAATTCTTATAGAATGAAAAATTGCAACAAATATGTAAATCCATAATTTCTTATGTGTAATTATCAGTCCCGTAGACTTAAAACACCACGCGATAAACGAAAGAAGTAAAGGACGGTTTAAAGAATTATCGTTTTTCATTCTGTGTCTTTCAATTAATCTGCTTTACACAGCGAAAAGTTCAAAAACAGTTTTAATCATTGCATGTATTATATTTTCTATTGATAATTGTTTAGTCGAGTAAAAGTCACTTTAAATTTTAAAATGTGAATAACTTTTGAGAAAAAAAAAATTGTGGGAAGAAGGGAAGAGGAGGATGTTTGAGTACCTGAAAATCAAGGCTTGGAATTTCAATTAAGGAAAAACACATAATTTATGATGTTGGGTTTCTCGTAATCTTCTCTTCACTAAATTCAAAGATTTTTTTTTGGTAGTTTGAATAGCATAACATTACAATTTCTTCCCAAACAAAATGAAATGGGATTAGGTAAATTAGATGAAGATTGAAGTGAAGTGAAATAGAGATAGTCATATAGAAATGAAAGGGAAATAGCGGATAACGACTTGTTGATTGAAATTCATTATTTGGATTAAAACATATTAATTAGTTCTGTGTAATGAAGTGAATTCAAATAAAAATTGGCTGTTTGTTGAAGTTGAAGAAATGAGAACGAGTTAAAATTGTAAGCTGAGATTTCATATTTAAATCCTAATCTAGGATTGTTAAATTAACTGGGGTTCGAGAGAGAAAAAGAGACTTTATCTATGTTGTATTAATCAGTAAAGTATTTTTTACTTTACTTTGTGTATCTTCTCATCTTATCTATGCTGCATTAAAAAATAAAGTATTTGATCTCGATCTTGAGAATCCTCTTATCTTATCTATGTAGCAGTAACAAATAAGGTATTTTAACTTGCTCAAGAGTACCTTCTTATATTATCTATGGTGCATGAATAAATAAGGTATTTTAACATGCTATTGCGAACCTTCTTATCTTACCTTTGCTGCATTAATAAATAAGGTATTTTATCTTGTTATTGTGTATCTTCAATTGGATTTGAGTGACGAATAACTATTTCATTAAAAGTCTCAATGTCCGTTTTATTAAATAATGAAGAGCAGTCGTTACAAATTGAGCAGCGGGTGAATTTTTTTTAGTATTACTATGACAATAAAGGTTCTCTCGTTCTAAACAGAGAACACATGTGTATCATTGAAGAAGATCCCCTTCAAGGCCTATGGTACTGGCCTCGTTTAAACATATAGAGAAAGAGAGTCGGTGAAAGTTGCTCAAGACTCGGCTCGACTCATAGACAGGTCAGTCTTGCTCATGTTGAGGAACGGTACTGCTGCAAAAACCAGGAATCATAGAACAATCGTTACCGAGAACTGAGAATCAGTCCTGACGTTCTCCTCTGGCCTCATTGCACCACATTCTTTTCTATGGGCGCATCTGAACAATCATAATTCCCCGCTTAGGCTAAACCCTTTATACAGCTGTCAAAAATTCAAGGGACACAGCTATTTATATTGAAGACTGTTATAAAAAATGTGATAAAAAGAGCACTTATTTGATAACTGAGTATTGGTACTAGTTCAAAAGATGCCGCTTTCTATACATCGTTCAAATAAAAATTCTAAACAGTGTTAATATTATATATATAAATAAATATATTCTGTGGGGAAACACATTGAAAACTACATTCATTTCAAATTGTAGCGTTACTTTCGGTCCTCCGTGTATACTGTTTGATGCCTTTCTTTGTAGCATTCATTGTTCGTTCCATTTCAACTTTTTGTATCTTTAGAAATTAAAGGAATAAAGTTGCAGTTTATCGATTATGAGTGAGGAACATTAGTTGCGATTTTTCTACATAGAGCTATAAACAGAGATTAATTTATTGCATTTAACATATTTTTTAAATTTTGTTAAAGACGTCAAATTTAATTTAAATATTTCTGAAGCTGATTTAAACAAATAAAACGTTGGTTGACTACCACAAAAGGATATGTTTGAATAATTATACTATTGTATAAGAGAGAACAATATTACATGAATAAAAGTCAATAATAATACATGAAATGAGATTTAAATCGTAATTTAATATAAATCGAACAATTACAGTAGAAAAAAGTATGTTAAGCCGCTTCAGAATAATTTATTAATGCAAACTAAATTAAAATAACAAAACTAAAATAAAATGTTCTTTCGTTAAAAGAAATCTATAAAATAATGTGATTGAATTGAAATCTAAAATCAGTATATTTTTACTAATATTGAAATAATTTGGAAAAAAAACCAATGTTTTGGCATACATTTAAATGTCCTTTATTTCATAATCCAATGCAAAGAAAATAGCTTGTACTTTGTATCGTCAAAATAAACTAGTTTGAAAACTATTCTCATTAAAAACTCAAAACATAGAGCGTTTTAGAATGAACAATACCGGTTCTGTCATGTAAATAAGTAAATTAATAATATATATCGTTCTTTCAACTGCTATGATATTCCTATTTCAATACAAATGAAAGAAATATTTCAAAATATATTACGACTTTAACAAAATATAAATAAAAAATTTTTAGTTCATGTTATCAATAGAAATTTTGTCGAATTTTACATAAAACATTAAAAATAATATTTAAATCTCTAAATCCCTTTTCAGAGTATTTTTTGTATCAATAATGATATATAATTATTCTAATTTCCTTTTATGTTGAAAGTGCATTATAAGCTAAGAAAGATTAGAATAATTATTATTTTTAAAACTATTAAATACAATATTTTAGAAAAAAATAATTTGAAAGAACTATATTAGAAGAAAGAATAGTCTTTATATATTCATTTTGATTTTTAGCTTAAATTGAAAAGTCTTTCATTTGATTGGATTGCATTTTGGTAATGTATTCTAAAAACAAATGAACGAAGGATTTTCAGTAAAACAATTGCTTATATATTTATTGAGTTTATCGTAAAATGTAATCGACGTGTAAGCTGAAAGCGTAATCAGCACTCAGTTCGAAGCAGAGCATTAAAAATCGCAAATTTTTTTTCCAAATAATTCTTTAATTATTTTACGATCAATATTATATAAGTTTAGTTTTAATTGGAATATCTATTATAAATAGAGATATTAAGTAGAGATA
>BMAW01063637.1:2073-14479 GCA_019974015.1 Nephila pilipes | reverse complement strand
TAGAAAATAAAAAAAAATCTTAGCGATATACTTCGTTAAGTGTAACATGAAAAATAATACTATATTCGTTTACTCTTTATTGATGAGTTACTAGTCTTAGAAATTATTATCGGTGTGTGTTTTTCAGCAGTTATTGCTCATATTGTAATGAAAATGAAGCCTCTGTTATGAAAATTTGGTTTTTTATGTGCTTTAAATAAGGTCAGTTACATATATTTAAATAAATACGAATATAAAGAATAGATAATACTACAATAAAATTTTAAAAAGTTCTATGTAAAGTTTCGTAAATAACTGATTTAGCCAACCAAGATTCGCTTTCCTTTATAATTATTATTAAATTACTGAGAAATGGACAACAACAAACTTTTCGATATTAAAATTAAAAGAAACGATAAGTTATTAAATTGAATATATTTAGGCTAAATGTAAGAAAAACTAAAGCAAACGATAAATTATAAAGTTGAATATTATATAAGCTACATGTAATTAAAATTAAATCAAACGATAAGTATTATTAAATTTAATATATTTAATCTAAATATAATTAAAATTGAAACAAAGGATAGAAAATTGAAAAGTGTTCTGGTACGCCAAAACTGATCCATCAAAAACAATATCTCTAGATGATTAAAAAATGGCTGCATCATAGCTGTCTTAAAGTTCGAATAATGATATTTATTTTCAGTCATATCTTATAGTTCCAGTTAGTTCTGACTTAAGTTTATATTTATCGATAAATAAATTAAATATTATTTAATTCTTATATTTCTTTCACTTTATTAATAAAAAAAAATTGTGAAATTTATTACGACAGATTTTTTGAAAATTGAGTTCGTTAGTGGTGAAAGCGGATATTAGACATATATCACATACATTTTATTTCAATCAATAGAAATTCCAGGAGAAATATATATTATAGCGTATTTTGAAAATTAAAGTTCGTTAATGCCAGTTAGTTGTTTGTTAGTTGTTCGTTGAAACAGACAAAAAATAAGCAAAAAAACAAAAAATTTTTTGAAAAGTGGTCAAGGTGGTACGACATTTTGGGTTAGCTAAAATAATGGCCCCTTGGTGACTAATGACAAGTATTTTTTTTAACCCATACGTAAGAATATTAGTTTGAAATATTATACATATTCTTTAGTAATTTAACATTTTAATTATAAATGTTCTTGAAAATTATATTTTATGTGACTGATTAAGAAGAAATGTTAATTAACTAAAGATTTTAAAGCATTTAAAAATAATATAAATATGTGGTACGTGTATTTTTTGTATTAGTATTCCAAAATTAATACTTTCATGAATTGTATATTAAAAGGAGATGATTAAATTTCTAATAAAGAATTCTAAAGTGTCTTAAATCTAGAAATTATACATTTGTTCCCTTCGTAATAATTAAATTTGTTGTGTTTAGGATATTATTAATGGTGATTATTGATAAACTTCGAAGTCAGCAATAACTATCTAAAATATAATGTGATATTAAGATGATATTAGTATTTATTAAATGAATGGAGACATGAAAAAAAAACAGAGAGAGTCTTTGTTTCATAATTTATCTTAATTGATCTATCATTATTTTTATTTTGAGGATAAAAAATGTAATGTTTTAATATATTATACCATTCAATAGATATAACATCACTCTCTCTGAATGTAATATTTTAATTATAAATACCACCGAGGAACTGTGATAAAATTTGTTAATTGATACCTTTAAACAAAGTGTATGATGATATCGATCGTTAAATAATACATTAATTTAAAAAATATTTTAAAATTTTTCGTACAGTGGACAAAGTATTATCAACTTACTCGTTTGAAATATTTTTCAATTTATTTTTTACTACTCATGAAATTGGATTTATTTTCTGGCTGATTCCACTGAAAAAAAAAAAAAGAAATTAAAGATTTTATTGAAAATAATATTAATAAAATTTTATTTTTTAATCGAAGAATTAAAATGACAGCAAAGACGTCAAACATGTTAGCTTTGCTGTTTTAATTAATGGTGCATTCGAGTAAAGCGATGACTTGCAGTTTACTGGCTCCATAATTTTGAGCCTTGATCAAATATAAAAGACGACTCCTGAACTTGCACTTTTCTCTACAAGAGCAATGTCAAGCTTAATTATTATTTAATGCGTGACAGCTGACGTTATATGTCAAGTCAAAGGAACAGCTTAATTTGAAACAAGTTATCCAATTAAGACGATCAGCAGAACTTTAATCAGTATTTAGATAACCAGGATTGTGTGTGTTTTAAAATTAACATTTCAATTAGTGTACAATTTTTTTTCTTTGCTTTTATAGATTTCTTCTTAAAGTATCATTATTTCATTTAATTAAATTCTTTGAATCTAACATTAATTATTTTATTTTCTAAATTGAAAAATATTTTAATTCAAATGAAAGAATTATTCAAACAGACAATAAACTTAATAACATTTGTTAATATCCGGGGCATTAATACTAACTTATTTTACAGATCGTCACCATTGGTATCAACAGGCAAAAGCACAGTTGATGCGAAACTTGAGGGATGTAGACAGTACAGCCATTGCTAAAAATATCATTCTATTCATTGGAGATGGTATGGGGTTAACTACAGTGACCACTGCCAGAATTCTCAAAGGTCAACAGAAAGGTCATAGTGGAGAAGAATACGAGCTGGCTTTCGACAAATTCCAGCATATAGCTTTGACGAAGGTTTGTCAGCACGTTATTATTGTATATTTTTCATATTTGTGCATTTTACCTACGTATTTATCTCTTAAACTTAAGGTATCCGTACACCTTCGAAGAAAATTTTTTGAAATACATTGATATTTGTTATAAAAATACTTTTTTATGCTAAAATATAACCTAAAACTATGAAAAACACATTTAATAATTTGCTTTTAAATCAAAAAAAAATTTTGGAGTGAAAAACATAGTGAAAATAGTACATAAATTGATTATTAGAATAACGCTCATAACTCAAAAGTAAACAAAAATATCATTATTCTGTAACTTTTATCTTATTCATCATAACATTTTTTGGGGCTGGTACTACTTTCATGATGAAAATCTTATTACAATAATTTTTATTGTGTTTCGAGTCAAATAACAATGAAAAATCATAAAAAAGTTACAACAATACATGATTTACACCTTTGTTACTAAAAATATATCAATTTTATAATCATGAAAGTGGTAGGGGTCCTTAAAAATTGTATAAGGAAGACACTTGCAAAATTTCAATTAATTTGGTTCATAACTTTTTCTGATATCTACGTTGCCATATGTAAATATGTCAAGAAAACTCATTTTGAGAAAAATCAAAAACAAACTTTCAATTGCAATTTTTAATAATAAACATAATAAAATATATTTAAAATGCCCCTGATTTATATATAACACCTTCTTTGCTTTCTAATACATTAATTTTTTTTTTCCTAAGAGCTCTGAGTATTTTTCGACGCTGCTTTACATTTGGTGTTGAATGACGTGCAGCATCAAAAATTCGACAACTGTCAAGGTGTTTGTAAGATTTTAAGGTAAAATAACCAGGCGTTACATTTAATTTCCTTAAAATTTCAACACAGCCCTTGTACCCATCATTAAACTGTATAACAGCATCCAATGCACCAGATTTTAAAATTTTAAGGCACACGAAAACCTCTTTCGGTACCCTCTGCCAAATTATGCCATTAAAACATTCATTGGCATTCTGTGTCTTACCATGAAGGCACTTTGACAGAAGTTCTTTAGAACACAGTTCTAAATATGTAGGTTTAATTAAATTTAATACATCATTGGATAAGCCATTATATTTTTCTTTGGGCTTTTTGCCGCATGACAGTGCTCGCTGATAATAACACCAGCTATCTTTCCCGATAGGGCACTGTCCATGCATGGGTTTCTTGCCACTCGATGCACAGTGGTACAAGGCCGCAATGACGTTCTGTTGAAGTTTGAGTAGATTGCCTACATTACTTCGAACAGCAATTCCATAGTAATTTTGCAATCTGTCAATAAACGAATCGGTAAGTTTACCTTTACCAGATAAACTTTTATTTTTGGATTTCAGTTTGCGCAATCTCGCACCTACTCTTTTCTGAACATGCCCAATGCATTCCAGTTTAGTTACGCTATCTTTCCCATATGTGTCTTTCACGCTGATGAAGCCTTTAGAATCCCCGTCTCCATAATAGTGTGAATACTTCAAACCTCGTTTCACAATTGATCGTTTGAAGATCCTGTTTGCGCCAACAGCTTCCATCTTTAATGAGGAACCTTTAAAATTGCTTCGACACACATGATCTGCTTCAAGTGTCTCGGATACAATACCTTTAGGCATTTTCGAAAGCTTTCTGCAGGTCGGACAATATGATGACATTATTTCAATGTCCACTACTTTGCCAGTGTCGATTGACAAAGCAGCAACACACCCATTCATAGAAGTGTAACCTCTACGCTGCCATGTTCCATCGACAGAAACACCACATTCAGCTAATTTATTTTTAGATGAATGAATATTCAAAACTTCCTTAGCTGCTTTTTGCATCGACAGTTCACTTACTTCTGAAATCACAGACATAAGTTTATTCTCATGATTGGTGTATGCAGTTTTACTGAGCCTGGGTAAATTTAATGTTGCACATAATTTATATGCAGCAGAAAAACCTTTCCCAATTTGTCTCATGGCATAAACAAATCTTGCATTTATCTCAGGATAGTTTAATGTTTTCTTCGAGCTGGAAAATCCTGTGCAAAAGTCACAATGCTTACATTTTATTGCAAAACTTGAGCACAATCCATACCTCGAGTCTTCATGTAACAGCAAACCATCGTGGAAGCATTTGGGGCAACAAAGTTGTAAAATTGAGCATAGAAGGAGTTCTATGTCAATAATTTTGTTGCCGGTTAGCGGTTTATTTTCATATTCAGCAATTTCTTCATCTAGAATGGCAGAAAGGTTCAATTTTGAAGCACTGGCATTAGCAGTTACAGTACTATTTTTGCTATCATTTTTGGTAAAACCATTACCACGAAATTGTCTTTTTCTTTTAACACTAATTCTCCTTTTTGAATTTCCCATTTTAAACGAAAAAAATTGAGCTTTTCAACAATAAAAACAATCTTAATCAGAAACTTATAAGAATGAGAACAGAAACCAAAACAGATGTAAACAAACAATAACGATTCTCTTTTCTTGCCAGATTCAAGATAAAAATGTATTTAAAAACCTGTTGCCAAATGTATTTTCAAACATTCTGAAAATTCAGATTCATGTTTTAAAATTTATTTATTTTGTACCATTGTACATATAAAAGATATTTCGAAAAATAAAAATGTAAACAAACATTTCTTCCAACTTCCTGTCTGCAGAAATGCACTTCCGGTTTCAAAAATCAGCTAACGAGTAAAATTCAAATCCCTGTAACTTAAGTTCTAAATAAGGTATAAGCAAAATTCAAACACTATTAGAAAGAAAAAAGTTTAAAATTTAAACTGATGTTAAAATTAGAAAATCGAAAATTTTGACAAAAATGACGTTTTAAAGGTGTACGGATACCTTAATGACATTTTAGTATTTTGAGTTGATTATGGTCAATGTCTATTTACATTATTTTATAAGATTAAACGTCCTTCTCATAATATCCAATATATTATGTGATTATATTTTCAATTAGGCCTAAAATATATCATTGCCAGAAAAAAAATTAACATAATCGTTAAATTATTTTCCCTTTAATGAGCATTCTTAATCCTTTCGTGAAGGTACATGCAAATGTGCACTTACAGCAGGAGCTGGCTGTCTTTTTCGCCAGCATTCCTTCAGGGGCGAAGAGATTTTCGCCACTAAGACTGAATTCTCGAAACTAAGGAAAGATGAAAGCGTTATTTAAATATTTTTGTTTCGTTCATAATTTTTTTTCAGTTTTACTTAATTATCAATAACTTTTGACATTATAGTTTTAAGTTTAATTCCAAATCATGATCGCTTAGAAAGGACATGCAGGCAAATCTCAAAAATTCCTTTACAACATTGTAAACATCCATTTATTGATATATTACTTTTTGTAGTGTAGTCTGACTTGAAATTCGAGCTCGTGTTATTCAAAATTATTTGAAGTTATCTGACTCTTTTTTGCATGCTACTTGAAAAATATAAGCATCCAAGAATTTCCTTGTATTGATCACGATTCATTACACAGGGCAATGAGTTATGTGATTATAGAAAAAAACATTTTGATTCTAAACCTTTTCATAGTATCCATTAAAATTGTTAAAGTAAAAAAAAAAGCATGCGATTTATCTACTGTTTCAGGCAAAAGTTTGTATAAGTTGGACCTATTACATCTTAAATATTTGATAATCAGATACAAATTAATTACTTCAGTAATTAGATTTCACTACTGCAACATCGAAAAAATACCCAATAAAATCAATTCCTGCTTCTATTGAATTATTTACTTTTGGTTCAGGTAGTGGTTTGAATGGAAATTTTTCAAACTTTTTATAGTGGATGACCATGAAATTCTCTTCTTAGATGTACATGACTTATAAATATCCAATATGTTCTCCTTACCTCCAAATTAGAGATTTTCATTAAAAAAGGGAATAATCAAAATATATAAATGTATCCCTTATACTATTTCAGATTAAGTTGTGACTGAATCATTGTCTGAAAAGGTTTGCATCATTTCGGCTAATTCAACTTCAGTTAAAAAGGCTCGATGCTTCAACTTCGTAACGCTCAAAAGAAAGATTTCACACATACATTCCTTAATTCTCAATTATAAACTGGACATTAAACCTTAACACTTCCCCCTCTAGCAAAAATACTCCCACCAATTATCAACAATATCCCATACACATCTAAGGAACCATTAGAAAGCCTGTAAATCGAGAACTAGCTAATCCCCTTATGTTGATACTTTCAAAATTCATTTGCATGTAAGGCATCTTAGTTTCACCTCGAACAGAAGGTCAAATCGAAATGTATATCAAATTCTATGGACGTACAATATTATTGCGTGCCAAAACTCATAGTTTCGAAAACTTTCGGCGCCTCTAACATGAATGCGTGACGAAAGAGTGAAAGATAAAACGTTCTGCCCGGCGTACCATTCGGGAGGTGAGTGCATCTCATGCTGACACTTATATGCGACAGACATCCCGAAAGCGTAATGAAAAAGCAGTTTTTATTTGAGAATAGCTTTCTGTCTTCAATTCTTTCTATCAAGAAAATTGAAAATTAAACGATTTCTTTCGTTAGGAATATGGATTAGACACATAATATAAACAAAAATTTTATATTTAAAGGAATTTCGATACGGTTATTCAAAGAACTTTGCATCTACAACAATTTTCTTAAGGAACTGGATAAAAACCACTTTACAGACATATATATGGTACTTGGTTTGCGTACTAAAAATGTAGACTTTCCCAAATATATATTTCATACTCACTTAAATGTCAATCTTTGAGAGTTAATTGAATATTTTTCAGAAAACCTTTATCTTAAGTAAACATAAGTTTTATTCTCTTAAATGTAAATCAAACTTATTACCAATATTTTCATCTTCTTCCTTCTTTCCCTTCAGAAAAAAAAGATTCCACAAATATACTGTCTTCTTAGAAATTCTTCTTTTATTGTTGTTTTAAACATTTATTCGCTTTAGAAAATACTTTATAGGATAAATGAAAATTTTGCAAATATATAAATAATAAACTAATTATGTATTATTTTTAAAAAAGAGAAAATGTTCAAACAAAAGAAATAATCCTTCTGGAATTTTTTTGATGAGAAACAATGTCAGGTTTGAAATGGATATGCATTGGATTGTTCGGAAAGTAAGTCATTTTTTTTTTTATGAAAATGAAAAACGATTTTCGTAGTCCTTCGAAAAAAAGTTAGTTTTTTTATGAAAAGAAAAGAAGATTTTCTTATAGTGAATAAATATCCTACAGAATTATATATTGTCAATTCTGATTCAATAACTTTTGCCATCTTTCTGACAGTAACAAAATTCCACGCTCATAAAAATTTTGTTCTTTGAAAAGGAAAAAACTGATTTAGAAGATTTTTGACCTCCTCATTTGAAGTATGATTTTACTGTATAAATATTTTATAGAAACTGAAACAAATAACAATCAGGAGATGACAGATCTGGAAATATAGTGGGTATGGTAGTATATTCCACCCAAACTGTAAAAACTTTTATCGAGAAAACAAAATTGTAAAAGGTCTCGTATTACCTTGGCAGAACACTACACCTTTCCTAATTATCATTTCTTTGCATTTCTGTTTAAGTGAATCATTAAATTAGTCCAGTTGATAACAGTACACTTCAGAATTAATCATTGTGTTGTTTGGTAGAAGCTCAAACAAAATGATTTCTTATAAAATCACACCAATCAGGTAGTATCACTTCTTTTGATGAATATCCGCTTTCTAAGTGTTTTGAGCCTGTTCATCTTTTTTTACTTCAGGATCTCTTGCGTTTAACATTGTTTTAGATAACACATTTCTCTTCCTCAGTGATGATGCACTTCAAAAATTTATCATTTTCTTGACATTTGAGGAACACAGATGTCATAGAGATGGCACAAATTTTCTTGCGTAAGAACATTAGGAACCCATATGTCGAGCTTTCAGATTAGACCTAGGCAATCTCATCATTTATTATGATCCGGTTTGCAATTAATGCTTTTATTGTATCTTCATCATTTTTATTTTGTCTTCAAGATAATGGTGAATCTTCAACACCAAAATTGTCGGGTTGAAATTCAGCATGCTAGTTCTGATACTGGTGCTCTGTCAATAAATCTCCATACACATTGGAATATCGATTTTTTTTTTTGCATGAACAGCCTTTTTACCTCTTCAAAAGTAAGAAAATAAAATATACTGAAAATGCTGTTTTTCACTTTCCATATTTGAAAAAGTATCAATCATAAACTACTAATTATAGCCAATTGAATTTTTTCACAAACTAGCCTTGCTATATCAGACGCAAAAATATTTAATGATTTTGTGACTTGAGTGTGAAGTTGGATGTGAAAAAATACAATTAAGTCCTCTGCTGGGAGAAAACGAAATTATTTTTCCAACAACCTTTTATATATATATATATATATATATATATATAGTTATAATTAAAGCGTTGAAAAATAAGCTAAAAAATTAAAAACAAATTTTGAAGGTAGAGGTTATTAAAAACTAAAAATTAAAGTATCAATTAATAACTGATAACCATTACAAAATTAATAATGAAAAATACAAATAAAATACAAAATAAGACAACATTTAGAAAATAGAAAGAAAAAATTCAAAATCAATTAAAAAAAAATGAAAGTTTTGTCATTTAATAATGCCGTTTATTTAAAACAGTGGCATGAGCATTCATGATCAAACCTTCCCTCACAGTAAAAGTTCTATAAGAACAAAATAAAAATCCTAATTTAAGAACCCAAAAGAATAATACCCTCATAGAGAAAACATTCGGAAGAAAGAAAACCACATATTTTAAAATGCAAGAGAAAAACAATAATACATAATTTTATGCTACATTAATACAAATAAAAATAATATATATATATATATATATATATATATATATGGCGTTCAACTTTGTTATCATCCTGAACAGTAATTATCGAAAGGCCAGTACTGCTATGCAAATATCAAAGTTAAAATTAAAAACTAGAGCTTTCACGAAATCTTTCATATTAGTCGTATGACTGCCGACAGGAAAATGATCCAAGGATGATATAAATGTGGATGATACCACATCCTGCTATGGCACCTTAATCAAGATGTCAGTCCTATACAAACTGATCCATAGTGGAAGATTCATATTCGTAACAATCACATTTTGACTCTAAGTTGATTTTAATAAGGGAAAAATAGAAGGTAGAACTATGAGAAGACATTTCGCACAGTTAAACGAGTTTAACAGAATCCTGATCATCGGCATGAAATCCGCACTCTCTTCAATGCGCCGTATTTCTTGCCAAGTCAAATATTCGAAGTGTGTCGTCAGTACATATTAGGAGCATTTAACACTAGTAGGTACATAAGCTCTATGGAACCGGCTTAGTGCGACCAGGAATACTACGAGACGAAATATTCCTGCGTCAAGCGCTCATGAATCCTGCAGCAACTCTTTCCACTACACAATCACATTATAGGCTTCCACAAACCATTTCCAGACGTCTTCCGGAAGTGAATCTGCAGTTCAAGCGCCGTTTTCGCAAACTGCTTTTAACATCGAAGCATCGGACACTCCGTCTACAGTAGTGTCACACTATGTTATATGGACATGGAATGCTATAGATCGGCAAAAAATGGTGCTTAATGATGGATCCCGGTTCATTTTACGGATAGATGATAATTGCGTATGGGTGCGGAGGCAGCTTGGTGAACGATACAGTTCCACTTGCGATATCCAGATACACACTGTTCGCACAGCAGACGTACCGGTCTAGGTACCATAACCTATGATATCTGGTCCATTGTTATTGTGGCACGTGGAATCTAGACGGGTCAGCTTTATATTGTTGACATTCTTCGACCGCACATGGATTCTTTCCTAAATGGCCTCCTAGGGACAAATAATTTCCAGGGATTAATAATAAGTCTGCAAAATAATGCTCGCTCACAAACAAATCGAGAAGCTTAAGACTTTCTACGTCATGTTAAAATCTTACATGGCTGACTGTTCCTGGACTTGTTCCCTTTAGAGCATTTTTATCATCAGCCAAAAAGCCAGATGCCGCCTTTTCACTCTGTACATGATTTGGAGGCGGCTGTTATTTGTGTGTAAATGTAGAAGCTGTATGTGTGAGATTTGTGCTCATCGACATCAGATCAACACTCGACGTCTGATCAACTCAATGCCATATCGTGTTAAGGCATGTATTGCAGCAAGAGATGGTCCGACGCACTATTGAAATCGCACTGTATTTGTCTAATTGTATACACAGTATTGATTCAATTGTCTTTATTTTTGGATTAAGTGAATCTCTTATCAGTATTATTATACGTATCAAATTTCACTTCAATCCGAAGCTCCCTTGTTGGTACTTTATTTTTAATATTCCTGTTAATGGCTTATCAAAACAGAACAGAAAACGTTACTCTCCAGCAAAAACAACTGATTTTGCAACAAGACGAGAGATTTCAGGTAAACAATCCAAAAAAGGCTTAATCGGGATAGCTTTTATGTACGTAGGCCAAAAGTATGTATTCTGTAGACCTCAAAGCACAATGCCATCTGAAGAAGGTGAGTTTCTAAATGTAATTAGTCGGAGCGTGATTAGAGTGCGGTGCCGTTTTTCAACGAGTCTGATTCACTCTGGAGTGTGTTTTAATACGACTTGTTTTAGTACGGAGCATTTGGAAGAAGTACTAGAACTCATTTTTTGGATGAAGATTATATTACAGACGAAATAGTTTATGGTTGTTTTGTAATCTGCATAGGTGGACGTACCGATTTGCATATTTTTTGGATTGCAATTTGATAGCCCAAAGATATGTAGACGAGATACTGAAATCTCATATTGTACTTTATTATCATTGGTGATTCTTTTCTTTTAAAGGATTATATTTTTAGTCTTCGTCTTACGAAGAACATACTTGAAGATGAATTACTACAGACTATGGAGTGACCAGTATGTTCTCCTGAACTCAATCCAATCAATCATGTTTAGGACACACTCGGAAAATGTATAGCAACGAAAATGTGGCCTCCCCTTACTGCTCGGAATTTTGGGATTGTACGTCTTCAGAAGTAGATCTTCAGTACGTCTTGAGTCGGAAGTATGACTGAAGACGCTCCTTTATTAGTGCGTTATATTATATATTGCATTTGGTTTGTTAAGATTGTCTAATGGCAGCTTGAAGGCTGAATGTGCCGTTCGTCCGTCATCTAGCAAAGTGGCAGAAATGCCTGACGAAGCAACTGCCAATGCGATTTTTTGTTGTAATCGTATCTTGGCAAAGATCAGTGATATTAAAAATGTCTTAAATTTTTCAAAGACTTGTGAATAACCTCATCTCGTCTATGCGAAATAAATGTGTATAGCTGAATCAGCTGTTTGTTTGAAACACACGCCATATCACGCATCATTTCCTAACAATACATTTTTGTCCAATCACCAAATTGTTGTTCTAAAGCATCTTTTCATATTTTATGCATCGTTTTTAACAATTATAATGCCCGCATAATTTTCCTTTTGCATCTATTATTCTGTATTAAATTTTGCTACATGTGTACTCTCCTTTTTATGCCCATGCATGAGTGACTCACATAGTTTTTTTAATTTCTTTGTTGCTAACTTTAACACCTCTGAGCAGCATATATATATATATATATATATATATATATATATATATATATATATA
>BMAW01063611.1:0-17724 GCA_019974015.1 Nephila pilipes | reverse complement strand
GATAAAAATTCAAATGCCTGATGGCGCTAAATCGTTATATGCGGATAGCTCTACAGGCGTTAAACGATTCTATGTTCCTCATCAATTAAGACGCAATGTTTTTAATGAGTTACATAGTTTGTCTCACCCAGGGATGCGCGCTGCTAAACATCTCATAGGATCTAAATATGTTTGGCCAGGTATGAATAGGGATATCGGCATGTGGTGCAAAACTTGCATCGATTGTCAGCAGTCTGAGGTACACTTAAACACCTGGGTTTCTCGATTCGGCACGCCTCAGAGGTTCACTTGTGATAGGTGCATAGGAACATCTGATGAGCCGGTGGAGCAGGAACCAGCATATCAAACAAGATCCGGCAGGAAAGTGAGGTTTCGTCTCCCTTCTTGAGACTGGAGGGGGAGTCATGTGGCGGCTGCCTACGTCATCTTGTGACGTCATTTATATCTGCGGAGCTGCAAGCTGTTTTGTAGAAAAGGAAGAAGCGATCTTTTGTAGACACACTTGCTACGCAGATTCCAAACCTTCTGGTTCTCGCTGCAGAAGTAGTTCCCGCAGCAGAAGTAAATAAAACTGGATCGAACGTAAAGTAACACCACTTCCTATAAGTTGGTGACCCGGACGTGATTTGAACACGCAACCTTCTGATCTGGAGTCAGAATCATCTCCAGATCAGAGATCTGATCAGGCGTGCTCTGACTCCAGATCAGAAGGTTGCGTGTTCAAATCACGTCCGGGTCACCAGCTTATAGGGAGTGGAGTTGCTAAATCCTCCTCCAGTCTCACGAAGGAAGACGAAACCTCACTTTCCTGCCGGATCTTGTGTGATATGCTGGCGGATCTTGTTGGATGTTGAAATCCTGCTCCACTGGCTCATCAGATGTTCCCAAAATGAACCCCGGTTTTAACCGATCCATTGCAATGAGGCGCTCTTGACCCTTGATAAGGACAATGAAATTTTTGGGTAGTCGACGGACCACCTCAAAAGGACCCTCATATTGCATTTGCAATGGCTTTTTGAAAGGAGGCCGGCGGACGAAGACATGGCTACATGTTTCCAAATCTTTGGGAATATAAACTCTCTGAGGACCGTGACGGAGAGGAAGAGCAGGACTTATGGATCTAATCAGCCTCTGTAATTTCGCCACGTAGTCCGGACACCTACTGATGTTTCTCTCCTCATATAATTGTCCCGGGAGGCGAAGACTTGATCCGTATACCAATTCCGCTGTTCAGGCTTTCAGGTCTTCCCTCAAGACCGTCCGGAGACCTACGGGAGATTATAGGGCTTTAAACCGTATCACAATACCCGATAAATACCCTATTCCTCACATTCAAGATTGCATGTATATGTTAAAAGGAAAGAAGGTATTTTCAAAAATAGATTTGGTACGTGCTTATCACCAAATACCAGTGCACCCTCCAGATATACACAAAACTGCCATTATTACCCCTTTCGGACTTTTCGAATTTCCATTTTTAAACTTTGGTCTTTGTTCTGCCGCGCAAACTTTCCAAAGGTTCATTAATGAAGTTTTGAGAGGATTAGATTATTGTTTCCCCTACTTGGATGACATAATAATTGCCAGTGAAAATCATATCGAGCACAAAATACATTTGGAAGAAGTTTTCACGCGATTTAAAAACTATGGTATCGTGTTGAACGAGTCCAAATGCGACTTTGGGAAAGACACAATAGATTTTCTTGGGCATACAATTAATGATAAAGGATGTACTCCTCATAGTGAAAAGGTTCAAGCAATAGTAAAATTCTCAAAACCCGTTACTATTTCTGACTTGCGTCGGTTTTTAGGCATGGTAAACTATTATCATAGGTTTATCCCAAATATTTCAACTATTTTGTCACCGTTGAATCAACTGTTAATCGGTGCAAAAAAAACGTGACAAAAGGGAAGTTCAGTGAAATCCGGAAAGGGAGAAAAGCTTTGAAGAGATTAAAACTTCTATGGCGAATGCAACGCTTTTATACCATCCTTCAGTAGATGCAAAATTAGCGTTAGTTACAGATTGCAGTGATTTTGCTATGGGAGGAGTCCTGCAAGAAATTTCTTCTGATGGTCCTAGACCTCTTGGATTCTTTTCAAAGAAATTATCTTCTGCACAATGTAAATATTCTACTTACGACAGAGAATTATTGGCAGCTTATAGTGCAATACAACACTTTCGACATCTGTTAGAAGCTCGTATTTTTACTTTATACCTAGATCATAAACCTCTTATCTTCGCGTTTTCACAGAAACATGAAAAGGCCCCTCCCAGACGATTGAAACATCTAGATTTCATTTCACAATTCACTACAGACATTAGGTACTTACCAGGTAAGGGTAATGTTGTAGCTGACACTTTATCGAGGATTAATGAAATACAATTTTCCTCTCTGTCTGATTTGGAGTTATGGTCAAAGTTTCAAGGAAAAGACGAGGAGTTGAAATCTATTTTAGAAGGTAGAATGGAATTCAGTGGTAAGCTGATAAAAATTCAAATGCCTGATGGCGCTAAATCGTTATATGCGGATAACTCTACAGGCATTAACAGATTCTATGTTCCTCATCAATTAAGACACAAAGTTTTTAATAAGTTACATAGTTTGTCTCACCCAGGGATGCGCGCTACTAAACACCTCATAGCATCTAAATATGTTTGGTCAGGTATGAATAGGGATATCGGCATGTGGTGCAAAACTTGCATCGATTGTCAGCAGTCTAAGGTACACTTAAACACCTGGGTTTCTCGATTCGGCACGCCTCAGAGGTTCACTTGTGATAGGTGCTTAGGAACATCTGATGAGCCGGTGGAGCAGGAACCAGCATATCAAACAAGATCCGGCAGGAAAGTGAGGTTTCGTCTCCCTTCGTGAGACTGGAGGGGGAGTCATGTGGCGGCTGCCTACGTCATCTTGTGACGTCATTTATATCTGCGGAGCTGCAAGCTGTTTTGTAGAAAAGGAAGAAGCGATCTTTTGTAGACACATTCATTTCACTGAAACGACTTGTGCGTTCTGTACATTGTCATTTCGAGTTCCTAGCGATATACTTTTACTTAGAAGTTGATTACAGCGGTTTGCTTCAAAATAGCCGTAATCGGCGAACCCAGAAGATAGCCATGGAAGATGACTCATTTCACGAGAGTATAAACGCTAAACTACCAGCGGAAAAAGCTTCCATAGAAGCAATTCTCACGGCAATGGAGACCACCGTGACATCAGATGGCCTGCTTCACATCGCTAACTGCGTAGAAGCCAACCTTTCAAACGCAATAGCTCAACCCCACCATTCAGATGAAACAACACAATACATCGTCGATTTGCAAGAAATTATGGACGAGGTCAGAAGCCGATACGCGCAGACGCGAGAAAAAGAAATAGACATGGAAGCAAACAGATTAAAAGACCGCCTCAACCAATGGGGAATAATTCAACGAGCAGAAACCCAGTTCACACCCGTGAAAGGGAAAAATAAAACGAGAAAGAGCGCAGACTCCCAAGCTGCGAAAAAACCAAGAACGGATAATTCAAATTATACCAATCGATTCAGCTCCCTCGCCATCGAGGAAGACGAAGGAGACAACGAAATGGACGCTGGAGAAATAACCCCCATGCCATCACCCACTAAATCGGTACGGAATATTCCGCATCCGAATTCAAATAACCGGATTCCTAGGCGACAGATGGCGCCACCGATTACCATCGACAATGTGAGAAATGGAGCATCGTTACTCAAAGCCCTCCAAGACCTCACGAAAGTGAAAATAATCGCAAAGTTGACGGGAACCAACCTTAAAATCTTCCCCCAAACCATACATGCATACCATCTAATAAGAAGATATATAGATGAACAGAATCTGAAGGCGCATACCTATATGCTGCCAGAAGATAAAAAGCTCAGAGTCGTCATTAGGGGAATGCTTATTGACATGCCCCCAGCGGAAATAGCCCAAGAACTAAAAGAAAACAATATCACAGTGAAAGAATTGCACATCATGACAAATAAGAACAGTGGACTTCCGATGCCCCTTTTTCTAGCCACGCTAGCAAGGACGCCGGAAAACCAAAAAATCTATAATATCAAGCAGCTGAGCTACATTGAAGTAAAAGTCGAAGCCCTTCGAAAGAAGTACGGCCCTGCACAGTGTTTTCGCTGTCAGGGCTTTTTCCACTCCTCGCAATATTGCACACGTGACCCTAAATGCGTCAAGTGTGTAGGTGACCACTTGACAAAAGAATGTGCACTGAAGTCCACAGACAACCCAAAATGCTGTTTATGCTGAGGTAATCATCCGGCCAGTTACCTAGCCTGTCCTAGGAATCCGATTAATCACGCACCCAAACCAAAACCAGCAGCACCAAAAGAAAACCATTGGAGACGCCGAGCCGCGAACTCCACACCACTCCAGGAAGCCGAAAATCCATCTCCCACAATAGTCAATAACGAGGATTTCCCTCCACTTCCTAGCAAGCCAGTACCCACCAGAACCAAACCAAAAAGTAATGAAACTACCATAGAAGATCCATTTTCTGTTCTAAAGAGCGAAAAATGTCAGACCCTTTACAAGGAGATGCAAGAATTTGTCCGCATAGCCAATAATATACCAACAAAAGCAGGGCGCATGGCCGCCCTCTTTAAATTCATAGAGGAAGAAAACTCATTTTTTAATGATTAATAGTCCACAACCTTTAAAAATCCTATCTTGGAACTGCTATTCAATCAATAATAAATTACTGGAGTTCAAAGAATTTATCAAGGAAAAAGAGCCGGATATTATTGCACTACAAGAAACAAGATTGAAACCATCCCTTAATTTTAATTTATCCAACTTTACCACTCACAGAACAGATAGAAGCACCCATGCAGGAGGCGGAACTGCCATTTTAGTGAGGAACTTTCTCCCACACCATGCCACACCGCTTCAAACTTCAACCATCGAAGGAACTGCAATCACCTTAGAAAGGAGTAACAAGCAATCAATAACCATAATTTCCGTTTACAAAACCCCAAAAAAGCCATTAGAAAAAGCAGAACTGCAACACCTGTTTAGGAACCGAAGAGACGTCCTCGTCGTCGGCGACCTAAACGCGAAACACCGCACTTGGAACCCAGATGGAGCCAACCGCCCAGGAATGATACTATACAATTTTGCACAAAGTAATAACCTCAAAATCTGCGCACCGAATCAGCCCACAAGATTTTCCCATCGCACCAAAAACTCAGTCATCGACCTTTGTATCTCCAAAGGGTTTGACAAGATCCACTCAGAATCCATTCCAGCGCTATCCAGCGACCACAACCCAATTTTATTCACAGTCCATATCAACGACCTTCAAAAAAATAGTAACAACACCTTCCAATTCACCAACTGGAACGCCTTTCAATTACACTTAAAGCATCTTTTACCTGGAAACCCAAAAATTTTTTCTAAGCAAGGAATTGATCAAGCAATAGATAACTTCAATAACCAGTATAACTCAGCAATCAACTCAGCAAGCAAAACAAAAATCATCCAAGACCAAGCCTACACCATCCCACCACCTCTCAGAAGAAAGATTCAATTAAAAAACGTAGTCAGGAAGCGCTGGCAGGAGACCAGAGATCAAAGATTTAAAGTTACATTAAACAAGCTTAACCGCGAGATCCAGAAATGGCTTAAGGCGGTCAAGAACAAATATTGGAATGACTCATTAAAAGAAGCAAGCCCGGAAGATCAATCCCTATACAAAATAATAAAAAATAGAAAAAAAAGAAAATAGCACCATTCCACCTCTCCTGGGTTCAGCCGGCTATGTCCATGACTCCCAGGAAAAAGCAGAATTGATTGCCGACACTCTAGAAAAACAGTTTCAACTGAATAGTGAGCCAAAAAATGAGAAACACGACGAACAAGTGATTAAATTAGTGGATGATTTCCTAACGAATAATCAGGACCGAGCCACACCCGCCCTCACTTCACCGACAGAAGTCCAAGACATCATCTTGCAACTTTCAAACAAAAAAGCGCCTGGATTGGATGGCATCAAAAACATAGCACTCAAGTCCCTCCCATTAAACGCCATCACCTACATTACCAAGATTTTCAATAGAAGCCTGCAACTAAACTACTTTCCCGACCAATGGAAAATTGCTAAAATTAAAATGCTACCGAAACCAGGTAAAAACCCCCACGACCCTGAAAGTTACCGCCCTATTAGTCTTCTAAGCCCCCTGGGCAAAATTTACGAAAAAATCATACTATCAAGAATTGAAGATTTTTGTAGTTCAAATGCAATAATCCCCGACTTTCAACACGGTTTCCGGAGAGAGACTGCCACATCACACCAGCTGTTACGAGTCACAAATCAAATTACAAAAGGATTTAATACCAGAAGAATCACTGGAGCTCTTTTCCTAGACGTCAGTAAGGCCTTCGACAAGGTTTGGCACGAAGGCCTTATTTACAAATTAATTTTACTAAATTTCCCTACTTATCTTGTAAAAATCATCCATAGCTTTATCAAAAACAGATTTTTCCAAGTTTCATTACAATATGCCACAGCCTCCACAAGAACGATGCAAGCCGGAACAGCCCAAGGAAGCAATCTCTCTCCGGCCTTATTTAAAATATATACCAAAGACGTCCCATGCAAGGAGGATATACAGATTTGCCTTTTCGCAGATGATGCGGCATTCTTATGTCAAAAGAAAAAATCGAACGAAATAAGGAATTCTCTACAAAAGTATATGAAAATCTACGAAAAGTGGCTTTCGAGTTGGAAGATTAAAATCAACTCTACCAAATCGCAAGCCATCTTCTTCAACAAAAAATTAATAAAAAATGCAAAACCAATAGAGCTATTTGAACAGCAAATTCAATGGACCACCTCCACGAAGTATCTGGGAGTCACCCTGGACAGAGCACTTAACTATATTCAACACGCCAAAAATATAACAAAAAAATTACTGGAAAAAACACTTTTCACTTATAAAGTTTATAGGAAGAAGAGCAAAATTGTCAATAGCTAACAAAATCCTCATATACAAACAGATACTTAGGCCTAGCCTTTTGTATGCCTGTTCCATATGGGGAGTAATCAGTACCAATCAAATAAATAAGCTACAACTTATACAAAACAAGGCGTTAAGAACAATAGCAAATGCACCTAAATATATATCTATCAAGTATCTTCATAGCGACCTGAAAATCACCACCATTAAAGAGGAGTTCCAAAAACAGGCTGAAAAATTTTATGGAAAAATAGAACAACATCCCAACCCCACCATCTCAGAACAAGCCATTTTCTTCCAAATGGTTGGAAGATATCCCTATCCACATCAAACGGCGAACATACGCTGAGAGATTACTTGGACCGAAGAGGCAGAAAAGAAGCCCGCCAGCAGTCACTTTCAGACGGCAGAGCCAGTACGTACTTTCCGTACTGGCCTGACCCAACAACTTTCCACCTACTTTTTCCAAGTTCTTTCCTTAACTTCCTGACCAATGGGAAACTTTCTTCTTCCCCCTCCTCTCCTCTACCACTGCTCCCTCAAACTTAAAACCTTACTTCAAAATCTAACTTTCTCTCTCCCTTTCTGATTGGACGAGTTGCTTGCACACCCGCACTCGCCCACTCTACCCTTCCACCGGGCTGGGAGCCTGCACACCCGCTCCTCCCCTCTCACTAACTGATTGGCTGAGATGCTTGCACTCCCGCTCTCGCCATCAAACCCTTCGGATTGGACGAAAGCCTGCACACCCGCACTCGCCCTCTCCCCCACGATATGAGAAATCTCGGGGGTTCTTTTTTGCTTTTTGACCGCCGAAACCGACCGAGTACGAAAGCGGGTAATCCCCTGCATCCTTACCCTTGCTGCCACAACTGGAGCCTCTCTTTTTTCACTTATTCGAGCTTCAAAGCTTAAAAATTTTATTTCTGTTCACCACAATACACAATTCACTTTAGACGGAGAAAAAGCGCACACCATCCGTGCGCTGGAACTCGATAGCGATGTATCCCATTCACTTGCTACGCAGATTCCAAACCTTCTGGTTCTCGCTGCAGAAGTAGTTCCCGCAGCAGAAGTAAATAAAACTGGATCGAACGTAAAGTAACACCACTTCCTATATATAAGTATCAGAAATGGAACAGAATTGTTAGTTATTCCTTAAGGCATGCAAGCACAACTTGTCAGAGACGATCATGACATGGGTATTTCTTCAGCAAATAAAGCAGAAAGAATAGTTAAAAAAGCTTTTATTTCTCTAATTTCAGAAATTGTTTTAATAATGTTGGCACCAACTATATCAAACGTGTTTTAGTTAACAGAAAACATCTCAAATTTCGAAGGTTATCTGCATCCCATTCCTAAAGATAATGTTTCTTTTGGTACTACCATATTGATTCTTATAGGTCCCTTTCTATTCACGAATAAACAGTACAAACATATTTTTGTAGTTACGGATATTTTTCACCAAAATTCTATTGCTACATCCAGCAAAAATCGACAACTGCTGGAGATTCTTTACAAAAAGGTGAAATAGTAATAGTCGCATTTCGGGAATACCTGTAGAATCATCACTCGTCGAAGATCAGCGTTAATTTGAATGTATAAATTTCAGATTACTGTACAGTATGAAACTTTGAGATGTTACTTGGTACAACTACCAGCATTTCTCGTGGAAACGGACAAATAGGAAAAATGTTATGTACAATCACACCTATCCTCGCAAAACTTTCCCTAAATGATTCCGAACAGCCTAATTATTTCCATTAGAATTTCTAACCGGTGTTCTAATGAAATGCAAAGATGACAATTCAATCTTAGAGCTCATCGAGAGAGAATATCAAGCTACCTTTAAAGAAAGTCATAAAGAAATACGCAGATGTGCTAAAAAACATTGTAAATGTTCATGAGAAAAATCGTCGAACCTTCTCCAAGGGGCAAAAACCAAAGCTATAATACAAAATTGATGACTTGGTTACTATTCGAAGAACATCATTTGATACAGGACTCAAAATGTGACCTCTATATTTTTTATCATATACAATCATCCGAGTCAAACCATGTAAGTGGTATTATGTAAAAAATATTGGGGCTCATGAAGGACCTCTAATATGACTTCAATCATCTCAGATCACACGGAGCCATCATCTGAAACATAATCTTGATCTTGTTTTCTTTTCTCTTACCATTTATATAATTTTGTTAATTGTTCCATTTAACTTTTTTCTCTCTCTTCTGATTTTTATTTTGTTTATATATTTCAGTGTCTCTAGCCTGTACATGCACTGTGCTCGAGGGTCAAAGCAAGACTGATGGTCGCATGTGTAGAACGATGTACGCTTCCAATTCATATGACTGCCCCTTCTAACGGTTACCAACAACCAGAGAAGAGATATCAAACAGAGGGAGATGATAGATGAGCTGAAAACCATAACGAAGCTGTAGCAGTGAGACCTGAAATGTAACTCTTTCCTAACATTAAAAGAAGTCAAATTATAAAGCTATTTTCGTTATATCTCCTTCTCCTGTATTTATAAACCATCAGAATATCCTTTTCTAATGTGCTGAGTTTAATGTATTTTATGATAAATCGAAAGAATTTATATTTGGAAATTTATAAGCCACTTAATAATATTTTTTTAATTATTTTTACGTGCTTGGAATACATTTTATTCGGTTAGGTATTGTGCTATGCTGCAATTTATTTTTTTATATATGTAAAATGAAAGTTTTCTTTAAATATTAATACATTTGTTCTTCTTTATTAGTAGATATTTAGAGAAAATATTTGTAAATATTGTTTAAGCAAGCTATTTACTAATTTTTCTTTCAAAAAAGGGTGAATTTATTACATATAATTACGGTAGAATGACCTGAGTTTGAGAATTCACAATAAAACTGTAAAAGATGTCAATTCTTCCAGAACGGAAATATTAATCTACATATAGATTAATTTTATCTACGTATACAAGACTAATTTTATTGATATTTCAAACTAATTTATAACAACATTAAGTGGTTCTAAGAAATTTTTTACAGATTTATATTCCGGATTTGGTATATTTTTTTATACATTCCACCATTATCTAAACGTGTTAAAATGAGTTTGCTTTTTATATTTGAAATTTTACTGTGCACACTCTTATTTTATTTATTCGAATTCGGAAAATATTTACATATCCTCAATACTTTCATTACTAAGATAATTTCTAATATTTCTTTTATCTACAACAGAAAATTTAAGCCTCTATATCAAGGAATTATGAAAAGAACAATTCATTTTTTGAGGACATTCCGATTATAAGTTATCCTCTTGAGAAGATATTGAAATAATTTCGATTCAATCAGTTGATATGCAAATAAAAAAATTTGATATCATCAGAAATTTGATCTATCATCAACCACGATGTTTAAAGCATAAACTGAAAATAACCTACTTGAGGTACAAACTTTTTTCGGTTTTTGTAACATCGATAGTCCTCTCTCACAATCATTGCATGACTTATAAATGTTCCACTTGCACCATTCTTTGCACATCTGAAAAATATAGGAACATAAATGAATGAAGTATAATGAATAGTTTAAACACGAGGACTGTGAGATACGAAACGATAATTAATTCAAAAAGTACTTCTTGTGAACGAGGTCCAGTTTTGTTGTTCTTCCTCCATAAATCTTCGTAATCTGTGCAGTTGGTTTTATAGGGAGATTCGAGAAGATGCATTTCTTCCTAAAAATGAAATTATAAATTACCGAAAAGTTATAATAATGCAAAATACATCATTGAAATTTCGATATTCTGAACATTTAATTCTAGACCTTCAATATATGTATCCATGCACTATGTTCTCTAAAGAACAGATGAAACATAAAAGTGTAGAGAAAGTGTTTATTGGCTAAAGATCAAATCTATTTATGATAAATGGTTAAACAACTATTACGTTCTCTTTTTAAAATTTAATTTCACAAAATACCTTTGACGAGCACGGCCCAACAGAGATAAAGAATACATTTGTATAGGCAGTTTCAATCATTCTGAAATATTGGTTGTTTTCTTTTACATTTAAAACGTGCCAAGAATTAACTTTTTTTAAAACAAAATTCAGATATAACGTCAATTTTAAATAAAAAAAATTATAATCTTATTATTATAAATTCTCAAACATTGTATTCTTATTAATATATGTTTTAAAAATTGTATCTTTATTATTATATTCTTAAAAAATGTGTTCAACTCTTAGTGGAAAACATTTCTAATAATGACTGATATGACAAAAAAAGTCCTATATAAACTTCTTTTCGTTACAATACCTTATTTTTCATGAGTTAATCCATTTAATTTTTGAAAAAAACTATTGCTAGTTTTGCAGTGAGATTATTCCTATGTTTATACTACGCATTTGAAAGAAAAGATTTCAGGTACCAAAATAAATAGATTGTATCATATTCTTCAGTTTAGAGAGGGAGGGGAGTAGCAATTCCAAAGAGAAAAAAAAATGGAAGACTTTAAAATTATTAATATTAGAAAATTAGTATATTGTTATGGCAAAACATGTAATTGAAATTAAATTGTAATTAAACTATTATGTTTAATAAACTACTGAATTTCATATTTTAATTTCATATAATTTTAATTCTTTATTAGTTTGATAATAAATTTCTGAAAATTAAAAGTTTTCTCAGCTGAAATCTTTAGCACATTAACTGTTTATGTTAGATATACACTAGATGTCTTTTAATATCTGATAAAAAAAAATTGAAATAGTTTGATTAAATCGGAATAAATATCGAAAATCTAAATATCTAATAACTGCTTTCACTATTTTTAAATTTCTTGTAAATTTTAAATTACAGTTTGAAATAAGCTCAGGATTCATCTACATAACCTGAATTATTCACCGGAAACTAAAAAAATATATATCCCTTTGCAAAAGATTCAAAAAAGTGAAAGGGAATTTGTGATTTATTTGTAAAAAAAAATAACTGTTTATTACATTAGAACGACTTTTAAATAAAGCTTAATTTAAAATTAGAAAAGGTAGATAAACAGAGATAAATTAAAATGGTTGAAATACTAATTATGAATAAATGCCAGAGCACGCGTAGGTTTTAAAACTACTTATTACAGATATATAAATTTCAAAATTACTATGTAAGGTTTGAAGAATTAAAGTAAATGAAGAAATATTGAGAAATGGACAATAGTAAACTCTTCAGATATTAAATTTAAAGGAAATGATAAATTATTAAACTGAATATACATCAGGTCATTTAAAATCAAAGCAAACGAAAAATTATTAAATTTAATATATTAAAGTTAAATGTAATTAAAATTGAAAAAAAAAAATGATAAGAAATTGAATAGTGTTCTGGTACTCCAAAATCGATCCACATAAAACAATAGCACTTTTGTGTCTAATAATTTGTTATTCAAATGAATGGAGTAAAGCATATTATACGGAAGCATTTAGTGTTAACTGCGCGTTTTAGATCAATTTATATTATTAGTGTTAGCCATCCAAGGAGGTATTGTTTCAGTTGGATCAATTTTGGCGTACCAGATCGCTTTTCAATTTTGTATCGTTTGCTTCAATTTTTATTACATTTCGCTTAAATAAATTAACTATAACAATTTAATATATTCACTCTAAATGTAATAAAAATTGAAGCTTACATCAATTCATATTGATTTCTTCATTTTTTTTTCCTTTTACCCCATAGTGAAATGAAAGTTGCAAGTAAAAAGAAAGCTCGTCAGTATTTGAAAGAATATATAAAACTTGGTTTCATACGTTTATGATGAAAGGTTACCTTTTCGTCTTTTATGCCAACGACGCTTGACCAACAAATCAACGAAACCTCTTGAAGTGCATTTAAAAACAATTCATGGGTCTCGTATTAATACAGATTTAATTTACTTTCAAACTTTCAAAAACAATTTTGAAAAAAAGAGTGCCATTAAAAACACTTTTTTACAACTCATATTAATGCAGATGTCAATCGTACTCGTGAGGTTAGTTACCCTATTTCACTGCTCATTGCTAAATCTGGAAAAAGACATACTATAGGAGAGAATTTTTAATCAAGCTATCAATATTAGTATTTCTTTAAATGGCTCTCAGTAAAGATGAGAAAGACGGCAAATATATGCCACTCAGTAATGTCACTGTTAGCTGAAGAATAGACGAAATGAGTGAGGATATCGAAATGCAACTTGTTGAAAAGCTGAAAACATTTTGGTATAGTTGCACGAATCAACTTTGAGAAACAGTGATGTCGTACTTATAATTTACGTAAGATATGTAGATAAAGGTGATTTTGCTGAAGAAATGTCGTTCTGTAAATCGTTAGAAAGCAACACTACCTCAAAAGATATTTATAATAAACTAAAAAAAAGTACTTAGATCTCAATAATATGCCAATGAAAAATATAAAATCTTGTGCTGCAGATGGTGATCCTGATTTTATTGGAAAGAAAAACGGTTGCTTAAAAAAGGATGGAAGATGATAATCCAAATATGATTCTTGTGCCATTCGCAGGGAAAATCTGGTAGCTAAACACATTTCACTTGTTCTAAATGAAATACTTGACTTAGTTGTAAAGTTCATCAATACTATTAAAGCTGATTCTAAATGTGAACGTCTCTTCAAGTTATTTTGTGAAGAACGAAATGAAGACCATGTGAGACTTATACTTCACACTAAAGTGAGATGGCTCCCTAAAAAGAACTGCTTAAAAAGTTTTATGGAACTGTTTCACACTCTTAGTGAATTTTAAGCGAAAACCCTGAAATGAAAAAGTTCTTAATGGTCGATGGTAGAGCATTTCTAAGTAATTTATCTGATATCTATGGAACACTAAATATATTAAATAAACAATTTCAATGAACAAATAAAACTCTAATCGATGCAAAAGCGTAGAAATTGTGTTTTATTACTTTTATTGAATTAAGTCGAAAAATATTTGCAACAAATAGCCTTGAAAGGTTTTTATGACTCTAAAAATGGGAAGATTCTGATACATTGATTTTACATTGAAGTTTCTGATACATATAAATTTTACTGTTGATCATTTAAAATTTTGTCAGCTGATTTAAAAGAAAGATTTCCTGATTTACAAAAACCTGATTTCCCAACTTGGATGGCGCAGCCAATGTTAGTAAATCTTTATGACATTTCAGATTTACAGTATCAAAACGAATTCGCAGAAATGCAAAATGATGAGTCAGTTAAACCGTTATTTAATATGAAAGGAGTGATGGCATAGCTTTCTAAAGAAATCGAATATCCAAATGCAACCAAATCTGCAAGAGAACTTTTGTCACCATTTACATCTTCATATTTAACTGAATGTGGATTTCATGCCGTAAATGATCTGTTGCTAAAAAGAAGAATTAGACTGGATATAACAAAACGGGGAGAAATGAGACTAAAGTTAATTAAATTGAAACCCGAAATAAAATTTCTTTGCAATGAACATCAAGCACAAGGACTTCAATTATTTTTTTTATTTTTATTTCAGTTTTCCATTGTAAGTTTTGAAATTTTACTTTCTGTAATTAAAAATTTTTCTAGTGATTTAATAACATATTAAAGCTTCATTTATCATTTAAGTTATATATATATATATATATATATAGGGGGACATATGAACTTTTAAAAAGGCTTATGGGGGCATAGTGAAAGAAAAGTTGAAAACTTTGGTATAGTCTCATTGAAAAGTGTACTTACCATCTGGATGCTTAAAATGTACAAGTGATTTTTTTCTAAAAACACTCCTTCTACAGGTGAAGTAGATGGAACGAACGGAGAGTGTACGTTTAAGAATATCCGCGGCGCTGTCCATGGGTAAATTGTCTCCTCTTCACGGATAAATGTAAAAAAACCATTCAGCATAACATAAGCAATACCAGACGGATCTAGTGGATAAGAAAATTCACGAACTATAAAAATGATTACATAAAATATACATTTAAGTTTTCAGTCGTGAATGGAGTTACTATTTCAGTCAATGAAAAAAGGATCACCAGAGCACTTTTAAAATATAGAGGTTTCTGAACATCTGTTTTTGCATATCCCTAATCAATCAACCAAACAACCAATCAAACAAATTTCTATTTCGTTGTCCCTTGGCGATAAAATCTGTTTCTACCTAATCCATTGCATGGAGTAATTCTATTTTATATGGTTTGTTAAACATTTTTTTCCGTTTGATTTTTTTTAAAAATATTGATCTGAAGAAATACATGCAATTACAGATTTGCTACGTGATTTTTGAGTAGCAGACTAACATGCTTTTTGAAGATTTGAAAAGCAGAAAGATTAAAATAACTTTATTTTTTTCTTATAAGTGATTTTTTTTTGCTCATATTCTGAAAATACCAAAATACATTGATCTAGATTTAAGAATTTAATAAGAAGACCCATATGTGTTAGTACTGTAACCATGAGATTGATAAACGGCTGCTAGACACAATCTTTAATGAATGCGATCAATTGAAATCGCGTCAAAATAAAAAAAGTAGGATAATTAGAGAATTATGTATAATAACGACTGTGTAAATAAAGAATACATAACTCTATTAGAAGCCTTTTTTTTTCCCTAACATATTTGAAATTAATTGCAAAATGATATATTTTGCATTGTACCTCAAGCATTTATATTTAGAACTAATTATTATAATTAAATAATAATAACTTGCGATCTATAATGTTAATCTTAAAGCTAAAGTTTATACTTACTGGAATTAACGGTTTCGACTTCCTCGCTGCTATTAATATGAAGATTTGTAGAATAGCAGGTTACGTATGTGGATTTCGTATCTTCGTAAAAAAAAGTTGTTTTACTAAACAAATAGAAAAAAATAATTAATGAAAGTCATTAACTTTTAAGTGTCAAATGCTAATTATTTAACTGTGGGGTAATAAAATTTGAGTAATTGTTTCTTAATTAACTAAGTTTTCTTTTTACTTGAATTAAACTGCAAAAGCGTTTTGCTATCATTCTCCAGTCATAATTACAATATTTATTTGGGTGTTTCTTCTACTTCAAACGGAGGGGGAAATGTATACATTTAATTGTCATTTACTTTACGACAGTTCAAAATCTTAATTTATAAAATTTTTGTAAAAATAAATAGGACTGATTTTAATTGTACGATGTCAGTTTTGTTAACCTTGCAACGAAATCTGTTGAATTATCTTTGAAACTTGTAGTTTTATCATCCGAGAAAGTTGAGATTAAACTGTTCCAGTCTTAAGTCTCAGCATTGTTTTACGAGCCATTGAACTTGTTTCTTTTTGTTTTTAAACACTAATTTGTTCTCTAATTATACTGCTAATGGGTTCCTCTTATTGCTATAGTTTCATCCAAAAAATGTAGATGTGTCGGTACATTTTTTCTTGTCAGGTGCATTTTTTCACATTGGTCGTAAATTGACGGGTCGCTACTGTGGCATTTTTTTTCTCCTCCGATTGGTATTTCAGGCTTCTAGGTCTGAGATAGTGCGACTTTGTTTCGGGTGTGGGGAGTTAAAACAGATATGGTAATTGAATGAAGAGTTTGAATTACTTTAAGTGTTACTCAGTGAGTAGAGGGAAATGCTTCGAAGTTTTGTGGGTTGCGTGTGTGAATGAATGATAATCCATACATTTCTTAAGTGGTAAGAAGTTTTTTTGCCTCCAACTGGTTAATATCATGGGGCGTATGTTCGTTATCGCGTGACGGTTAGCTGCCAGACACTTCTGCTTAAATATTCAACCATTTTTGAGGGACTTTTGGATTTCACACTAGATGACTTGCGCCAGTTTCTTTCCTCTTGCTGTAAGAATTTAGGATTGCAAATTGTATATGTTTTTCCTGCTTCTGTCTAATGTAGAGGATAGGGGAATTTTTACTGTGCGGTGCTAAATGATAAATCGTTTAGACACCTTGGAAGCCTTCATGTGTACCTGAAATAAACCATTTACCACAAAATAATTGAAACTTTATTAATTGGTAATATCTGCTTTTTTAAGAAACTAAAATTAGGTTAATTGAATTGTAATAGCATATTGAAAAAAAAACGTACTGTTGTTTTATGTGCATTGACCCCTGATAATTTAATTAAAGATTCGATCAATTGAGATAGATGATTAAACGTGCATATTGTTAATTTTTTTTTCTTTACTGAAGATCATTTTTTATGGTTAAAATCTAGGTTTTGTTACTCAACACCTGTTTGCGAGATATCTCGTACATATTTCACCCTTCATTCATTTATATTTCGGATGATTTGAATTTAATTTATTACTTGTGGAATGAGAAGCGAAACAAAAAAAAAGCTTTTAAAATATTTTTTTCTTTATCGGCTCAAATGCTTTATTGAATTTGAAATATTACCTAGACGTTTTAGTTGGAGTAATTGTTCTGTTCATTTTCATTGTTTGACAATGGAACTTTATATGTAATATAGTGTTTGAAAGTGTTTATTTTCACGATAATGTGTGTGCGTTTATTTTGATGCTCGATAGCTTAGCAATTTTAAGCTTCAGTTTTGCACTGACACTTGCTTACACTTTGAGCAATTCTCCTTACATTTTTCTTCGTTAACAAGGCAGTGAATTTTCGATTACTGCATATATTATAAATTCAGGTAGCTTTTTTTGTCAAATGTTTTTTAAATCCTATGACTTGTAATTTGTACCTTTATTAAAATGCATTCCTATGTTGTGTAATTTTTTAAAATTCCTCTG
>BMAW01063608.1:33077-142842 GCA_019974015.1 Nephila pilipes | reverse complement strand
TTAAAAAATGGAAAAAACCGAGTTTCGTGTTCTGATAAAACATTGTTTTTTAAAGGGTAAAAACACCGTGCAAGCGAAACAATGGATTGAAAAATGTTACCCGGACTCTTGTCCATCAAAAGCAACGATTTATCGGTGGTTTGCCGAGTTTAAACGTGGTCGTACCGACACAAATGACGCGGAACGCTCGGTTAGACCTGTGGAAGCCGTTACACCGGAAAATGTGAGTGAAGTGACAAAAATTATAATGAAAGATCGTAAAGTGAAGCTCCGTGAGATTGCTGAGATGACACAGATATCATATGGAAGTGTATTTACTATCCTTCATGAAAAATTGAGCATGAAAAAGGTTTTTTCCAAGTGGGTGCCGCGATTGCTTTCGATGGAACAAAAACAGCAACGAGTCGATGATTCAGAAAGCTGTTTATCGCTATTTTACTCGTAACAAAAAGATTTCTTTGCGAAAAATGGGGGAAGAGGGGAAAGAAAAAGATTTGGAAAAGGTTGAACGATTGTAGAATACCCTAAAGCAGATTAACAAAGGTGTTAGGTTGATGAATAAAAATTTGCAAAAATGTTGTTTCTAATGTTAGACTCGAGTTATTGATCGATGTGTTATATATAAGCGAAATACCACTGACTGACTCATCACATCCCAGACTATACAAACGATTGGCTTTGAAATTTATAGTTACTCATTTTGCGATGTAGACGCTCATTAAGAACGGATTTACGGAATTCTTATCCAAAATGTGATTTCATCCGTTAATCTTTTCTTATCCATAATTATGTCATTTTGTCGACTTTATCGCCAAAATGACATGACTGACGCCAAACGGAATATATTTTTATTCTGTGCAATGCTACCAATTGCTTTCATTTGGCGGGATTTGCGCTGAGCGAAATGGAAATAATTTAATATTGATGAGAGGGATTTTGAGGGCAAGAGAGTGGAAAATACTAAAATTCTTGACTTTACGGAGTAGCACACCCAAGCCAATCCACTGAATAGATGCATTGTAGGTTTATCATATACATGAGTGTTGACCTGAAATTCTACATTTAGAGATTTATCAATAAATATCTTCCATCGCCAAGTCGAAGCTTACTTCAATGACTCATGTTGTGAATTTTAAATAGCTATGGTAACACATACTGATTTTAACTGTTTTGTTGAGCAAACGATAATTTTTATTGTGGAACCTAGACGTAAGTTTCAAATTTATGAGAAAGTATTTGTATTATTAATAAGATTGATAAATTACATTTGTAAATCTAAATTCATCTTACTAAGTTAACATGGAAGTTGGCTTTAACAAATGAATAATAAAGGTATATTCATGTCATTGATAAAAATAAGAGGCTGTCAAAACATTGATTTGATGTATGTAATAACTGTAACCCAATGTAAATATGCCATGCAAAGTTTGTTTCAGCCTTAAAGGCAATTTTACTTTGCCTCTAGAAATAATTTTTGATTTTAAAACGGCTGGTTTATTCTTAGCTTGTGAAGAAGAGTGTGATTATTTTAACGCTAAGATTTTAGATTTATTCTGTCTTATCTTAACTGCAGTTCCTGATAAGGCCGTTGGGGCGTAATAATAGAGTCATCCCTTTGCAAAAAGGATAACGTAATACGGGCGACCTTTGCTAAAAATTTTATTATACTTTATTTTTGTTAGTATTTTGTTGAATATTTAATTTGATTTAAAAATTAATTTTGTTATATATTTTTAATCCTGAAAGTATTTCATTGTAGGTTAATACAAATTGAGCCTTTCAGATGACTTTTATAATTTTAATGATGTTAATATATTTGATAGAGGAAAACCTACCCTTTCAAAGTTTTAAAATTCCTTGGCAACGGAGCATGTTTATTTTCATTTCTATTATGTTTGCGACATATCGATATGCATAAAATGAGAAATATTATTTCACGTGTTTAACAATTGAATCGGTTTTAAATGCTGCATCTTCAAATGCTATACGTGGCGTTTATAATACTAACGATTTATGTTATCCACTGAAATGTGTAAACCAAACACGGATCTATTTGCAAATTATGGCGGCGGCAGAGCCATTTCCCATCAGTTCGAAGGCTGTATTAAGGTGGCTGCCTTATAGCTCTGTTGTGAAACAATTCAGGTGAGATTACGATTTGCTATGGAAACTGCATTAGTGGTCATTCGTTATATTTAAATAGCTGGATTAACAACTAGAAGTAAAGCTAGAACTTGGTTATGATAATGTGAAACAAATGAAGAAAATGAGTCATCTTTAGTGTTTCCAAGAAAATGTGTCTTGTGTTACCTTTCAAAGACTCAACTAATATCTAACATTGATTTTCTGTTCAAGTTAATCAATTATTAATGATGGTAATATCTCTTCAACTAAAGGTAAAAAGAGGAAAATATCTCACAAATTAGATATGAATGCTAAGTCACGCTGCTGAAAGTAAGGTTCAAAGTCATCTTGAATGTTAGAGAAGCTGTTTCAAAATATACTAAAGCCATCCCTATACATAGAGCAGCAGTTCGAAAATACTTCTTCTAATAACCCCATGTCCAGGCAATTAAATACAATGAAAAAGATCAGTTAAATTAGCTATTGACTCCAAAATTTGTCTAGTTTTAAATATGAAATAAGGCATTGACTGACCAAATGATAAAATTGGCATCGAAAACGTTTGCCCTGTCTGAGGTGCTGTGTTTTAAATGGATAGAAGAACCTCCTGTGGAATGTGCTGCGGAGTTGTCAGGTCCTGTTGTTAGATCCCACTGAACTCAATAGTGCCATTCCTCTTTAGGCCATAAGGATCAGCTTGAACATTTTCTTCTACAATCTGTAGGCATAATGGATGTTTGTCATTCGAGCAAAGTATTGAAGGAAGGAAATTTTATGCCAACATTTAAAAGTTCACGGCAGGTATTACCACAGGATAGGTAGCTCATTTGGCTGAGCCTCAACAACCTTCTTCAGCTTTACTTTCAGATGATGAACGTGAAAAACACATTCACAGTATTTTCCAGATGCTGGGTTTTCAGAATTAGCCAATTACAAAGACGCCAAGCATGAACATAACAGGTATATTCATTTCAAAGTCGCTGTTGACTAGATTCCTAAACCTAAAAGGAGCTCACAAGCTAATTAATGCCGATAAAACCATCTGAGAACACAAAGGTTGCTCATTGTCGTGAATTTTGAGAGTTTACATGTATAGGTTCCAAAATATAAGGCCATCGTCTCGCCCAACGAAGCAGGGTATCATTGCAACAACATCATCCAACAGTCATTGCCCTTCATGAAACAAATTTAACAAATAAAAGCGTAACAACAAGTTCATAGAAGATAGCCATCAGAAAGCAAGGTGTTGTTCTTTCAGCTAACATCTCACGCCTACGCCTCTGTATATAGACTTTGCATACCACGCTTCAAGCCATAGCTGTCACACTACATCCGAACATTATTGCAGGTCTGTACTTAATACCCACCTTCAAACAACCAAATTAGCAGCATTCACATACTAATTACATCAACCAGCTACCACAATGAATTTTTCATGGGGATCTAAGTTGTGCTAATACCTTTCACAAATACAAAACAACCCAAACAAATCCAAATAGAAAAATCATATCAGAACAACCGAAAATGACCAAATTGAAAAAGTCACATTAGAAACTACCCAGCATTTAAATAAAACCAACCGACCTTTTTATTTATCTCTTTAGACATTGCATTCCTTGATACATCTGTCTATTCCCTCTTCATTTTGCATCTTCTAGACATTTAAGGCAGATCCATATCTATACAAAAGCGACTTTCCAAGTAATTATTTTACCAGTAACTCCGATCTAATCAAACTTATTCATGCAATAGATGCATTTGCGACACTGCTAACTGGTAACTTTATAAACTCGCCGTACATACCAAAGCAATAAATATCATAGTATTGATGAGGTTGATATGAAAATATAACAAAACACCCAAAACCATCCACATACGCAAAAAGTTTAACATTGTAAATCAAGAAAACATAATAAACTCTGTGGAATGAGGGATCATCGAACAGCTTAGAGCAAAATCTAGAGGTCATGAAATGTTTTTAAAAGATATCCCGACCAGCCCCATTATGTATAAGTTAACAAAAGGATTTTATTCTATATAAAATAGCCAAGAAGAACTTAGGGTGTGGGAGGTCCAAAGATAATAGTAGTATCAATTAGTAACAACTGTGGACATAGTCAACTGTGTTTCCGAAGTCTAAGGCAATAGACAAATAGTTTCATCCAGATCCAGAGAGATTCATTGTAATAATATTTAACGTTGATAATGACTTAAATTTTAGATTAACCTTGACAAAAGAAATTACATTTCGTTCTTAATTATCTTACAACTCGGAAGATGTAAAAATCCGATAAAAAGTTTTATCACATACAGCATGGTCTTTACACATATTTTGTTCTTTACAAATTTATCATTACCTTTCACAAAATAAAGCCGACCACGGCTTGTAGCATATGAACTGGCCTAAAATCTGATTTAAAGAAACTGAACACTGTCCAAGGCACTAGGTGTCTGCAAATTGAAAGCTGCGGCACACTGGTAAGTGAGCCAGGATACAGGTGTGTGCTGTAAATAAGTATACATTGTGTATTTGGATATTTTACAATTCATCATGTATTTAATACACAATGACAATTTTTCATAATAATGCTTGGACAAATATACAATAGAATAATTATTAATTCAATACTAATGGTCTCTGGTGAGAACAATTGAAAACTGCACAGTGTATTGTAAACACCCAAGGGCCCACTAATCATAGATAAAGTAAAATGACCACATATGTGTCGTTGAAGACTCATGCGCATGTGTTATTTGCATTTCAGCGTGGTACACCACGTTCACTGTATGTCATTGTTTGTCACTATTTTACAACACAGTTAAATAAGCATCACTCACCACTAATGATAATTATTATTAATTATCTTACTGAATTATGTATGGAGCACTTTCGTATAAAATTTTTAAGTTTATACCCTTTAACCTTTTCCTCGGCGGTACATACAAGCCAAAATCTGTTCTTGTCCTTTAGCAGGACACATTTAGCTATTCATGGTTTCTCTAATAACCTTGGGGACTCTAATTGAGATTGATTAAGCTTGCTTAACAACCTTTACAACCAAAATGAAATGAGAAGAACGTAATGATGCAAGAATGAAGGAATCGGTTAACTATGAGCATATAAACCCATAATTGAAGGAGTAGAGTATGAAGGAGACTGAGAGGTACAGTGAGAGAGGTGAATCCATGCTATAGTATAGAAAGGTGGGATTTACAGAGCCAGAGGCTGAGGTCCGGGAGGTAAATCGCCTGGAGAATTGTCTTAGTATTTTCAGAAGTTGTCCAGATTGGATGCAGTTGATAAGAGATATTGGTAAGAAGCCATGATTATTATTGGTGGGTTGAATTAAAGCAACCTTAACCTGAGGAGCAATTGCTATTAGATAATAATAAATGCTGAAAGCTGTCGGTGGTTCTGTAATTATTGGTGTCGTAGTTAATAGATATTAGTGTGATGACAAGATAACGCCCGGTCGACTGGCGTTACACTGGCGCTCCAAACGTTACCACCCCGGGAGTAGGAGCTGGCCGTTTCCCGCTGAGTTTTGATGGTTCGGGGAATGTTACTTTTGTCTAGCTTGGAGCGACATAAACTTCCATGGCATGCCTGGAGGCCCAACTTAAGTATATTGAGGAATCATTCACAATGCTCGTGAGTGGTTCTCAATAGGTGAAAATTTAGTTAGAGGTAGAGATCTGGGGTAATGACGGTTTAAAACAAGCTCCACAGCGTACTTCTGCAGGAGACCGCACGAATTGGCAGCAGAATATTATGGGTCAAGCAAAGATCTAGTCAGTCACAGTAACATTTATCTTATGAATTAAGGTTGCTCAAGGAATTTCAGGATGGAGAACAATACAGCACATAATGAGACGCTTGGCTCCAAATGCTGGACTATGTGGAGCTTAGGGAATCCTACTACTAAAGCCTAACTTCTGGGAGGTAAGGACAAGATGAGTCGCGTCATGTAATCTTATAATCCACCACATAAATAGAGACCCAACAACGCGCAGAGACGGGCAGGTAATAATAGACCGAGGATAGAAGGCGTTCTCCTGATAGAACAGGATAGAGACTGCTTGAGTGCCACAAATCTAGCGGAAGACTCAAGCTGAGAGTAATGAGTGGGACGCAAAAAGCGTTTCTCAAGGAAAGTGGTAGTCCACAGCAGGGAAGTAGATACAGGGATCAGGCTAGGCAAACTGGCAATATCTAAGAATTCAACTCTCCTAAACTCTCCGCCTCCAAAGGAAAATTTGGGTTGGACACACGAGCCAGAAAAGTGGCACAACGTCATCACCAAGAATTCAGCCAGCTGCTGCCCTCCAGCGCAGTTGAGAGAAGACGAGAAGCAAAATCCGAGGAGGAAACAGTCAGAAGGAGCCACCACATCCGCAGAGGAAGAGAACTGCCACAAGACGAGAGCAGACACAAGGAGCCCCAGCAGGAACAAGCAACGAGAGGGACATCCGATATCAGCAGAGGAAGGTTTCAGAAAAGATGTAGAATCGGAAAGGATTCAACTGCCCGAGAGCCTAGTAGGAGGGCCACGCCATAGCTGAATCAGATCCGATTTCCTTTGAATAGCAACATCAGGTTGTATTATTCCTTGTTACATTTGATTTGAGACACACAGACAACAAGTCTTCTAATTTTACGGCTTCAGTTCCACTACAACGGCATTGGCTCTCACTCCATTCAAGAGCTGAGAACTTTAATAGGTTTGAATTTAGTTAATTGTAAATCACCCAGTTGGTGATCTTTCCATTTGAAAGTATTTTTGTTATAAAGATTGGAACTTTAAATTCAAAGATTTGTTAGTATAACACTTGTTTATTCATTGACTTGTTTTTAAGAGTAGATGTCTGGTTATTTTAAGGAATTGTATAATCATTTCATAACTGTATTTATGTTTATACATCTGGTCACAGCGTGGCGTAATTAGGATATGACTAATATTAACACTTAGCGCCATGTAAAAGCCCCATTTTGCATTGTTCTGTCTCTTGACTAGATCGGTTCATCAAATCATGAAATTTATGTGGAAAATTGTGTATAATTGTATGAATGATGTTTAGTATCGTTTAAATATTTACAGCAAAATGATGTACACGATAACCATTTCAGGCGTCAGGACCCTGAAAATGAACTGCTAACAAGCAAGACGAAGAAGAAAACTCTGCGGTTGATAAGGAAGAAATTGAAAATTACACAAAATATTTTGTAGAATAGTGTTTTGTAAGCTCATTAAGCTACAAGGAAGCACCAAACTCTAGGAGAGCCAGTAAATACAGGAAGCTTCAAATTTATCATTAAGAGGGTATAAATTTAGAGGCAATTTTATTAAGTAGCTTGAATTCAGAACGTAACCAGTTCAGGATAACGTCCACCACATGTATATCTGACTTCAATCGTACTGGTTTTGTATCCAACGATAAATCACTGCTTCATATCTGGGGAGGGGCTGTGACATTGGCCATTCGTGGTTTCTTCACTCAACCTTGGGACTTGACTGAGATTGATTGCTTTCACAAACAACCTTGCCCAACCAAAATGGTGATGAAGAACGTAACATGCAAAGCAGTTAGAATGAAGGAACACATATAACCCATCTGAAGGAGAGTAGCTGAAGGAGGATCAGAGAGGCGTTGTGAGGAGGAGGTGCGAATCTATGCTATAGTATGGTGAAAGGTGGATTCAGATTATATTGAGGTCCGAGTGTAATCGCTCGGATTGAGAATTGCCTAGCATTTTCAGCAGTTGTTCCAGATTCGGAGCTGCAGCTGATAAGAGATATCAAGAAGCCGTTAGATTATTGGTGGTTTGAATTGAAGTGTTAGTAAACTTAACCTGAGAGCACTATTAATGTCACTAGTTATTAATAAGTATATTAATAAAGGAAAGCTGGTGGTTCTGCACTATTGCGTCGTAGTGTTTAATATTAGATATTAGTGATGGCACAAGATGTAACAAACGCCTGGTCGACTGGGTGTTATACCTTTACTGGTTTCGGTACAGATGCCAGCCAAGCGATTGAGAATATTCCTCCCCTTTCAGAAGGCTAGTTCTCTGACGCCTTTGTCATTGGTATCGCTTTGTCCGGTAATTGCGGGAACTTTTCGCCACATTTGCGAGCATTTCAAATGGTTGGCGATGTCGCTGGAACAACATATAAGGCTAAAGATATTCTCCATCTGATAATTCTTACGCTGTCCATGTTTGAAGAATTTTCTTTTCGGGTTTGTTTCTAAATTTTAAGAATGCCCTCAGAAATATCTCAAATGGAGATTGAATTGTTATGAAGAATTTAGATGAAGAAAATTTTGATGATAGTGATTCAGAATGCAAAAATTGAAAATACATTATGATAATGTGGTTGATTTGATACATCAGGGAATTTGTTGCGAAAGTTGAAAGAGCTTCTATTTTCATGTGAGGTCATGGATTGAAACGTAAAATGTTTTACCATTTGAGAAAGTCGGGTTAGTGTGCTCCATACCAGCAATTATAAAATGCCAAGCATGAAGACATTGTTTTAATGCGTTCTTGATTAAGCTGTAAACTTCGTCACCTCAGTTTAAAAGAATTTAGAAGGAACTTCTAATAACATCTTGATAGGAAATATAACTCATAAACTGTGCAGAGCCTCTAGTACAAAATCAAAACAAGGATACAAAATTTCATTGGTCAGAGGGTATGGACGAAAAGAAAAAGATGATGTTGTGCTAAAAGAATTGAAGCTAAAATAGTTAACCACTCACCTGTATAAGTACAACATGGCCTTTTGCACTGACCAGAACTGTTTTGAAGAATAATATTTTACAGTTTATTTTAAAATGACACAACACAGACAACTGAAAGAAAAGATAAGAATAAAATAATAAATGGACCGATGGAATTTCAATGGGCAGGGAAGAAATGAGAACAAAATCAAATTAAACTAAAGAGCTCTGAGAGCCAAAATTTTTAAAGAAGAACTCACTTTCTTACATATTTAAAAAGCAATGCTTATAACAATTTTTATTTTAAATTTAACAACTTCGGGGCAAAATCTTCTAAAATTAAATATAAATTCATGTTTTTCCTTAAGTAGAAATTCAGAAAATATTTTATCACAAAGCAAAATATTAGAATTTATTTGAATTTATAAGAAATTAGTTCAAAGTTTGGTTCTGATTTGCTATAATTTCGAGAGGTTGTCTATGAGTACAGAACTTTTAATTTAAGAAATCATTTAGACTCTCATAGTTATCATAAATTTTATAATTATATTAATTAATATTCTTAAATACTAAATAATTTTGCATGAACAAGAAAACATTTTAAATTATTTGTAGAGATTTGTACCATGAATGAAACAAATAGAAAGTCCTTTTCCATATAGACATTATTATTAAATATTCAATTACATAACTTTTCCTTTACCCGAAATTTGTTGTTCAAACTCTAATAAAATATCTCTTTGAATTTAGAATTTTCTTTAAAAATAAATTTTGGCAAAAACGAACGATAATTCATAAAAACTTAAGCATTTCAAAGCGTAGTTTGTAAACCCATCCAAAAAGGATGGAAAGCGAGAATCTAGGAAAATTATCGGTTATGGCGTAAGTCAAACGTAGGAGCCCGTCTAACACAGTTCTTGATTCCCGTCTAAAACCGGCAACCCTTCCCTCACCCCACGTGGTAAATGAATACTCCATATTCCAATTCAACGCCATCTTTGATCAGCAATGTTAACTTATGGAATTTCGACTTACCCCACATCTTTATTATTTGATCTATTTGACCAATAAAGTGCATCTGAAAGAGTTAAAACAATGAACGTTTCGTGGAATCATCTGATTTTAAAAATATTTGAAAATATTCTGAGTTCCGAAAACTCAAAACGAATCATTAAAATAAGAATAAAAATATTTAAAATCTTAAGGAAAAGTAATTCCACACATTGATTATTTTTGCTTTTCAAAATGCACTTTATTGTGATCAAATAGATCGAATAGTAAAATGTGAGAATTAAAGTCAAAATCTCCATAGGCCACATTACGTCCACGAAATCAAAAATGCAGGGTAGATTGAGCCTTAACAATGACTCATGGAGCATACTGACATTCAAGTGGGTAAGAAATTGCCTCAAGTTGAATAAGCAGCCGTACGGAAAGGGAAATTTTCCAATTTCAGCCGATTCAGTTGTTAAATATGGATGAATTTTCACGAAAATCTGTCTTCAGGTACAGATGATGAAGCAGCTTCAGCATAAGTGTTGCAAAAACCTAAAGAAGGTAGTGAAAAGAGGCAATGATGATTAAGATGAATATGGATTCTCGTGTGGAAACGCACCAAGACTACAGTGCATCATTCTGGTATGATCAGCTATCAAACGAGTCAATGGTACCCAGTAAATTAAAGCGGCATCTATATTCACATCCTGAAGGTGCCAGAAGACAAACAATATTTTAAGAGGTGCTTAGAACAAAATAAAACAGAAGAAATTTATGAAATCGGTCGTAACAGTTTCTGAAAAGGCATTTGAAGCTAGCTATCATAAGTCTGCAAAATTAATTGCACGCTCGAAGAAGCCAAAGCATACCGTCGTGGCGAAACACTTATTAAATCAGCATGCATGGAAATTGTTGACTGGCGCTTGGCCTACCGAAGTTAAGGAAGTGAATAAAGTTTCGTTCGTCTGCTGATACTGTTAAAAGACGTATTCACGATATGCTCGGCGCGATATTTTAGAACACTTGATTAAAAATCCGTCGGCTGCAAAATTTGCGCTTCAGATCGATGAAACAACTGATATTAAAATAAAGCACAGCTGATAGGCCATTATAAGCTCTTGCTGGACGAGGACTATTAAAGAACATTATTTTGTTTTGTATGAGGTCCTTAGAAGAACTACCGGTGAAGAAATTTTCGATAACTGATGATTCTTCAGTAATATATGTAATATTCAATGGAACTGCATTGCTGTTTGCACGGATGGTTGCAAGAATGACGGTCAAAAAGCTTTTGTCTCAGTAAACAAAAACTGACGGTACAATTTGCTGAATAATTGCCGTATATCGAGAAGATTGATGGTCAAGAATTTGCTGGAAGAACTTTGAACACGATGAATGAATGCATTAAAACTAATAAGGCAAACTGAATTAAATCAAAGAGCCATAAATCTTCACGAATTTTGGATTACTTAGCAGAAATGGGAGCCGAATATGAATCCTTTATTTATTTTATTCAGAAATTTTCATCCTGAGGCAAAGTTCTTCTGGCTATATTATTTGAGCTTCGTCACTAGGTGCGTGAATTTTTAACACAGAATATGCTCGAAATACAACAGCACCTCAAGCTACATTGATAGCGAAACTTTGCATACATGGCTGATAGCAGACGGAGCACTTGAACGAACTTAATAAAATGCAAGGTCGAATGAGAATATTTGACGTGTCTTGACAAATCACAAGGATTTATTAAAAACTGAACTTTGGCAGAAAGAGTTGCAAAAGGATGTTTGAAATGTACCAGCGACCAATCATATTACAATTGAAAACAACACCACCAGATCTACCCAACAACATTTTAAGTATGCTCAGCAGAAATTTGATCAATATTTTATTCCATTAATACGGAACAATACAATTGATTCGAAACTTTGCAACCAATGCAATAAATTCTACGGAAGCGACCTGGCTCTAAGCAAATTGAGAGGAATTTACAGATTTAAATAATGACATGGTTTTAAAATTATACTCGAAGTTCCAGATGTTTCTGGATTTACATTGCAAGATCTCACATTCTAAAGCAATCTTAACATTATCGACATTCTTCGACGACATATTTATGTGTGAGCAAAGTTTTTCAACCTTGTATTAATTAAAAGATAAGCGGTCATGCTTGAAAGATCTGACCATCGGGTTGCGTTACAACATTGAGCCGAATAAACTTTAGTTCATTGAAACAAGCGCAGGTACCACATTAATAATTATTATGATTGCGTAGAAATACGTTATGGTTTTATGTATGTATACTTTTCAAATAAAAACAAACATTGTTAAATTTGTATCAATACCCATACACTTCAAGGCTTTGTGCCGCGGAATCTCTAGAAAGAATTTTGGTGCGTCGTGGTGAGAAAAGGCTTGCGGAGCACTATAGTTGATAAATGCCTTGTCTGCATGTTGTTGATTACAGTGGAAAGTTTCAAAATACTACCGTATAAAAGTCATTCATTAATTTTGAATAGTTCACAACTTTTCAGTCAGATTTGTTGGTTTCTTTCATAAAATACTAAAATTAATGGAATGCACATACAAATAAAAAGAAAGAAAAGGAGAAAACAAACAAATAAACTCTCTTGCGATATCGTCATCTGTTTCAACAATGCTTTCTACTGCATGGAGGTAGAATCCAGCTAAATAGAATGAGAAGAAAAATCCTTAAAACTGAATAATGAAAAATATCCATGCTTGAACTCTGTTTTCCTGAACTCCTTAATCACTCATGGCTGATATAACAGGTCAATGAAAAGTCCCCGGCCTGACACATAGATGGCGCAACTTGAATTAACCATATTTTTAGTTAATGAACCCTTAAAGATGTGTATAATCAATAAACTGTCGGATCATTAGTTTGTGAATTATAGCATTTGTTAAGCAACTGTTATTGAAAATGGATAAAAAGGAATTCTCAAAAGTTGATAAAATATTGTTTCGAAGGGAAAAATAAAGGCTGAAGTAAAACCTGGCTTGATGAGTTTCCGGACACCGCCCTTATAGATGCAACTCGCAACCATCAAGGATTGGCAGTATGCTAAGTTTGTGGATTTGGTGAAATGAGCACCGAAGACGCAGAACGCAGTGGGCGCCCAAAAGAGGTTGTTACATGACGAAAACATTAAAAACCCACCAATGATTTTGAATGCAGAAAGTGACCGTAACGAAATTGAATGAAATGCAGACACTCTAAAGATATCAACTGAACGTATATCGTATCATTCACGAATATTTGGGTATGAGAGCTCTTGTGCAAAGTGGGTGCTGAGCTCATCACTTTTGACCTCAAAAATAACGACGAGATCTGGAGCAGTGTTTGAAGAGGGATCAAGCGTAATAAACCGAGAGTTTATGTACAAGGCGTCGATAGACAATGCGGATGAAACATATTCCATCATTTCACCCGAAGTCCAATCGACAGTCATCCGAGTGGATTGCACACGATGAACCTCGCTCCAGCAAAACGCAACAATGGCAAGGTTGGCGGTTGTCTGTATTTTGGGATGCGCATAGAATATCTTTCATTGACTTCCCAAAGTGCTGAAAGGATCATCACCAGCGACCACATAGTTATTGACCGTTTGAAGGACGAATCGAGCCGAAAACAAAGCCGCATTTGAAGAAAAAGAAAGTGCTGCTCACCAAGACAATGCACCGTGCTCAAGTCAGTGAAAACGATGGCAAAATCCATGAATCAGCCTGAATTGTTCTCGTCCACCGTATCTCCAGACCAGCCCCAGCGACTATTTCCTGCTCCCAGATCTCAAGAATGCTCGCTGGGAAGAAATTGCCGAATAGCAGATCATTTCGAAACTGAGCCTTATTTTAGCAAAGGATGCAAATCATACTACAAAATGGCACGTTGGAGGGTCGCTATAATCAGTGTATCACTTTTGAAGGAATTATGTTGAATAAAAACTAATTTTGCCAAAAATCGTGTTTTACTATGGTATGCCGAGATCTTTCAATTTGACCTGTTATAATGTGTGTACAATTCTATGCACAAAATAATGCATAAAATACAATACTATGCAGAAAACATGCATAAAATACAACACTATGAACAGTCTAATAAGCTTGTTTTAACTTTAAATTTCATGACATAAAAGAAATCAGACTGTATAAAGTGTTCCTACGACTAAGTCATTTGCGAAGAATTGATTGTTGTAGTGGTTAATCATTTCATTGATAGAACATTCTAGAAATTCTCGAAATAATTTATGGTATAATTTTATTTGGATTACAGAAGCAAATTATTTTCAGTTAATCCTTATTTCAAACAACCTCTCAAACGTAAATTATAAGCAAAAATTTAATAAAATAAAGTGGAAGATTAAATTTTAATTAAAAATCATATAGAAATGCCAGTGTGATGCCACTTTATAAATGATATTGTTGAAAATAATTATTACTGTACAATATTTTTATTTCTAGTTGAGTATGTCCAAAAATTAAAATTAATTTGTTAATAACTATATTATTCATTAATGTTTAAATGTTCAACATTTAAACACTTAAAATAAGCTGAATTTCGAATTAATGGATTGGTTGTCTTCATCTGTAATTTCAGTTGAATAGCCAATCAACCTTTCCATTTCTTTCTCTGCCAAGCGGAGCGCGATAAGGTAGATTGCCGGTATTTCGTTTGTTTCTTACGTAGGAACAATCTATGTTTTGAGTGAATGGTGTTGAATTATCTTTCATTCCTTTGTTCCGTATCCAGAAATCTGTAAATCATGGATTGGAAAGACTGTTTCACCAGGTATTTCTAATTAAATTTAATCAACGGTTTATTTGTCTTTATATAGGCTTAATGGTTGAACTGTTAGCCTTAATAGGCGGCAAATTCATGATATTGGTTTCGCGTTTCATTTATTCATGCGTGTCTCAACTGTTCGAGGTTTTAAATTTTATATCTCAATTTTCCAATTTGGTAACGCATAAAATTATATATTAAAACTTTGATATAATTGTATAAAGCGTGTTAGTCGTACAGTTAGAAAATCTAGCGTTAATCACGAAATTGAAGTTTCTTAAATTTTGAATACACTCGTCGTTTGAAATTGTTTCGATACCTAGTAATTGCAATTTATTAAAACCCAAACTGTTATTCAAGATTATATATTCTCGCGTGATTTGTATTATTTTAACAAATAATTGCCGTAGACATTTGATCTCGAGATAATTGGCAATGACGAATTTGAAATGATTCAATATTGCAATAATTTAATCATAAAATTATCTTAATTGATAAGATTGCTGTCGTTTAATACGCATTACATAACAGAAATATTAATTACAGACAAATTGGTGGAATTAACTAAATATGTGTATTTTGTTCGTAAATAAAGACAGGGAACATTTGTTTTACGATAAAGGAAGGCAACTTTTTCCGATTGATATGTTTTATGAATTAAAATTGGATTTTAACTTATATATTGCATTTAAATCTCAGTGCTATTATAATTTTGTTACATGGAGGCATTCTTTACAAATATTCTAGTTTTTAAATCATGAAAATGCTTAAATATCTGTTGCAGGAAATTTGTTTTTAAGATGTATTAAATATAAGTTGATACAAAAAGTTGATTAATATGAAATAAAAGATTTTGAGATCTTTGTTTGCCTCTTTAATCAATTTGTGAAAATTTGATTATATATTATAAAAGATTTAGATACTTGTTTAACACTGTGCTGGTAAGTATTGTTAATAATGTGACTTGAACTTCATTTCTTTGTGTGAGTATTGCCAATAAAATTTTCACTAAATACCAGTTAACACAAATCATGTTATATATTGAACCAGGTCTTGGTGCAGAGTTGTCATACAGGACATTGAAACAACATACATTAAAATAAGGTATAGTGGGCTTCAAATGTACAGGGTTGTCAGAAATAGTAAGGTATATAATAAGATAATAAGAAAATCAAACATGTAAAGTACTTTTATGTACTTAAAATAATTTTTATTACATACTTGTAAAATACATCTTGTTGGATTTATTAGAAGAAAACCACATTCATAAATCATGTTGGTTTTCAACATTTACAATAACTTTCTGTGTTGGGGTAGGATATTCTGATTTGACAGATGTTATTGCGGTTTATCATACATTATTAATATTTAACCCAAGAATTTGGACCTTGGGGAATTTGTTGAGTTAAAATGGTGATTTTGAAATCACAACAAGGACCAAAATAGCTCCACAGAGTGTTAGATGATAGGATAAGAAAACTTGGTATTCTCTGTAATAGTACTGAAGGATGTATCATCACAATGAGATCTAAGAATTATTACCAAGTAGGTTGTATCAAAAGATAGGTTTCACAAGTTTTCATAAATAACTTGAAAATTGTAATTTGATGGGTGCTGCTATAAAGAAGCACTGAAAATTTCACTGTCTTATTTTGCTATTGATCTTCCATGTAAGGCTTGTAGATCAGAATGCTTAAAAGATGTCATCCATTGAATGGTTGTGCAATTTTCCATACCATGTCTAAAGTAGGAATTGAGAGACTCTTGTCGACATAGCGAGGTGGTTTTGGTTGCTGAAATGTAGCTTATACATCTAGCCACTTAAAATTAATTTTCCCAAAGCTTGCAGTGGATAGATATTCTAACCATATATGTTAATTGGAAATAAAGGTATAAAATTCATACAGATAGCAAGATCAATTCATTTATCTAATAATGTTCTCTGATAGAGTGCTGAATTTGTCTTCTATGCTGAATAATACAAATTGTATTTTAAATAAAATAACTGTGCAAAACATTTTGACAAGTCAAATGTATGTGTTCCTTTACCTGAATAAATTTAAACAAATGTACAAGCAAGACAAATGTCTCAATTGATCGTAATAGGTTTCTGAAAGCTTTTAAAGGTGGCTCAAGAATCTATCCCACACCTCTTAGAGCATATAACGCTTGACTCTGATGTATCATTTTCCTTTCAGAGTGCACTCAGAACCACACATGAGGCTTTGAGTGTGCTACAAATAAACTTGGGAAGACTGTTTTAATCAGGATATTCATTCATTGACCATTTGAAATGCCTCAGACATTGACAGAAAAAGCTACAAATGGTGGCATAATATTTTCGCCAGATGTGTCAATTGCAAATGCATACTTCCTTTACACATGTATCCAAATAAATACAGTGATTTGTAACTATGAAATACGCCTAGTCGATAACTGCGGGTCTGTTATTGAAGATGGGTTCCAAAAACAATAAATAAGGTTCATGTGCATCATTCAATGGCTGTATCAGACCTGCTATGTACTATTGAAGCTAAGCAGTTGATTCTGTTTTGAAAGTTCCCACTGTAGTAAATTTATTAATTACCATATTTTTATTTCACAGTAAAATTAACCACAATTCAAATGGGGTGACATTCTTTGTAATGTATGGATAATTTCAATATATCTTTAAATAAATAGATACATAATAGGCCAGCAATTTTAGACTTAAGTATACCAACAATAAAATAAATATTCTTTAAAATTGTTACATGCATCTATATTAATTTCATAAAATTTGTCATAATTTATTCTGTTGCAATGTGCAACCCAAATGCCTTAAGGTGCAGTGGCTAGAATGTCTATCTACCTCCTAGGAAAACAATCCTAAATTTTTATGACAAAAATGCTTATAGAGGGACACATTATTTTTATCTATAAAGTATATTTCAACCACATGCTCAGCTCTAAAGGATACTAGAACGCTTGATTACTAATAAGTAGTTCTGGTGCTGGTATAAAATTGTTAAACTGTATAATGTCCAGCTATGGTTGATTATACTCTTATTCAAGTAGCCATACCTATCAACGGGTCTGAAATAATCAGAGATCAGCCAAAATGCAATTTTGTTTATCTTTGAACCCACTTGTAGTGTGACTTTATCATCCTTACAGTAACACCAAATTTTCAATAATTTCAATGATCAGCTCTTATCCAAGCCATTTTCAATGGTTTCATATTTCTTAATTTAGATTAGTTACTTCTGCAGTTATTCTAGATTCTGAGTTTCGAAGCCTAACTGTATCGATAATACAACCCTGATGAAACAAATCAATCCTCATCTGTTTGGCCATAGATCCTTCTGCCTCATTCCATTCTCCCTCCAAACCAAATCTTGTTGTTCTGGAAGAGCTGCACATAACAAAGGGCAAATGAGATAACTACAAACCTAGTTTTAAGCAGATTTCAGATGCAAGTGCTATAAAAATGCTTCTGCCCCAAAAATTGCTTTCAGCTCAGTTTCCCCAAGGATTTGATAATTTAGGCTGCCATTCTAAGCTGGCTTGCTGGAGAGGGAGGTGTCAGCTATGTTGTCCTCGCTACTTGATAACAAAATTTTGATGTCTGTCGCCAGTCAGCCCCTTGTGTTGCTTTTAGTGATGTTAATATTACTAATTGATCTAGGCTGTCAGTATATAATAGTATGTCTAAAACAGAAAACCGATGACAATCCTTACTCCCAACAAATTTGTCGCTAAAATGGTTAAACCTTATTTCCAACCAATTTTCTTATGTTACATTTCTATCAATACATATTCAATGAAATAAATGTGCAATGTTGAAAATTCCTGTTATAGAAGCTCATCAAATTAATACATTCTGCTGAGGTATTTGCTAAACTCATAAAGCTTACCTTGGCAATATTTTGTAGTCGCTACGTCACTCTAACGGGAAGTTCAAATTTAAAATGTAATTTTGTAGTTGCTAGGGTGACAAAATACTTAGTCGGATCTTTATACAATCTACATAGTTGAATGTTTCTAAACACATTAAAACTTAAGTTTTTATCTAGGCTACTATCTTGGAAAATCTAAAAGTATTGAAATGTGCTAATTGGATGCAGCTATAATCTGAATGTAAGAGTGTCAATTGTATTAGATCCTGGAATGCTAAACTGTTCATGTGAGATGCAGCTATAATCTGAATGTAAGAGTGTCAATTGTATTAGATCCTGGAATGCTAAACTGTTCATGTGAAACCCAAATTTTGATTTCATTAAATCGACGAGATCAATATCGCAATGCATAATCCAATTAAAATTGTAAAAGGAATGAATCAATTTTAATTTTGCAAAAGCTGTTGTAGAGAAATTGCAGGTACTTCTTCTTGGTATCTTCTTGAACATTTGAAGTGATTAAATTTGCAGACACAGAGTTGTATTTTGAGAAAGTTCATGCTTTTAAATAATTTAATATGAATATCAAGCAAATGGAATGTCACCAATATTTGTGTTTGTGTTTTTTTAAAACAATTTATTGAGTCCATTGTCTTTTGAGATCAAAATAAAATTCCTTTTGTAAAATTTGGAAGGTATTATAGTGACCTCGACAATTCAATCGGTGGAAGAAATATATGTATATACTAATTTTGTTAAACACTGTCTAAATGTTCCTTTTGTAAAATTATTACTTCGTACCTTTTGTAAAAAATGGATAAATTTATGTATGCAAAATCCAATAGAATTGTTATTATACAATTCATGATTTTTTAAAAGATTTTGTCAGTTAAAGAAATAACTAAAATACCAATTTAGTTTCAAAAATGTATGATTTTTTGAAAAGTACAAACTTTAGTTTGATAGGTTTGAATGCTGAACTCACATTGTAATGGTCTATAATTTGCCTGTATCACTATTATTGTGACATAAATCTTTCAGATAAAGCTGAATTAGAAGCTGCCTGCTGTTTAGAACAAGACGAATAATCCTTGCAAGTATAACCACATATTTTAAATACATTTCTAAAATATGTCAAGAGTAAGACAAATTTTGATTTTTGAATTTGTCAAGTTCTATTTATATTTTGAATAAGAGCAGAAAAAACTGATACTTAAACAATAATATATATGTTCATATAATTATAAATTACATAAAATCAAGATTAGATTAAAGATATAAATTTTCCTAGAATTTTTTCTCTCTACTCAATTTTTTTTTTATGTGCTTGTTTAGTAGTTTAATGTTAAAAATTGACCATGCTCTATTGTTTAATTAGTTTATCAGAGTTGTAAGTACAAATTAAGCTAAAGAAGTTTGAATAAATTTATTTTGATGTTCTAATTTTATTATTGGGTGCTAAATAAGGTGTACATTTGATAGAATAATTTTGAAGGAAATATAGTAAATATGAGATTTTTGTTTATTTGTATGTATTTTATAAAACAAATTTAAGATTTCATGAATGACGTGCAATTTTTATTTGTGTCCCAATTCTAAAATTCATCCAATGTAATTTCTACCATATGCACATACCCAGGGAAGGCTGCGATGGCCGGCCTACAGCTTAAAATGCTCACTAAAAAGATCCAGATCTTCGTAAGTATCAAAGAAAGATGGCTCCGTTTTGATGTGCTAAGCCGCATCAAACAAACAAGAAATATATCATAGTTGCTTTACTTATCTGGTGTACATTGTAATTGAAACCATCCGACCAATTTTGAATTCTTTAAATGGAAGTGTACAGTTGATTTTACTTTGGGAAATATATTCCCAATAAAATTGAATTTTATTTGGATATTATATATATATATTTAATATTTAATTTATTTTCAATTATCTTGTGCATCTCATAAAATCATTAGTCTTGTAATTTATATCATCAATGAATGATTTGATTTGTGCATATCGTAAAATGTATTCTCTAAAAGTTATAAGAATTAGCAAATGTAAGCATTTCATGAATTTCTTTTATGTACTGTGAAAGAGAGCAGTTTGTAAAAAATATTTACATAACACATGGATCAAAAGTCCCGGATCAGCGTCGCTTTTTACATTTCTCCTGCAGCACCAGCAAGTCATACACCACTGTTGATCGATCACCTTTCGGTAGTCAATGAAAATCACGCCTACGCTTATCCCAAACTGACGCCATGACTTTGCCAGCCGACTGCCGCTGACGCCTCGAGTGGCTTTCACCAGCCAGCGCCACCGTCATCGACTCTGGAGTGCAGTGATGTATCCATGTTTCACCATGGTCACGACGTTAGCGAAATCTTTGTTATGAATAGCCATAAACAGCTTTCTGAAATCATCGACCCATTGCTGTTCCATCGAAGCAAATCGTAAGCAATTTGAAAAACCTTTTCACTCACTTCAAAGCAGTCCTTTTCAGTAAATACATCATATGATATCTGTGTCATCTCAGCAATCTCATTGAGCTTCACTTACTCATTTAATTTTACACCACATTCTCCGCACCTGCTTCCACAGGTCTACCCGATGCTCTGCCACAGGTCGGTAGCGACCATCACGCTTAAACCGGCAAACCACCGACAAATCGTTGCTTTTGATGGACAAGAGTCTGGGTAACATTTTTCAATCCATTGTTTCGCTTGCACGGTGTTTTTACCCATTAAAAAACAATGTTTTATCAGAACACGAAACTCGGTTTTTTCCATTTTTTAAACAAACTACAAAACGACTTTACTCCAACCTCGATAACTCAGCTGTTTCTGGTCCGATCGACTTAAAATTTTAGACACGTTTCAAGCAAAGGTTAGTACTCTAGAAAGACCTGGTTACTGGTTTACTACGAGCGCCATCTCTGGGTTAGTCTCGGAACTTATTGATCCATGTGTTAGATGGAAGGAATTTGTACATTTTAGATCAATGCTTATGAAATATTAATTCAAATTTATATTAGTTATAACTGTACCATATCTTGTTTTTAACAGTAAGGTGATTCTTAATTTGACTACTTAGATAACTTTTTGTATGTAATTGTAACAAATTATTGTACATTTTGAGGGAAAATATAGGTTTGATGTGCTTAAAATGTATTGTTTCCACAAAAGTTTCCAATAGATAGAAAATATGCTGAGTTAATCCATTTAAATTCAGTATATTTTTTACATGCTAATTTAAAATGATAAAATAAAGAGGAAAAAAAAAATCCTAATTCGAACTCCTCTCAAGCCGTCCTTATTTGAGTATCCAATTCAATCTTTCTTACTGTATTTTAATCCTCTTTGCAGTTATAGCTTATCAGAGATCTGTTTACCTCTTGATTAATGGCTCAATGCAGGAACTTGTAGGGGGGCATGAGATGTCTCACTTGCCTTGCACCCGCTAGTCAGGGAAACGACTCGAAACTATATAGAACAAGTTTTTGGCAGATCACTTGCAAGAGTAATCTTGCTCATTTAGATGAACTGGCTTAAAAAACAATTCTTGTTATTTTGGTAACCTTCTACGACAGACTTTGGCATCCTATTGCATGCTTGTCGTGTAAAATTCTCAGTAACACTCTACAAAGTAATCAAATAAAGATTAATTCTCCATCTCTGCTTTTGTTTAGTGCACGTTGTGTGTTATTGGTTACTTAAAATTTTACAATACATTCTTAGTTTTATTGTGAAAATCTGTATTTTATTTGTTTAATTGTTGTTACAATTCATACGTACATATTTAATAAAATGGACACTAAAAAAGAAAGCTTGGTGTTCATGGTTTAATGAACGAATGGATATAAATGTGTTCAACTAAGGGATCATGTTACATGTGTGTTATGTCTTGAAAGCATTGTATGTCACACTTCAAGTATACAAAGACAATTTCAAACAAAAATCTGTCTACATTTTAGAATTTGGATGGAAAATGAAGGTATATAAAAGAACTGTTATTGGAATAGAAACAAATGACATTTTTTTGTCAAACAATTGGAACTAAATCTAAAGCAATTGAATGTAGTTTCTAATTTTGATTTCTCCTTGTTATTATTCATTCTGTAGCTGCCAAAGGCATACCTTTCACCAATGGCAAATATGTAAAGGATACATTTTTAAATCTTGTTGAAACATTATTCACTATATACCAAATACAAACAATATCCCAAATTTAAGAAATACTGGTTTCTGTACAAACTATTGAAAGATTAATTATTCAAATGGCTGTAAATGTAACAACAAAACTGAATTCTACATTGCAGGGAGCTGTTACGTATAGTGTTTCTCTTCATGAAAATGCAAATGATGTTGTGTGCCTTGCTGTAATTGCAGATATTGTGATAAAAGATTGAGTTTAATAAGAATTATTGCAGCTTGATTCCTTTGTCTGGGACAACTAAGGGACAGGATATTTTTTCATTTATGAATTATTTTGAAAGTAAAAATATCAATATAAATAAAACATTTTGTGTAACTGTAAATGTCATTCCTGTGATGGTTAATAAGGAAAGAGAAATTGTCAGATTTTCATAAAAATCAAATGGGACAAAGTACAGAACTTTTATTGCATAATACATTAGGGAAGTTTAGTTACAAAATTTTTGACTGTGTTTAATTTCTGTAATGAAAAATGTAGTTGAAATAGTTAATTTCATAATGGTAAGTGAATATGTAGTTCTTTTCTTATATAGCCATTTCCGTTGGCTTAGTCTAGATAATATATTGGAATAAGATTGTGTCATGCATGGAACACGTTTCAAGTTTTTTTCTTAATGAGAAGGAACAACATTTCTCTAAATTTAACAACAGAGTGGTTATTTAATTTTATGTTTTTAACTGATATAACAACATCTCGAACTAAACTTGGGGTTGCAAGAAAAGAGTGAAACAGTGCTTGGAATTTTTTTAATATTGTAAAGGCCATTCTACAAAATTATAATTTCCTGTGATATTGTTAAAGCACTTGTAAAAACATAGATGAAGAGGAACTTCAAACCTACACATTGAAAGGAATTTTTCTAAAGATGCTTGTATGCCTTTATTTTCCTTCCTAATCAAACCAGGTTTAAGAGACCCATTAATAATTTTTTTTTTTTCAATTTGTCAATTTTTGAGTAGATAATTTTGAAACAGAACTTATTAAGCTAACATCTTCAGAATCATGGAAAGCTAAATTTACAAAATTGTGAAAAGTCTGGATGATAACTTGAAATATTAATTGACAGGTATTTTAAATTGTGGGTTCTGATTGCTGGTGATACTTAACTGTTTGAAGAAAATTGCATGTACTCTGCTTTCCACTTTTGGTTCTACATATCTTTGTGAACAAATCTTTTTTCATATGAAAGTCCACAAAGTTGTTTCTAACTGAATATTCAGAATCATGTGTCAAATTGAAAGTCACAAATTATAACCCTGGTATTGCAGTATTACATAGAGCAGTGCAGGGATAAGGTTTGCATTTAAATTGTAATTTTTTTTATTGATATTGAAGGAATATTTGTATTTTATATTTATTTAACTTAAATAAATGCTTGCAAGATATGTAATATATGTATACTTTTAATATTTTATTTATGTTGAAGGATTTGTTAATGTCTTTATGTTTAATATCTTTAAATGATGCTTAATTAATATGTAATAAAACTCTAAATTTGTATTTTTGACCTCAAGTATTTCATTCTGTGCAGCATCCTGAATCATTGCTAGATTGGTTTGGCACACCACAAGCTGCAATGTGGCCAACCCTTGTTCTACTAAATGATTGCATTTATTGTTCAATATATTCCAAATTAGTGACCTCAATGTATGGCTATTACCTTGGACACATAATTTAATTTTGAGTTTCTTTAGTTTATTAATTTTCTGATTTTCTTGATACAAAACTTTTGTGAAAGGAGTTTTTATCCTTTTCTCACATTTCTTAAATTTGAAATGTTAAATCTTTTCTTTTAATTGAGTTTTTTTCTTATTTCCAAAAACGTCAAGGTTGTTATATTTTTATAAATTACTTACGTGCACATTTTGTTAAGATATTGGGAAAACTCTTAATTTTTATGGTTTTTGAAATTGAAATTTTTGAAACACAAGTTATTGAAAGATATTGTAAATCAGTTGTTTCTAGCACTTTTGATATATTTAGGCAATGATAATTAGATTTACTAGTAAAGAATTTTTATAATATTTAGGTTCTATCTGCTCTTGGTACTGAAACGCTTCGACCAAGTTCAGCTGCCCAGTGTGTAGCATATATAGCTGTTGCAGAATTACCACGTGGAGAATGGCCAGATCTGATAACAATGCTCACACAAAATGTTACAAATGCTAACAGCACAGAAATGACTAAAGAAGCAACATTAGAAGCTATTGGTTACATCTGTCAAGATATAGTAAGTTAAAATTTTTAGACTATCAACACACACACATTCTTTGCAACTATTTTGTTATTTAAAAATGAATTTGTTTCCAAAAGCTTAATTATTAGGGAATTGCGGGTTAAAGAAGAGAGGAGGGGTATTAGTGGATTTAATATTAATTTTTAACTGTATGAACAATAAGCAAATACCTCCTCCTTTCTAGTCTTATTATTCGTGGATTCTTTAGGAGATTGCTATATATTCATTCATTTGTTCATTAATTATACATTCATCATGTGGAAAATAATTCTGTTCATATAGATTTTTGTATCGTACCATTTACTTTTTAAACTTGGCTCCATGAAAAAGGATCTTGAAAACTTGATTTTCCAATTAAGCTTCTCCAATAAAATATGTGTTGTAGAGGGTACACATGACAAATAAGACAGTTGGAAAAGAAAAAAAAAAATGTTAACATTTTTGCAATTGTTAAAGATAATTCTGTTTAAATTTATACATGTTTTTTTTCAAATGTATACTTTTTATGAATGAATATTCCCTTTTTCATGTAATTAAGCAATTTTAGAAATTTATAACAATGTTCAAATAAAAATTGAACCAAGCTATTTCACCAATGAGGTGCTAAAAAATCAAATTTTCGAAAAAATTGTAATTTAAGAATACAGAATTTTGATTTTAAATTAATGATAATGAGCATCTTTTTCATCAGACTGTAAATTAATCTTTTACTTTAGTATCCTCATTTACATCTTCATTGAAAATGAGGTACAAGAGCATTCACTCAGTTAAAACTTAAAATGATTATATATATTTATAGAATATGCAACACTTGTGTGTTTGTTTAAAGACAAATCTTAAAACATGCATTGTAAAATGTTAAGCAGTTGTATGATGAAAGGATCTCAAATAATTAAGCTGATAAAAACAAATAACTTTTATTCAGTGTAATTGTTGATAGCGAAATAAAGTATTAAAATATTGGTCGCACAGCAGAAGGAATAATCGCAATTTTCATTACTCAACTAGGTCTTAAGTATCGTAAAAATAATGTAACTAATCTGTGTCAGGTTGGAAATTAATATAAATATCAAATTGTAGGAAAACCATTGGCAATTCAAGTTTGGATTGGAACATCATAGGAAGTAATAATAAATTTTTCTAAAATGTATTATGTATATGGGCTTATATTTTGTTTTCAATTTTTCTTTAAAAATATTAAACTAGTAAATCTTAAAATTAATATAATTTTTCTGGTCCTTTGAGGAAGGATAATAATGCTGCTTATATTAAAGCTATATTAATAAATTTGGATGAATTACTGTTGTAATAGTAAGTAATCTGCATTGATGCCTTTTCCCTTCCTTATTAAAAAATTCTACATATATATTTCTTCCTCTCTGTTTCAGGAACCTGAAGTGTTGGTTACCCAATCAAATGACATCTTAACTGCAATTGTTCATGGTATTCGCAAGGATGAGCCTAGTGATCATGTCAAATTAGCAGCTACCAATGCCTTGTTAAATTCCTTAGAATTTACAAAAGCAAATTTTGAGAAAGAATCAGAAAGACACTTCATAATGCAAGTTGTTTGTGAAGCTACACAGTCATCAGATACTAAGGTTTGTAAATAATAATAAATGGCCAAATGTATATAATTGAGATTAGTTCTTTCATGTTTGATAAAATGATTATTATGATATCTTATTTTACTACATTTACCAAAAACTTTTTGATATGAATATCTTTTAAACATAAAACTTAAATTGATTTTTAAGATCATGAATCATTATCTTGTAAATTTTCATTTTACAGGTTCGAGTTGCTGCTCTGCAATGCTTAGTAAAAATTATGTCATTGTATTATCAATATATGGAAGCCTATATGGGTCCAGCTCTATTTGCTGTAAGTTATGTTAAATTTTGCTTAGATAGAAATTCTGAAATTTATATATATTGGTTTCTCTTTCAAGTGTTTCGTTCATAAAATTTGTATTTTTGCTGCAGATCACTATGGAAGCTATGAGGAGTGATATTGATGAAGTAGCTCTCCAAGGTATTGAATTTTGGTCCAATGTTTGTGATGAAGAAGTAGATCTAGATATAGAAGCTACAGAAGGAAGTAATTTAATAATAGTATATACATATATGTATATATATATGTTTAAATTTGTTCAAAATATATTTTTCAAACTGAAATAAATTACAATTTTGTTTTAAAATTGCCGTAAATTAAAGGCTGCTGAGCAAGGCAGACCTCCTGCTAGAACATCACGATTCTATGCAAAAGGAGCTCTTCAATACCTGGTTCCAATTTTGATGCAAACTCTAACAAAGCAGGTATTTTCCATTTTGAAAATTTTCTGATATTTGTTGATTTTCAAGTTAATTTATGTAAAAGTCGTACCTCTTCAATTTCTTATACTTCTCTTATTTGATTAATGAAGTTTAAAATCTCTCTCAATTGTCTTTTTTATTAATCTAAAAAATGACTCAATTGTCTTTTTCAAACATCTTTTTTATTAAACCTTGCAATGTTTTATTTTTGTTATTGTAACCTATATATATATTGTAAAATAGTCTTCATTAACAATTTTTTTTTAAGATTTGCAATCCTTAATAATAGTGTTAATGTACCTTTAAAACCTAAAATCTTAAGTTTAAATTTCTAGCCTTGAAAGATTTTAAAAATGTTGTATAATGTGCAAACAAATAAGTACTGTTTAATGCATGTAACAAAATGTATAAGCAATCATTGTGTTTGATGAATTTTTTTTTGAGGAAATCAACTAGAAGTAAAATCCAGTTTGCTCCAAATATCAGTGTAGCTGTTAATGAAAAATAATTGAATTTTATATCATTTAGTTTCTCATATTCAGAATAATTTATATCCATTCATCTGCAGGAAGAGCATGATGACGAGGATGACTGGATTCCTTCTAAAGCAGCTGGTGTCTGTCTAATGCTTATGGCTGCTTGTTGCGAAGATGATATTGTAATACATGTTCTTCCTTTTGTTAAGAACAACATAAATAATCTAGATTGGAGGTATAGAGATGCTGCAGTTATGGCATTTGGTGAGTGATAAGCTTTTAAAATATAGTATTTTATAATGGAAATATGAGATGCTTATTTATAAACTTCTAAATGCATCCTAGCATTTTCATAGTTCTGACATTAAGATGCAATAGGTTTTCTGATTTCTCATTTCAAGACATTTACTTTAAGTTAGAAGTATTTATTGTATTTTACATTGGGAGAAAATGTAAATAATTGTTTGTAGCCACACTTTGAACTTTATTCAATATTATTTCTTTGTTTTAGGATTAAAGGGAAAAATAAGTTTGGAATAATACCTAATTTTAAAATCTATTATAACATAGGACTTCATTTATCCTTGTTTGAAAAAAAAATTACATGTAGTGTCTATTAAATGATATTTTAAATTGGAAAAAATACATTAAAGTTTAACAGTTTTGTTGTATACCAATTTATAGTTTTTTCTACTTCTAATTTTTATTTATTTTGAATATATTATCAGGTTGTATCCTGGAAGGCCCTGATCCCAGCAATTTAAAACCTGTAGTAGAACAAGCCATGCCAATGTTTATTGATCTTACATCAGATGAAAGTGTTGTTGTGAGGGATACTGTGGCTTGGACTATAGGAAGAGTTTGTGAGCTAAATCCTGAAGCTGCGGTAAATGACACTTACCTGAAACCATTGTTGGAAGCTTTGGTTAAAGGCTTAAGTGCTGAGCCTAGAGTAGCTTCTAATGTATGTTGGGTAAGTATATAAGTCTAATTTTGTTTTGAAGGCAATTGATTCATCATTTGAAATTTATTAGATTTTTAATTTCTATGTTAATTTTAGGCTTTTAGTAGTCTTGCCGAGGCTGCTTTTGAGGCAGCTGAGGTTTCCGAAGAAAACCAGGAACCCAATACGTACTGCCTCTCAGAATATTTTGAAGTAATCGTCGCTAAACTATTGGAAACAACAGAAAGGTATGAAACCTCGGTACTTTATTAAGTAATTTTCATTGACGGAAAATATTCAATATTATCTACCTCAAATTTTTTTGTTGATCATCAAGAGCTTTAAAAATGATTTTCGAACTCCAAACAGTTTAGTTTTTAAAAAGATATCTGATCAATTTTTTTATATATTTTTTTTAATAAAAAAAGATTTTAAGCCATATAATGTTATGTTGAACAGTTTCCATGGAAGCGAAAAGAGGCTCAATTGTAAAATAATTCATTTGCTCAGAACTGTTTTTTGAAATATACCTGTAATAATAGGCGTTTGAACTTTAATCCAACCAGGAATAATTTGATTGCTAAATGTTACATCATTAATTTTGATTTGAGAAAATTTAAAAAAGAATAACCTATTGAGGAATCTTAAGAATTTGTGTAAAATGCAGACTGTGGCAAACATGCATTTATTTTGCCTAAATTTAATGTAATTGAACAGAATAATACATCCCGAATCATTTTATTGAATAAAAAAAATTGTTAAAGTTTTTGAAACTTAAAAAGTGTAAAAGTTGATGTTATGAGTATTATTTGTGATTTTTAATGTTATTAATATATTTCAAGTCATGTTGTAGTGAACTTTTAATGTATTACAATTCTTTAAAAACTAGGGCTTAGTTCTGATTTTTTTAAGATGATGTAATTTTTGAGTAACAATCTTTTTTTATGCAACATATTTTACAAAATATTAGTTTTTATTGATTTGTTTTCTGGGATTTGAACATTTATTATCTTATCAATTTTAAATTCTTAAAATTTGGGGATTAAGACTTCACTTTTGAATAATATTTTGAAGTATGTAAAATATGCAATACAGTATTTTGTATAGCGTATAAAAAATGTTTTAGCAAATGCAAAGATTACTTATTAAGAATTAAGTTATATTTCAGTACAAGTTCTGAATAAATTATAAACTAAAATTATACATATCATAGTATATATTTTCTTGCACTTTAAAACACAAGACATATAAAAAAAAACATTTGTTGACATCACACAATAATACAGGTGATTGTAAAAGCCATATTTAATCTTGATGACATTTAAAAAACATATCCTTACTCTGATGTTCAATCAATAAAATAATTCTTCAAAATAACCACTTGGTAATCCTTAAAATAAATGAATTCTCAAATAATAATTCCATAATTTTCAAAATTGTTTGATATTGCATGGAAATAACCACTCGGCTTTCTTTAAAGAATGAATGGTTCTTATATTCATGCGCATTCTCTAAAGGTAAAAAAAAAAACCTAATTGTCTGTGAGGAAAAAAAAATGTCCTCATCCATTTCTTGCTCTTCAGGAATATTCCAAGCATTCATTTATTATGCACTGTCCTTTTTAAATTTCACTGTATATTTTTTGTCTCTTTAGCTCATTAGGTCATTGCACAGATTCCTTTTGTCTTAAACTTCAAAGAGACTGGGTTGAGTGGAGAAAAATTCCTTCACTGCTGAGTAGGATACCCTTGTCATCATCTCTGGTAGACACACTTTTTGTAGTATACTGTTTCTTCTTTGTGTCACACCTAGCATGTCATATAGCTTAACATGTTTTTTGACTTGGTAAAATCCATGATGAGGTTGGGTGGTTTGTTTACCATGGGATACTTTATGTCCCCTATCTCTGAGGTGTTTTGGTGTGGTTTTGAGTACTACCCCTTTCTCTTAATTGTAGGAGAGAAACTACTTGTGATGGAATTTAAATGTTCATTGATCGTTTCTTTTGGTCCTTATAATGCTTTCCGCAATCATCTTTCTGGTTCTGAAAAGAGTTTACTGCGTTTTTTTTCTCTCGTTTTGTTATTGTAATTCTCTGTGGAATTTTTCAACTTTCTTTGGAATATGTGTTCTCTCTTTTAAAAACTCTAATCCATGTACTCAAATGTTGCTTCTTGTCAGTTTTTTTTTTTTTTTTGCTTTTGCCTTGTTTATTACTTATTTCAGTCTAACTACTCTCAATTCCCCCTCCCCTCTCCTGCTTCAAAGCTTTTCTTGAAACAATGCTTTTTCTGATTTTCTCTGTTCTTTCTGTTTCATTATTCAGTTCTCTTTGTATTTCAGGACATACCTGCAGTTCTTTCCTTTGATTAAAATATGCTTCATTTCTTAGTTTTTTTACAGTTCATTTGATAAATTAGAAATGTCGTCTCCTCCTGACTTAATTTTCCATTTAATTCTGATTGTTCTTTTTCTCCAATAGTAATATTTTCTCCTTTAAGATTGAACAATTTTTTGTCGACTTTCTGAAGTGTAATTGATATTTGTTCTTATAAATCATGCTTCTTTAAAGTGTGGCCCAAATGCAAATTATGAAAAAATTTATACATTTTTATTATTAAAAAAATAAATGTTTGCAATATTTTTCATATATAATCGATTTGTTGACATTTATTTTGAAATAAAAATTTAAATAAAAACATCCTAGTATGCTGTGAGAATTTATTTTTCGAATTATGTGTGTATCCACTTGATGTCGAATTTTTTGAAGAATTGCAATATTTGTATGCAGTATATTGCATTGAATTTTGATTTCCTAATCCTTATGGCCAAGGGAGCCCTTAACAGAAAAAGAGGCCTATCCCATTTTCTCTAGAAATAAATAAATTGCCTTCAAATCTTCAAATGGAATGCATTGAACTGCAAAGTGACATTCAACTGTAAGAAAAATTTGGGAATGTTTCTTTACTGGAGTTTTATAAAGATTACCTACCCCGCAATAAATATCCTAATTTTCACAATCATGCTTTATTTTGCTTCAGCTTTTGGCAGTACCTATATTTGTGAACAATTATTTTCAAAAATGAAGCATACAGTAAACAAAAATAGGACAAAGATCACTGACAAACATCTTGAAAATGCATTAAGAATTGCAACCTCGTCTATTGAACCCAATATCGATTTGCTTGTTCAACAAAAGCAAATTCATCCATCTCGTTAATTTGAATTTTTTCCATCTATATGAAATCCAAACTAAATGAAACGAAACTTGTACACATTTAAAATATATATATGTACCTATACATATATAATTCAAATTTAAAAAATTATAGTAAAAAGTTAATTTATTTTATTAAAACAACAGAGTTAATTTTCAATTTGTTGAAAAGTATTGTATGTGCATCAGTAAATTTTTTTTGTTGCTATGATGCAAACAGTCATAGTTTAGATACCCATGTTATAAATACTTTAATTCTTCCTGACGTTCTCCATCCCCCTCTCCCTTAACCATTTGTTCTCTTTTAAACTCTCCTTGACTCATTATTCCTTTAGAACTCTCAATATCTGACAAACAGGCATTTTCTTTTTGTATTTGTATTTTCACCTGTGTTTCTTTCTCTTTTGTTTCTTAAAACTTAACTAATCATTTGGAATCTTCCTCTTTTACCTTTTTTTTTTATCTATTTTTTGTTCTTAACATTCCTGCTCTTTCAAGCTCTTATTTGACAAAATGCTTTTTCTCATTTTCTTTTTTCTACCTTCTCTGTACTGTGACCCCCTCCCCTCATTTTTGTATAGGCTGCTTTCCATTGGTAGATATATTTTTTTGTAAATGAAATTCTGTATCTTATCTTTCTTATTCCAGCTGATCCTTCTTTCAACAATGACTTCAGTAGTTCTTAGACTAATTCAGATTTTATACCAGTAATGACTTTAAATCCAGTACTGTCAGACTGGAAATGTCCATGATATCCATCTGTGGCAATATATTGTAGATTTTTTTTTAAAGCAAGAATAGCTATTTTAATCCTAAAAATAGGGCCACATAACTATTTATCTTGCAGCGTAAATAACTTTTTTCTGTAATACTTCTGTTCTACTCCCCACCCTATCTTCCGTCTAAAGCAACACTTTTGCTCACTATTCTTCTGCATTTTAAACTCTAATCATTTTCTGTTTCTCAATGTCAATAGGTTTATCTGAGAAGATGTGTGTAGTAACTTTGTTCATGGGCTATGGCTTATTCTTACCAGACTGTGTAAACATTCGGTCTTTAAATAACAAAATTTATTTACACTTTGCTGTATGTCTCGACTAAAGACCCGCCGTGTAGCTGGGGCTGATGCATGTTAAATCTGTCTTGGCCCAAATTCCTTCTGTTGGCATGGTGTGGATGTTAGGAGGGGGGGGGTGCCAGCTCAGGTGTCATCCTCATCACTTGACCTTGGTCGAAATCCATCACCAATAGCCCTCATGTTGCTTCTAGTGCAACGTTAAAAAAAAATTAAACTAAAAGTTGTATGTCTCGAAGCTTTTTTCTGCTTCTTGCTCATGAGTACTTGTTCCCTCTGATTACATTGTCAACCCCTTTTCTCGACCAAGAGGGAGAGACATCACAATTTTTTAATGCAACAGACCTCAGATATTACAATATTCTTTCTATTAATTTAGATTGATCATTTACCTGAATCTCCGTTAGTGCTTATTGAATGTTTTTATTATCTAGACCGGATGGAAACCAAGCAAATTTAAGAAATGCTGCCTATGAAGCTCTAATGGAATTAGTGAAAAACAGTCCTAAAGATTGTTATGTTTGGGTTCAGAAGACTACTATGATTATCTTGGAACGCTTGAATCATGTTTTAGCTTTGGAAGGACATATCCAGAATACATCAGATAGGGCTCAATACAATGATCTTCAATCTTTATTGTGTGCTACATTGCAGGTATTATTGATGTAAAAACTTTTTTTTATAAAAAGTGCAATTAAACTTTAAATAAGAAAAATCTTTAGTTATATATTCATATGAGAGTGGTGATTAGTAGTTTTTGAGATGAAAATTTAGAACTTAAAATTAATCTTCTGCTGTGATTTTTCTTACATAAAAATGTTCTTTAGTTGTTTAAAAAAAATTTGTAAGAATTATAAAAGGTTAGGGAAATCGTTGTAAAATCTGGATACCTTACTGTCTCTAAGCAGAAAAATTTTTAGGTACCATTCTATGCTTTTATTTTGAAAAATAGAAGATATAACAGGTATTGAAAATATTGTTGGTATAATTTTAATTGCCATTTTTATTGGTATATGCTGAAAAAGCTAAATTTTTTATATTAGAATTTGAATCATCAGTTCATCAAAATTAATTTATAACTTCCTCTTGAATTTTACAATTTAAAAATTTTTTGAATTCAGCAGATTTTTTAATTTTTTTAGAGTGTACTTAGGAAAATGACTCCTGAAGATGCTCCTAAAATATCTGATGCTATCATGTCAGCTTTACTCCAAATGTTCAGTTCATCTAGTTGTAAATCTGGTGGAGTGCAAGAAGATGCTTTAATGGCAGTATCTATGCTTGTGGAAGGTGAGTGCCTCTCTTTCCATCTACTATAGTGTGTAAAAGAATCCTATTTGTAAAACAATGGTGGGGGATTTTTTACTGTTAGTCACATTTTCAATCTAGGCACTTTGCGTTTTATAAAAAAAAAAGCTAATTTTTTTTTTCTCATTTGTACTTTAGTGTTAGGTGAACAGTTCTTGAAATATATGGATGCTTTTATGCCGTATCTTGCATTGGGTTTGAAGAATCATGCAGAATATCAGGTATGTATACACAACATATCTTTCACCTTTGAGTATTTGTTGATAGCCAAATAAATATTCTCTTTAATTTGCAATTTTATAAAATACTCAAATTTATTGATGAAAGTAGCTTTTTGGATATTATGTATTTTTTCTTGGGATAAAAAAAAGAATTACGAAAATTCTATTGAAGGGGAAATGCTTCATATTTCGATGTTAATATCACTTGTAATAATAACCCTGAAATATTTTGTAATTTCTGTAGTTTTGATTCAAAAGATACATCTGAAATTCATTGAAGGAGAAAAAACATTGCTAAAACGTGTTGTAAAGAAATGAGCAGTTTGAAACATTGTAATCACATACTTGAGGGTGTTATGCTTTTATATTCTTTCTCTTTAAATAGTTAAATAATATCTATGAAATTGATTAAAAGTTCTAATATATAACGTAAGTTGTTAATTTCCTTTTAGGTCTGCAGTGCTGCTGTTGGTCTAACTGGAGATGTTTGTAGGGCTCTTGCTATAAAGGTTTTGCCCTACTGTGATGATATTATGACTATGTTAATGGAGAATTTGTCGGTAATTAATTCCGTATGATAATTTAATTTTTGTTCAGATGAAAAATTCTGAGTTTTTTGTTCCAAAATTTTTGTTTTGAGTTTTTTTTTTTTTTTTTAAACTATATAGTTTTTTTTTTTTACATTATCTGCATTAAAATTATTTTTCTGCAGAATATAGCTGTTCACAGATCTGTCAAGCCTCAAATTCTATCAGTGTTTGGAGATATAGCACTTGCAATAGGTCCACATTTTAGGAAATATTTAGATATTGTAATTCAAACATTATTACAAGCTTCACAAACACAAGCTGAAAAGGCAAGTCAAAATTTATATTTTTTCATTCTCTCATTTCATTTTAAAATATTTTAGCAAAATTTTAATTAAGTGTTTAACAAAAAGGATTTATATTTTCCTTTATAATAGTACTTGTATTAATTTGTTTTAGTTGAAAGATTCTTGTGATATTTGATAAAATAATAGATTAAATATTATAAGTTGCATTTTTCATAAATCTGAAATTTGTATTATGCTTCTATTTAGTTTATATTTTATACCACTTAATATTGTTACAACTGAATTTTCCATTTCGGCTATTATTTTCGTTTACAGATATTAAGTATTCTTTTTTACACATGTGTGAATGAAGAAATTTTAATCTAAATTTTCTGAAATGCATGATTAAAATTTGAAGTCATATATAATGATAAATATGTATTAAATCCCATCAACCATGAAAGTTGACATGCAATTCAAATTTTGCATCTAACTAATTATTTTGTGAAAATTGTCATTTTTAATTTTATATGTTTGCCTGAATATCTTGCATGTAATTCTAATAATTTATTATATATATCTTGATTAAAACTTTAATCTGTAGCTTATTTCTGTTCTAATTATATTTTATTTTATGCATGTTTTTTAAACTAAAATGTGGTATAGCAAAACTTAATCTCCTCTGGGGACTTTTTGATGAATTATTTTATTTTAGTAATGTTAATTAATAATTTGAAGTCATTAAAATTTTTAGAATGATTATGATATGATTGACTATGTAAATGAGCTTCGTGAAGGATGCCTTGAAGCTTATACTGGAATTATCCAAGGTTTGAAAGGGGATCAGAACACTCCAAGTTGTAAGTTAATATTTGTTAAATTTAAGTTTATATTATTTAATTGCACTTTTCCATATTAAAATTTCCATTTAAGTTTTTACTTTTAATGTCCTTGTTTAGATTATTCTATTTGTTTTTATTAACTTCTTTGAAATTCAAATGAATGTTTTCTTGTATGTAATATTTGATGCATGAAGTACTATAAAGTAAGTTAGTGCATTGTAGCAATAGTATCGAGTATTTATAAATATCAGAACTTTTTAGTGGCATATCTGTTCTATTTAAGACCCCTGTGAATAAACTTTTTCTCTTGATATTGAGTAGTCTTGGTTTTTGCCAATGTTTTTTACTTTTTCTAATGCAAGTATGTACAGCGGGTATAAATTGGGGTTTTATTAAAATTTTGTTTTTGAATTTTCCCAGTGGATAGAATAACAGTGTTTTGTGCACAAATCTCTAAAATCCTATACTTCTATATTAGACTTTCTATCTCTGCTATTAATCCAATATTTTTACACAAAGAGACTAGCATTACTGATGTTATTTTAGGCCTTTTATTCCAGTGGTATAGAGCAAATACAAAACATTGGTTTTTTTTTTTTATATTTTAATTATTTCGTGTGCTGATACTTGAATAAAATCCCATTGGTCCTGAAAGTGGACATAGTTCCAGTTAATGTAAATTGGATCATTTCTTGTCCAATTTCATCATTCCAAAATTTGTTCTTGTTTTGCGAAAGTGGGTGATGTGATTTAACAAACTTACATTTATGGTGAATGTCTTGAATAACTGGTCTGTTTTTCATATAAGTATAAGCAGAAAATTTGCATTGCTTTTGTGTGAATTTTTATATTGCTGATACAAGTGATTTAATTAATAATTTTTCTTTTAATATATTTAAATAGAAGCTTATAGTTAATAAATATATCAGTAAGATTTTTCAAATATCATTTTGATTATTTTCAAACTAAGGTCCAGTCAAAATAAATCAAATCTTTTCTGGACATATTTTAAAAATTTTCACTGCTTTGTGTCATAGCATAGTGTATTACTACTCAAAAAATGTATCTCGTTTATTTTATGAAGAAATTTGAAAATTATTAATGTACTTTGTACATGCCTTTTCTCCTTCCAGCTGAAGTAAATGTGGTGCAACCTCATGTACCATATATAATGCAATTTATTACCCATATTGCACAAGACCAAGATCATTCTGATGGTACATTAGCTGCAAGTGCAGGTGTTATAGGGTAAGCCTTTCCCTAAGTCCTCCCCCCCCCCTATTTCTTTCTCCAAATTTATTGTATCTGTTTGTTTAAATGTTCTTTATTTTATTTTCAGTGATCTTTGCTTAGCATTTGGTCAAAGCATGATCAGCCTTGTAGATAATGAAATAATGAATGATTTATTAACTAAAGGTAGACGTTCTAAAACTGCAAAAACAAAAACACTAGCAACTTGGGCTACTAAGGAAATAAGAAAACTGAAGAATGCAGCTTCATGGTAAGAGTTCTTTTAAATACAAATTCTGTTATTTGTATATGTGGAACATATGGGTGGTTGCGATCCTGGCTTCCTACAGGATTCTATTTTTCTAAAATTAGTTTTGGTTTAAAAAATACCAAGTAATACTTATTTATGCCAGTAGGGGGAAATATTGAAAGAGAAAATTGTTGTTTGTTTTGTGAGTTACTAGTTTGATTGAATTAATAAATCAATTTGTAAATAATCACTTGATTTATTATGAATGTGTGATGAAATTTTAGCTCAAGTAAGTGAAAGAGAAATTTTTGTTTTCTGAATACTTCTAAGGATATAATTTTCATAATTGCCTTCTGCTAAAATACAATCTAAATGTTTCTAACTTCCTGCAAAAATTCTCCCATGATAACCTAAAAAAAATAAAATTAATGGATATTGCATTAATGTTATAATACCTATCAACTATATGTGTTTTCAAGTATTGGGGAATTTGATAAAAATGTCTTATTCCCTTTTATAGGAATTTCAATATTGTTTGAATTTCATTGTTTCTTCAGTATAAATTATTGAGATTTTTTTTTAAAAAAAAAAAAAACCCTGTATAGTTCATTAAGATAAATTAAATTAAAAATTTTAATCTTGTAGGTTAAAAAATAGCCTTCCATATTTAGCTGAGTTTTGTAGTAATTTTTCAATGAAGATCAAAGGTTTTCCTGTTCGAAATCATTCTCCTGCTAATATTTCCTCTCTTTGTTCTTTTTCAGATTTGCTTATGGCTGACAGTGCACAAGTCTCTTCTGACTGTGCTCTGTCCCATGCAAATTTTCTGTATGCAGGAGAGCATTAACAAATGAAGCCAAGCGCAATTCTAGTGTTTGACAGAGAGAGAGAGAGAGCGCGTGAAAGTGTGCATGTGTGCCCCATCTTTCACACCAGTATGATTCGTCAGTCTCTTTCCGTAACTTCCAAGCCTGCCAAGCTTCTTCATCCATACATAGCCAGCAGCCATTCAAACAGCAATACAGCAAGGATCCGATGCTGTCCTCGAGTCTGCGATGCGGGTTCTTGTTTTTAAAACCCACCGCAAGTCGGTTTCGTTTAAGAAATTTTTCCGAAAGGATAACTGACAAAAAAAAGTATTGGACATTTTTTTCCCAAAACCCAGAAAAGTTGTGCTCTTTTGGGAAGTGCCTTTTCAATTGAGGTGCGTTTGACTCATCATAGTCCGTAGCCTCGTCTTTTGTCAAATCACTGACAAATGTTTTCTCTCGAGCGTAAGTATTCCTCATGGCTCGTTCAATGTGCTGATTGAATAGGAGTATGTGCTGTTAAAGAACAAGGGTAACTTTAAGATGAAGTATTTTATAAAAATCGTTAAAAAATTTTTATTGTTCAAACTTTGTTACATAATTGAAAAAATGACAGATATTTACTGTATATTATATTTAGGATTTATTTTTTGGCAGCTTTGTACTTCTTGGAGTTACTCGTTCCTGTTTTAGCTGTTTTATAAAAATGTGAATATATATAGGAACATTTAACAGCAAAATAAGAGATTGCATTTTAATTCTCAAAAAACCTAACAAACTGATGTCTTATGTAAATGATATAATATATATATATATATATGGTTACCCTTGTTTTTAAGCAATTGCTGGGATCATATATTTGTTGTGAATAATTTTCTGTACAAAAATTGTAATTTTTTAAGATTATATTTAGAAAATCATTTTGTCTTAATATACATTGTATTTCATCGTTGCGCATGTTGGGACAGCCAAAATTGTCATAGTCATTTGTTCCCAATATTTTATTTCTGTGATGTTGTATTGGTAACAAATAATCTCATTCTGTCGACATCTCAGTTGGTGTGAATATTAATTTTCTAAAACTGTTTTGTAAAAAAGTTATTTGTTATATTTTTTTAGACTTTTTCCCCTCAGGCAAATCTAATCATTCATGTGTGAGTGGTGTGTATGTAAAATGTTGTTTTTTCTTTTTTCCATTTCCTTATTCCATATTCTTAATATGACCAATAAAATTAGCTCAACCAAACTACTGTCTCTTTATTTAAATAACATTTATCTTTTTTAAAACTGTTAATTATTCAATATTTTATTCACATTATTATGAAAGTTTAAAAAATGCAAAAATATATTCCATGACTTATTTTAATTGACAGGTGTGTTATACTTGCTTCTTTAAAAAAAAGAAGTGAGTCTTATTTTGAACTACCCCAGATGGTCGGTCAGATAATAGGTTTTCTATTTAAGCTTGAAAAAATTAAGTCGCAGCTAACACTTGGATCAATAAGTCCCGAGACTGTGCGGTCGTTTTTTTGCGATTTCCTCCTTCAAACGCACCAGCAAGTCAATATAATAATCACTGTTGATCGATTTACCTTTTTCGAGGTAGTCAATGAAAATCACGCCATGCGTATCCCAAAAAACTGACGCCATGACTTTTCCAGCTGACTGCTGCGTTTTCGGACGGCTTTCGCCACCTGTGCGCCACTGCCGCTTCGACTCTGGAGTGTAGTGATGTATCCATGTTTCGTCCATGGTCACGTAACGACGCAAGAAATCTTTTTTGTTGCGAGTAAATAGCGATAAACAGCTTTCTGAATCATCGACTCGTTGCTGTTTTTGTTCCATCGAAAGCAATCGCGGCACCCACTTGGAAAAAACCTTTTTCATGCTCAATTTTTCATGAAGGATAGTAAATACACTTCCATATGATATCTGTGTCATCTCAGCAATCTCACGGAGCTTCACTTTACGATCTTTCATTATAATTTTTGTCACTTCACTCACATTTTCCGGTGTAACGGCTTCCACAGGTCTACCCGAGCGCTCCGCGTCATTTGTGTCGGTACGACCACGTTTAAACTCGGCAAACCACCGACAAATCGATGCTTTTGATGGACAAGAGTCCGGGTAACATTTTTCAATCCATTGTTTCGCTTGCACGGTGTTTTTACCCATTAAAAAACAATGTTTTATCAGAACACGAAACTCTGTTTTTTCCATTTTTTAAACAAACTACAAAACTTCTTTACTCCAACCTCGATAACTCAGCTGTTTCTGGTCCGATCGACTTAAAATTGTGACACGTTTCAAGCAAAGGTTAGTACTCTAGAAAGACCTGGTTTACTACGAGCGCCATCTCTGGGTTAGTCTCGGAACTTATTGATCCATGTGTTATATTACTATTCCACCGAAGGACAACTTTTGTTGATGGCTGAAATATGTTAATGGGATTTTTTTTCACCTATTTTCATAGTTAATTTCATGGAAAACCATTTTCCCCCCATCATAATACCTGGAAATAAAACAATTTATGGGGGGGGAGTCCAAATTTCAGTTTTTTATTATTATTAAGTAGTTAAGGAGCTGCATAAAAGATAAAAACCAAATTGAAATAACAGTGGTATACCATGCTTACAGTAGTTGCAGGATTATTTTGAAGACTAAAAATGTGTGATTTCTTGTGACTTTATTAACTTATTTAAATTTCAGCACAAAAATGTAAAGATATCTCATTAACTAAATACAACAGGAATAAAATATAAGGTGAAATAATGGTCGGATGAACAAGATTTGCAATCAAGATATAGCAAACATTGTTACCAAATGAACTAATTTAAAAATAACAATACAGAACAAAGTATTTTGACAAAAGGTGTGCATTGAAATATACTGCTTTCTTTGATCCCTTGCTATGTTTAGTTTTAAAATTGAATCATGAAGATGCTGACTGTTTATTTAATACTGGTGGTTCAATGCAAGAAGCATTCCTCTATGTTATGTCAAAAGAAAGATTTTTATTTTTGCTGAAATGATAAAGGGGTACCCTTTTCTGAAACATACAATATTCTAAAAAGAATTGTCATAATAATAAGTTGGTGAGAGTATAAAATGCATATCCTAAAGTTGCAAGGAAATTAGTAATTGAATTTTTTTTTCTCTTTTTGATGCTGGAAACAATTACCTATTCATTGTCTTCATTTATTGAGGAAAAGATTCAGATGATAATGATCTTCAAAAAAGTAAAAATTTAAAATAATAGTTGACAATTGATTGAATTAATTGAAAAATCGAATTTGGAAGTATTGGTTCTGAACCAGTACAATAATTTGGAAGGCTAGAGTACTAAATTTCTTGAGATGAAATCTGCGAGCATAACAAATGTTGTTAGTAGTACCATGTATGGTTAAATTATAGATATTCCTTTCATATATATGTAAAATGAGACTAAATTGTTCTGGATATTGTCCATACACCATTCAAGTACAACTAATCATTCTCTCTCAATGGAATATATTCATACATATGACAGCATATGTAATATTACTGAAGGAGATGTTGATGAATTGGTAAAAAATGTTCATTAATTTAGAGTTCTTGATATCTGCTCTGTAAATACTTATGTTTAATGTGTCATAATTTAAAGATGTGAATATGTAGAAGAGAATTCATGCTAAAGTTGGATAATTGATTCAAACCCATTTAATTAGAAAGCTTATTTTGAATAGTTTGCACAAGGAACTCGAGACTTATAATTCAGAGTTCTGTGATACCTCTAAAGACAAACTGTGCAGTGGGGCTGATGCTTATTAAATCTATCAAGACTTTGTCCTTCCTTTGGTGTGGAGGTGCTAGCTTGGGTGTCTTGTCACCTATCGCCTGGCATGAGATTCAAAATTACATGATCTGTTGCCAATAGTCCTTGTGTTGCTTTTAAATGTGGTGTTAAAAAAACTGGGTCTGATACAAATGACAATTTTAGGAAAATTGGATCCACATAAACTTTAATGTGAGGGATTCCAAAAAACCAGTATGCCTTGAATGTGCAAAAAAGAATTTATATCAATTGCTTCAATAATAAACTGACTTTAGCATGTTTACAAGTTTAATATTACTTTGGGTACTGGATATTTGAACTTGGTTGACTTTTATCTCTATTACATCTATTGAAATATCACATAAAGTAATTTTTCTAATTGGATGTTTATTACTAAACTTTTTTTATTATCTTAGAACCTGTTATGATAGATTTTTGTCTGGTACCCAGGTAATGGAAAAGTACCTATCTTTAAATTTTAAATGTACGATTTTTAATGACTTGCATTTTTATTAATTCCAAATATTGGAATTTTTTAGCAATAAAAATGTTTCTTTTCAAAGAAGAGAAATCTTTTATTCTGAAAATTGATTTAGTCATGTTTGTAAGATAGGAAAAAATGTATAATTTAGTTAAGGCTTAATGAAGTTTAACAATTGGAGTGTTTTATCTTTTAGATCGCTTCACAGCAGTTATGCAATAAAATATATCCATGCTAATTAATGCTTATGGAAGCTCTATCCATAAATACTTGAAACTATAATATTCAAATCATGTGGAAAGTTTTATATAAAACTTGGAAACCTTCATCATTTAAAGAAATATTGGTTAAAATGATTATTATCCTTAATGCATATATTTTGTGAGATGTATGGTGCTTATAATTAGTGTTAATCCACAATTTCCTGCATTGGTGTTACTGTTTACTGATAAGATCCATATTCATGGAAGGCATTTTCAGTAAGCATAATCTGTACTTTGCATTTATTGAAGTCCATTCATTGCTTCTAGTAAATACAGCAAATAAGCTGTTGTAGGTACATGACATGGTTTATGCATGATGGGGTGGGGTCCAAACTTATTTCCCCAACTCTATCTATATTTATTTAAGCATGACATATCCCTAGAGCTGCATTTGATATAAAAAGCCAGATTTTTCCAGTTGAAACACTTGTGATCAAGGTCAAACACTTTTAACCCCTTGACATACAAATAAAACAGAATTTAATGCATCCAAAAAATGTTTAATTTGGCTCAACTGGATGGTTATATGCAAGCTTAGAAACGGAACATTATTTTGAAATTTGCATAGCTCTATAACGTTTGAACAAATTGATCTTGAATTAAATGGGATGTGTACATGATGGGAAGAAACAAGTGTATAATCTTGATGGTAGATAGAAGGTGAAAACTGATTTACAAGTAAGGTGGGAAAATAGAAAATGGTCACTAGGGTAATCCAAGAAAGTGTCTCCTGTGTTCATTGGGTGAAAAAGGATCACCTTGCCTTGGGATCATGACTCCTACACTTACTTAAGGGGACTTAGTACCTTACGAAATCAAAAGTATAACATTTTGACAAACTTTTTTCGATTCTTCATAATTCAACAATTTTTGCTCATTTCAATATGAAACTTTGTCAGTTTGTGTAATAAAGTGTATAGTTTAAAATATTGGGTCAAGTTTTGCTATTAAATTAATATATTTTATACAACATGAAATATGCGTACAAAAATTTGAAAAATAAATTAGCTTACCTTACTTTACCCACAAGATAACATTTGAAAAATGTACAGTAGAACCATAATTCTTATACCAAATTAAAGCTAAATAATGACCTTATTCTGTAAACCTCAAATTTTAAATTTATCTTACATTAAAAAAAATTAAATAAGTTATCAAGTTTGTATTTAGTAACTTTTTTTTTCATATATCATGTTATAAAATCAAATCTAATCATCCTTTTAACAAAACTGAGGTTCACAGAATAAAGATTTACAAGTACAACACTCATGTAAAATTTCAAGACTCTACATGCAAAACTTTTTTTCTAATCCTGTGGGAAAGTGTGAAAATAACAAACTTAGAAAAAGAGGTTTGTTTACATAGCATTTCATAGAACAAGCCACTTTAGACATTTACATTTTTTGTTGCACAGGGCTTAATAATTGTCAGATTTTGACCCGGTTTGCTTTAAAATGATCCTAACATTCAACACTATTTTTTAAAAACAAATTTGAAAAATCGAATTTTTGAAGGAGCAAAGGTACTAAGTCCCCTTAAAGAAGGTAAGCCCCTGATGGCTGTTCTCTTTTGAACGACATGAGGATGTGTCATTTATTAGAACTGGATAATTAAAACATTCAAAAGTTGAATTGTAAGTATGTCCCCCCTCCCTTCCTTTAAATTGAGTGTGGTACTCATTGGGAAATAAAAATTTCAACAAGTTCTCTTTTCCATTTTAAAGTTTTAAGTTCCATAATACCATGTTCTGTTAACTATACCTTTTTCTGCATTAGAGCAGTTACACTTGCATAATCTATGATGTTTTTGCTTCATTTTCGAGTTTGTATTGAAAAGATTTATTTACACTGCAACTTTTTTCTAGTGAATTTTTTGTTGTTCCTCGATTTTTACCAAGTTTGCTTTCTGGTTTTGTCTTGTGCAGAATTTCTTTTGGAAAAAAAATAAGTGCTATTTTATACATAAAATGATCGTGATGGAGTACTAGGTGGCAACAGGGGTAATGCCTGTACTTCGAGAATGAAAATAGTGCTGCAAAAACTTAATGTGATCACTAAAAGGAATATCATTTTATTTTTAACTTTAGTTTTGAGTATAATTTCCCTGTTACTGAAGAATATGGAGAAATGCCAATATTATAATAAATCTCATTAATTTGTCATATTAATGAAGATTCTGAATTCACATAAGATTAGGTGTTAATTTTTTTTATAGTGCATTTTCTGTGGACAAACTACTAGCTCAATGACATCTAATATTTAGCAGATTTGATTATATTAATATTAGATTGATCTATAGGCTAGACATTTTATGTAGTTATAAATTTTCTACCACTAGCTGCAAAATTTGAATTTGCAATAATGTACTTTTGCTTAGCCTAACAAAGGTTAGTAATTTATCGATGAGGAAAACTTTAGAAGAAACTTAGCCATTTAGAAGTTAATAACAATAGCCATAGAAATATTAAAAGAGCTTTTACTGATGGCTGGCAGAAGTGAGATCTCTCATACTTGAATGGGATCTTTTCTACAAGACCTCTAGAGACTAGAAAAGTTTTAGATTTTCAACGTCTCGGCAAATAACATTTTAATTATAAGAATAAGAGCAAAAATGTCCATACATGCCTGAATTTTTTTTTTTTAAAGTTTCTGTGTGGGAATGGAGTTGGTTGGCATTTTAAGAATATTTCAATGCCCTGAAAAAATATGTAATGTCAGGTAAGTGAATTACCTGGCTGACTAAAACATCGGATTCTAAATCATTCAACACAGTGTGAGAAACAAAAGTCTGCAGAAATAAAGTGGAAATCAAATCAATTAGATTATAGCATTGAATTATTTAAAAATTTGTAAATCACAAACAATATATTAGTGTTTTCTAAAAAAAGTTAGGATTTAAGCACACTCTCTCTAATCTATGTATTGTAAAATACAAAAGGTGTCAATATAAGAAATGTAAGTAAAATATTGATATTTTGTATGGAAGATATGAATTATCGATAATGTATTTGTGAAGCATTGATAGTAATTCAAAAGAATTCTTTAGCTAGAATTTAAAATCCGGAAGAATTAAATTATTTAATCTGTCCGTTTAATTATATTTTAGTGCTTTATTGAATTAAAATTGTTGTATTGCAAATAATGAAACATATCTTGAGTTTTTCTCAAAATTTGTGTTTTTAAGATTCTGTACTCTTTTCATTAAAATCTAATTTATCCATTTAGCTGATATTTTGCACATTATGAAATGAGATTATTTTCAATGCAGTGTGAGCTTAATTTTTTTTCTAATAAATGCCTTTGTTTTATATACATGTATAAAAACTATAAGAAATTTAATCAAAAAATTTCAAATTTTATTAAACTTGCAAAATTTTCATTGAGTTCAGTATTTTTGATATGTTTTTAAGTAATCCTCAAAATTTTAAAATGATAAATAGCATAGATTTTCTGCAAGATTACCTAAGCTAAGTACATGACTTGCTAAAACAAATATATCTGTTGTTAATTGCTTATATTTATAAATGTAATTTTCTTAACTTTAGCAATTACTAGTATATTGGTATCCGAATGCTAAAATATTGCTTCAGTTGCTTTTAATTTTTAAAAAGTGAGGATCTACATGTTACATAAAATGGGTTTATTTTTCCTTTTTGAAGCCATTCAAGTTGCCAGAGCTGTAAAAAATGTTACGGAGGCTCATGCACTTCTAAAATATATTTGCTGATAATATGGACAAGAAATATAATGTTCCAAATTATGTTTAGAATTTAGATCATTTGATCACTGGGGTTAGGTACACAACGAAAACGATAAATCTACTGGTTCCAGATGTTCTCAAGTGATCCAAGATTATCTCTGCTGGTCTGGGTTATCAATGGAGAAAAGAAAATCTGAAAAAGTCCAGGAGAGTAGATGATATTGGATTGTAGACATGATCGGGAAGGGAATAAATTTCTTCTATTGTTGGTGTTGTGTAGGCTTCTCTGATGGCTGCACTGGTATAAATACTAATACCACAAGTGCGCATGCAAAATTTAGTTGTTCTAAAGTGCTGCCTTGTAAGAATGCGGACGGTTCGTGGTCGCCTCGTGATATGTCACATACACTGTTCATCACATTTTAATACATAATCTAATGTTTCATCACCGTTGGACATTTTTTAATTATTCTGTTTTAAACTGTTTTTATGTTGTTTGACATGGTGAGGGGAAACCCCCACCATAATATTTGCTTTCGTTTTTATGTAGTATTGGATTTAGAAATTGTATTTAGGATTTTAACACTTTCACAGTGTTATAATTTTTTTAATCTGTATCATTTACCTAATTTTTATTTGGTTTTTTTTTTTTAAAAAAAAAAAAAAAAAAGCTTGTGGTGTTCAACAAATGTTTGCCTTAACATAGCCAGATTTGACTCTTGTGCCATAAACCCACAATCACTCACTCCATGTCTGTAGAGAATTTTGTTAAAATTTTAAAATATTTTCTTGATGTTGATGACAACTTTGAACATGTTTGTAATGTTGGTGTATATTCGTATAATATGCATCAAACCAGCGGTCTCCTTTCGAACTTCGCTCAAGAAGCATAATTTGCTCAAATTAGTTAAGGCTATCATCATTTCAAATTAGGGTAGATGGTATGTCCTGTCAGTGGCATATCGAGGGTGGAGAACCCTCGGCTTCCGAAGAACCTTAAGTTTATGTATCTATATGTAGGAATATAAAAATGGGACTGTATTCTGGGAGGATGAGTGCTCATATATATGCCGCGGTTATTTTTATAAGATCAAACACTCTTGCTCTTATTTTATTAGAGTGGCTTTCCAACCCTATTTTAGAGAGTAGCCTAGTGATCATGTTTTCGGATTCGTGGCCGGCGGTTTTCGTGCAGTCGCGGGTTCGAGCCTTGGTCGCTAAAGATTCGCCGTGTTGCCGGGGCTGATGCACGTTAAATCCATCTGGGCCCCAAAGTTCTGACGTTGACGTGGTGTGGAAGTTCAGAGAGGGGGTGCCAGCTCAGGTGTCGTCCTCGTCACTTGACCGAGATTCAAAATTACGAGGTCCGTCGCCAATAGCCCTCGTATTACTTCTAGTGCGACGTAAATAAAAACTAAATTAGAGAATTGGAAAACCGCTGTCTTGCGCCCAGCTATTAATGTCGAAAATTAAACATTTCGGACGTCATCTTCAGATCCAATAAATTAACGACCCATAGCCCTAACAAGCTGTCCATGTAAAGTACTAGAAAAAAATGATAAAAACCAGGCTAATGTTCATTTTAGAAGGGAAACAAAAAAATGTATTTTTTTCTTTCCAAAGCGGCTTCAGACAACACAGATCTGCTTTTGATAACCTAGTTTGGAACTACAAATAAAGGATGCCTTTATCCAGAACAAGTACCTTGTTTCTGTATTTTTTGATATCAAAAAGGCATACAATCGCACTCATGGAGGTATAGTATTCTTAAAAGATTTATACGATTATGACTTTAGGGGTAACCAGCCGACTTTTATTCAAAAATTTGTAGAACATAGATTTTTTAGAAGTTGGACAGATTTTATCGGATGTTTTTACTCAAGAAGGGGTGCCGCAAGGAAGTGTTTTAAGTGTCACTCTTTTTATTATGAAAATTAATTACATCATTTCTAACATCCCACCATCTGTTAAAGCTCTTTTATACGTAGACGACTTGTAAATTTCTTGCATGGGAAAAATATTTTCTATCGAGCGACAACTTCAACAGGCTATTAATAAAATAACGAAATGGAGAAACGAAAACGGCTTCTCATTGACAAAAACTGCTTGTATCCGTTTTTTCAGACAAAGAAAGCTTCATCCAGATCCTGAAATCTTTTGCAATAATATTTTAATTAACGTTGAGGACGAAATAAAATGTTTAGGTCTCATCTTTGACTAGAAATTCACTTTTCGCTCTCATACCTTACAACTTCGGAAGTGATGTGATAAGTCTGTAAACATTTTAAAAGTTTTGGCTCAAACTGCATAGGGTTCCAGTCGCATTTGTCTTATTCATATTCTTATCAGATCAAATTATGTCATATTCTTATCAGATCAAAATTGGACAACAGCTGCGAGGTATACGGTTCAGCCAGAAAATCTATTTTATGTAAATTAAACATTGTACACCATGTACATGCTTTATGACTATGTTCGGGAGCTTTCCGAACATCTCCTATTCAGTCTATACGTTGATTGCAACTAACCATCATTAGACTTGAGGTGACAATATTTGTCCCTTTAGAACTATATCATGACCAAAAATTGTATCATTTTCAAATAAAAATGTATTTTTAGATAGACTTTATGGTGCGAGAAAATTATCAATACCTCCTTTTTAAAGAAGAGTTCAATTTTTAATTAAGGGCTTTGGTATTTTTGTCATTCCACTGACGAAAATCAGTGAGGAGATCATACCCTTGGCTTGAACATAATTTTAGTTTCAAAAATCCGTTCAGACATCTTAAAAAATTAGATACTATGCGAAATGTTTTTATTCAAATCTTAAATGACTTTGCAGAGCAATATATTGATTTCAAACATATTTACACTGACGGCTCTAAGTCAACAAACCATGTTGTGGTACGCTTCTCACTTAATAGACATTTTTCTCCATTCTTTTAAACTTCATGTTTCTGTCTTCACAACAAAGGTTACTGCAATTGATAAAGCTATAGACAGCTTAATCGACATGATGAGAATTTTACTGTCTTCACTGATTCCATGAGTGCATTGCAATCTTTAAATCATTCATCGCATCCCCTGATCACTCATACCCTAAATATAATTCATAATCTGAAATACCAAAACATGCAACTGATTTTTTGTTGGATTCCTTCTCACGTGGACATCAAGAGAAATTAATTAGTCGACATTGCCGTTAAATCGGCATCTGATGAAATGTCTTCCACCATTCCATATTGCGACATCATACAAAACGTTAAATCAGTTATTCATAATCATTGGCAAAACCACAATTGAAATAAATAATAAACTTAATCAAATTAAACCTATCATCTCTCAATGGAAATCATTCTCCTGTAGGACGTGATTTTAACTCGTCTAAGGATTGGACATACAAGGCTTACTCGGAAACATCTGTTTCCTGGGAGAGGATCCTCCTATATGTAACTATTGTATTTGTCCTCTGACAGTGAAACATATTTTAATCAAATGCTCTGCATTTAACTCTGCTCGTCTTAATTATTTTACGTCTTATACTCTGTCTTCAATTGACTTGCTTGGGGATTTTCCCCTACCAAAGATCTTTAACTTTTTAAATGATATTGGTTTTACTCAATTCATATAGTTTTATTACTTTTTATCGTACTTTCTATCATGTATATGAATTTTAAATCGTTTCAAAAATGTTTAAATATCTTAACTTTGTGTATGGCATAATATATCCCTTGAGGATTCAGTGCCCTAAATTCAACCAACCAAAGTTTGTAAAGGTGGTCTGTATTAAACATATAAGAGGAAATTAATTTCAAGGAATCGGAGTTCCTGACTTAATTTTGGCTCTAAGAGTGTTCTTTTTCTTCTTTTAAATAAAGAATGTGTGTTTCAGTTTCTTCTTGCTAGAGAAGCTTTTCAGAGTTGAGGAAAGCTATTTTCGATCAGCAATGAGGCAAGTAAGACAACGGTTTGGCAATCATTTCCATTTAAAATGTGGTAGGTGAAAACTAATTTTGATGGAGCTTTTAAAAAAAGCTTAGATCAAGCTCGCAAAAGAGAAAAACAATTTTAGCTTTATTATTATTTTTTTTATTTATTGACAGAAAAGTTTAAAAAAATTTCAAAAACATCAAAATGGCAGATTAATAAGCTTTTTAACTGTATGTTTGATGTAATTTGTTTTCTTCTGTCTTGAGATTTTTTTCCCAAGGCATTTTAACTATTTAATTTTAATTAAATGGTTAAAAATATATATTAATTATATATTTGTATTGACATATTGTTTAGTGATCAATCCATTAAGGGGACAAGATGTTCGCCCTTTGCTTTGAAAACTATAGATCCGCCATTGTGTCCGGTCTCATGAAATGAATGATTAAGTTACTATCTGACAGGTTTTTACAACGTTTTTCTGTATTTCACTTGGTGTGTGTGTCATCAAATTTTCGATCGCTAATTTAACCAACTTCCCATCAAGCTATAGCTCTGAAATTTTGGGAACCGTTCTTACTTGCTTAACAATGCAATATTTAGATATTTGCGACCAGTTTTAACTATTTTTTTAATAAACTTTGCCACCATATAAAAACGTTGGTTTTTATCTCGAATTATTTAGTATTGGAAACGTGGATTTGTAAATATGTTTTGTTGTCTTTAGTTGCTGAGAATCATTCAATAGCTGCATTTTTCGTTATTTCCCATGATCAGTTATTCGATCCAATCATCGAACAATTCGCAATTATTTGTTAAATACATCTAACTTTATATGAATCATTTGTTCAATAGTTTTATTCTTAAAATATCGCCTAAAATATGCCAACAAGAAAAAGATGGATGCTTAAGTGCTTCTGCTTAAAGATTAAAATAAAACTGTCTTAACGTAATTCTATGCTGTGCACCAATTAGTATGGCTTAAGAATATAATACACAAAAAGGCTATAAATTATACAAATTAAAAAGAGCGGAGCTCATTCTTTGGTAATAAATTAAGAGATAAAAACCTATAAATTACATGTACTGCAGTCTGCATTTCACTAATAACAAAATGGCTCGTGGCTGAAAGCAAACTTCTGTCATAGAAAATCATTTTGTTAACTGAAATCCTACCGACAAAGTAAGCCAGATTCGTACGACTACTGTGGAGAAATATCCAGACACTTGTCGGTGTTTTTTCAGGCGTTGCAAAAAAACAACAACCCATCTTAATCTTTTGGTTTACATAGCCAGTGGCTGCGAGACGGATTGAGTATCTATATTTTCTTGTTATAGTTTCTTTCCTTCAATGGATAGCGAGGCAATACCATTGGAAAGCTAAAAAATCGGGAGGGGGAGAAGAATAATGCACAACACATTCGATTTATCTTGATAAATCGAAAGTTTCAAGCAATTGTCTTTGTGATTTCTCCAAATGAAGAAAATAGGATTCTTTTTTTCTAATTCTACATTTCTCAAAATTTATTTTTTGACATTAAGTAGTAATAACAGGGTCGACTTTGGAGAAAAATATTAGTAAGCCACTGGGTTAAAGCATTTTTGGCATTATAACAAACAATTATGAGGTGGAACGATTTCTTCAGGATATTCTACATAGAAAAACAATCTAGAGCAAAACTGACGACATATATATAATACGAGGATTGATCCAAAAAAAGTTTACAAGGCAAATTAAAAAGTATTTATTAACAATAGAAACAAGATACAAATGGGAATCAAGAGACACATCTGGCCTTCACTTTTCCACATAGTCGCCAAACCTATTTAGGCATTTGTCAAAAAGTTAGACCAACTTGTTTATCCTGTCTTGGTAGTAATCAGGGCCCTGCTCATTGAGCCACTTCTCGGCAGATGTTTTCACTGCATCATTTGAGGTGAACCGTGTTCCGGATAAGTTTCGCTTCAACGCCGGAAAAATGAATTAGTCACTTGGAGCCAAATCGGGGTTGTATGGGGGGTGATTCTAGACCTCCCATTTGAACCTTTGCAGCAATTCCTGAGTCTGGCGAGCTGTATGGGGCCTGGCATTGTCATGCAGAAGAATGACGCCTTTGCTCAGTAATCCAGGCCGTTTGCGTCGGATGGCTTCGCGCAATTTCGTTAAGGTGGCACAATAACGATCGGCATTAATGGTATGGCCACGCTCCAAATACTCGATTAGGATAACACCAGTCGTATCCCAGAAAATGGTTGCCATCACTTTACCGGCAGAGGGTGTGACCTTAAACTTCTTCCTCGTCGATGATCCAGCGTGTTTCCACTCCATCGTGGCTCTTTTGGATGAAGTGATGAAACCATGTTTCATCACCGGTAACGATGTTATCAATGAAGTGTTGCCTGTCTGAATGGTATCGCTGAAGAAATGTGAGGCTGCACATCATTCGAGTGGCCTTATGCTCCGCGGACAACGCACGTGGAACCCAACGGGCACAAACTTTGGAATATCGCAACTCATCGGTTACGATACGCTGAACGTTACCATAATTCAGGTCCAACTCTGAGGCAATCTCAAGCACGGTTACTCGTCGATCCATTTGGATGATTTCTTCAACACGTGCCGTGTTGATATCCGTCCTTGAAGAACTTGGACGGCCGCTCGCTTCCATATTGCGGTTTTCCACATGCTCTCTGCCCGCTTGAAAAGAACGACAGCATTTCGCTACCTGTTGTCCACTCATTGCTTTGTCCCCGTATACCTCAACGATTTGTCTGTGAATTTTGGATGCGGCCACATTCTTGGCCCATAAAAATCGAATTACGGCTCGCACCTCTATGGGAGACCACTTTTCTAGACGACGTGTCATTACTGTCGCTCTTAAGTGTCTGCGTACTGACGCTACTTACTCGTAGAACCGCTGTAGGACAACTAGCGCCATCTTTCAACCATCCTGGGTGGAAATATTCGCTCCACAATTATTACGTTTCAAATGCTTCTGCTTGTAAACTTTTTTTTGGATCACCCTACGTATATACGTATAACCGTAGTCTTCGTTCTCATTAGTTATTTTCTTGTTTCGCCAGTAAAATGTTAAGTGTAACAACAGAGCAACGAATTGTTGTGAAATTTCACATGCAACTTAGAAAGGCCGCTACTGAAGCTTTGTTTATTGAAAGTGTATGACAATATATGTTTATCGCGTGCACGTGTTTTTTTTGATGGTTTCATCGTTTTCAAGACGGCGGAGAAGACCTTGAAGATTATTCACGTTCAAAACGGATAACAAAATCGGTAATCTGGTTCGTTCTAACCGTCGGTTAAGTATTTGTACGATTGCTGAAACTATAGGAATTGACAAAGAATCCATTCGGCAAATTTTACATTACAATTTTAACACGTTAAAAGTGTGCCAAAATGGTGCCTAAAATTCTCACGTTTGAACAACAAGAAGTACCCAACAACATTTGTACTGACACTTTGATTGTCATTGAAGATGACCCAAACTTATTTCAAAGTATAATAACGTGACGAATCATGTTTTTTTTTTATTTTATTTTATTTATTTATGATCCTAAAACAAAGCGCCAATCCATGCACTGGAAGACCCATCTTACCGAGAGCCAAAATTCAAGGCAAAGGTGATTTATTGTTTTTCGATATTCATGGGATTGTGTATCATCACTGGGTTCCTGAAGGTCAAACTATCAATTAAAATTATTATCTTTACGTTCTTGACGAACTCCGTGAAAGAATAAAGGAAAAAACGACCCAAATTGTGGAAGGACAAGTCATTCTACAATGTCTGTCAAGAGGTTTCTAGGCTAAATTACAGCATCCCAATCTTAGACTATTCACCGAACCTTGCGCCATGCGGCTTCTGTTTCCTAAGGTGAAATCTGCATTAAAAGAAACAAGATTTTAGTCTGTTCAAGCTGCGAAAGCGGCACACGTCCTGAAGGAGCTGGCAGAAAATGACTTCGAACGATGGAAGATACGCATGGAGAGTTGTAGGGATAGAGGAGGGGTATATATTGAAGGTGATAATAGTAAATATGTGTATGAAATCAAAATAAAATGTTTTACAGCGTCAATTTTGTTATTTAATTGCCATACCTTGCATATATATATTCGACATTAAAAGTATAAAAACAATAATACTGAATTTTTATATAAAATTAATTTATATCTAAAGTGATAAAATACATTTTTAAAAGTGTACTAGATGTGGAAACAAGTATGAAACCCGCGTTTAATAAATTAATTATATATTTGTTAAACAGAAACTGCAACATATTAAGTCACAAAACTGAGTATACACCTGGTATAACTTTTAAATGAAAACATAAAAAAAAGACAGACTAATATTTGGTTGCACACTTAGTTTAATTTTTTATTAACGTCGCACTAGAAGCAACACGAGGTCTATTGGCGATAGACCTCGGTCAAGTGACGAGGACGATACCTGAGCCGGCACCCCCCTCTCCTAACTTCCACGCCAACGCGAGAACTTTGGGGCCCAGACAGATTTAACGTGCATCAGCCCCGGCTATACGGTGGATCTTTAGCGGCCAAGGATCGAACCCGCGACTGAACTAAAACCGCCGGCCACTAATCTGAAACCATGACCACTAGGCTACCGCGGCCACCCTTTTCGAATTAATGACGGCGTAGCCTCGATTTAACCAGATTTTGCGTTGTTTCACTTGTGATTTAAATTATTTTCTCTTTATTGATTCTCTTAAAACAATTTTTAAATGGTCTTTACTCATGATATGATGTTTTTGGATAGATTTTTCCAATTGAGACCATAAATTTTCAGTGTTGAGATCAGGTGATTGTGATGAAGTGTGCAACTGCGTTCTACAGTTGTATAACAACTATAATTGAACAATTTTAGCTGTATGCTTAGGATCATAGTCGTGTTGAAAAATGAAACTCGATTCTAAACCCAAATTTTCACCACTTTGCTTAAAATTATTTTTCAGAATGTTCAAGTATTGAATTTTGTCCATGATCTCATTCATAAACACTAAATTCTCGCACCATTGGCTGATATACAGCCCCGTATAAGTACAGAGCTACCGCCCTTACTTGACAGTAGGAATTTTGTTTTTAGGAAACAACTCACTGTTAAGATTCTGCCAAACATAGCCTATCACTTCCAAAAACATTAAATTTACTCTCATCACTTAATATAACTTAATTCCAGAAGTTTGGAGACCTAGAAATATAATTTTCAGCAAATGAAAGCCTTTCTCCCCGGTTTCGCTTCGTAATGAAAGGTTTTCTCCTGACCACGACCATTAAAGCCTTTTTTCCTGAATAATCTTCTAATTGTTTCCGCAGAAACAGGTCTTTGTATCGTAGAAGTGGTTGCAGCAATTTTTGGAGCACTCGCCTTTGGAGTTTCGGTCACTTTTCGTAGGATCCTTCTACTTGTTCTGTCATTCAGGATCTCCTTTCATCCTCTCCCGGGAATATTTTTAATGTGTTCCAACTCTTTTTTACTTTTTGGTGGTTTTTGAACACATCTGTGACCTCGCTGAATTACTTTTGTATTTTTTCTAAGAGATTTACCATCTTCAGCCATTTTAACGACCAGCTCTCTAACTTGAGCAGCAGTTTCTGTTTTGGAACCCATTTTAAAGATTAAAAATCAATATTTCTACAAGAAACTTATACATTAAGATCGAAATTCAATGTCAGTATCAAACACAAACTTTAGTAAAATAGGGGCAGCTAATTTATTAAGTTGTGGTTTCTTTCCGAAACGTGTATACTTAATTTTGAGACATCAATTCGTGTAATTTAGTTAGAGAATGCAAATAATTTTATTAGCTTCATGTTTATTTTTTGGATAAATATCTTATTTAAGAAGTGACTTATTCCCTATTAAAAAAAAAAAAACCTTTACATAAAACTTTGTACCATATGTTTGTATTTTCAAAGTAGAGAAAGAGAGATGTATGCTCAATTTTGGAAGCCACTGACTCTGTGTGTGTGTGTGTGTATATATATATATATATTATGATTAAACTTAAATTTGTAATAATTTCTTTAAAAAATAAACTAATTTTTGCTCTATTCGAAGTCAGAAGTAAAAAGTTCATTCTCTCTTATTTTCTGATGCAATTCCAAATTATTTTTTTATTTGTTAGATCACGTGCTCTTATGAAATCAATTGAATCAACTCTCAAGTCAGATCTGTCGGAAATAATCCTAACTAGAATGATAGATGTCATTGAAATCCCTTCATTTTTACCACGTGATCTGGAGAAATCCCTACTATAAATTTGAAGGCAAGGAAAAATTCTCTTTCGATATAATCTTGGAGGCGAAGCTACACTTCTGGCCTTTTCCAGTTTTAATAAAGTCATCATTTATTGCCTCTCTCCTTCAGAGAAATGAATAATGTTCTTAAGTGAACAAAGGTGTTCTTATTCCACCCTGAATCATAAATGCATTTTTACACGTCCTCCCCCCTCCCCGATTAAGGATCATGTCATATAAATGCATAAACCATTACTGTGCGATGATAAAATGCAAAAATTAACAGCGCTAAAATGCAGAAATGTTGACTCTGCAAGCATATTTTAATGCATAAAAAAAACTCGCTTTATGTAATTTCTAGAACATTTCATATTTAAAAGTTTGGGTTTTTTTTTCAATCTGAGATTTCCATATTTCGGTTTCCCCCCCCCCCTCCTATTCGGAAGTGTGAAAGATGTGTCGTACTAAAATTTCATCCCATAATACCTAATAAATTTAATTATATTTAACATTTGTTACGTACACAAAACAATTTTAATTATAATTGTTTATATAAAAATACATTCAAGTACATCAGTCATAGCATTAAAGTTCTTCAGATTTCAGTTGCCTAATTCGAAGAATTGAAATGTGAAGCTTTATTCTATAAATAGCCTTTAGTAGAACTATCTAGATATGAAATTTAATTGTATGCCAAAAGCCCTAGCGTTTCATGATGTGTAAATTAAGAAAAAGATGTCGTGAACGATAATTTTATCCGATTTTAAAATTGTGAAAAACTATCGTTAATATAATCCTGTTCTTCGTGTTTCTAAGAAATTAATTGATTGTATCACTTAGTATATATTTGACCCTAAAATTAAGAACAATGTTCAAATGATACAGATGATTTCTAAGCTGGTAATTTCTTTTTCTTACTCCCACATTCACGAAATACAAGATCCAGTTTTCAGTTTAATGCCCCTCCGCTTTATTCTGCTTTGCAGTCTTGGGTGTAGTGCATGAAATTTGAGATTAATGACGCAAGAGCCCCAACTGACTTGTGTATCCATGACCTAGGTGTTGGAGACAGACAATGGGAAAAAAAAGATAAAAATTGGTTGACAAGGAGGGTCCAAAATAGAGGATGATTGTATCATCACTGTTTACTAAAGACAGTAAACCCCCGCAGGAATGAAAAAGATCAATAAGGTACCTCGGAATCATAATACCTAAGGAAAGTAAGCCTCTTAGGGATAGTCTTGCATGGAACAGGATATGTACAATGAATTATCTTTTTTAGCCTTTAAAATTTCTATCTTTCACTATACAACTTTTGGCAACATTCGTATTGTTCGTCATTCATGTATTTTACCATATACAGGCCTTTACTCATCAAAATATTATGCAAATGTATACATGATGTCCATAAGTAAGACATAATTGGAAATTATGTTAATGAAGGAAATCTATGTTGGGATGGCGAGAAATGCGAGAGTAAAACGGTTATAAAAGTAAGAACAATGCGAATGAACGATAATAACTATTAGTATCCAAAGAAGTAATTTGAAAGAAAGCTGAACACGAGGAGTTCACACTTTAGTGAAAGACAATTTAGTTTAGTTTTTATTAACGTCGCACTAGAAGCAACACGAGGGCTATTGGCGACTTAGTGAAAGACAAATGAAATAAAAAAGATGACGCCACAGTTTAATGAGATAGATGTGTGGTCATCTGTGACAACCTGACACGCTGCACAACGATTTCCCATACTTTTGCTAAGATACTGTGGATCAAATAATTCCAAACGTCATGAAGAACTCTTTTATGTTCAGGAACATAGCTTGTTGAATGCTGATAGTTGTCTCTTAAACATATACCCATTCATACTCGATATGATTTAGATCAGGTCACGGCATTCGTTGGATATTTTCCGTTTCAAAGTCTATCAGGTTCAATCGGTGATAAGGTGCATTATCATCTAACAAATAAGAAGTCAGGACCGATTTCACTTCGGAACTGGCAAACATAAGGCTCAAGAACTTTATTTCTATATCTTAAGTAGTCACAAACTCCGACTCAAAGAATTTAAAGATATGATCGGCCGTCCAATCTGATGCCTGCCGACACCATGACCGAGTGAGTGACTGTGAGGTTTTATGGCGCAAGGACACCATGACTGAAAACTGTCTTTCCGTGAGATGTTTCCCGCTTAAAAACGAGTCCCACATTCTCGCCATATATTTACCCGATGATAATCAATGTTCAGATTAAAGTGAGATTTGTCACTGAACAACATATTGACCCATTATCCGAAACTCCAATTTATACGCGCGCGTTTATGTGTAGATATAATATGAACGGCTGACCATATTGCATAGACCAACATAATTGAGTCTCCTTGTAAACAGTTTGTCTGAAAACTCGGACTCCTATGTTATGAATGCCAAATCCACTTCTTTTGCACATCTGTCACTCCGCGTCGCCCTTGTTTAACAAAGACAGTAAATCTCGTAGGGAAGGCAAAAAAAAAATCACGGGTGCCTCAGATTCCCTTGCCCACCTGAACAATGTAAGCCCCTGAGAGCCACCCTGACATCGCGCAATTACCAAATATCTGTCTTAGCGAAAGATTGTAACTCTTAGCCGACCTGATACTGATCGTCGGCTAACATTTCCCGCACTTTGAAACCTCTGCCAATCTCGAGATCACACATTCAGAATTCAACACTTCGGTTTGCAAGATCGTCTGAATTTCGAACATTTCCACGATAATTCCTTTCGCGATGTGTGTGTATGATGGAGTTTGGTGGGGAAAGAACCAGATGTGGCCATCCTGCGCCAAACAAGGTGTAACTGTGATTCCGACGTTTGAAAAAGTCTTCCTTTCGCAAACTTGTCTTTGTGCCATCATTCGTTCTGTTCAATCATTAACAACATTCCTTCGCACAAGAATTACATGAAACCTGATTACGTCGAGTGAGCCGGTGTTTTGCGCATGAAGACGTCGAGTGAATTTTTTTTTTTTTGTGCAAAAGGACAAAATTTCACCTCTAGCAGATTATTCTTAACACAACTGTTTTTGAACAAATTCATCAATATTTACTCATTTTTTCGCATTTAACGGATTATGCTAACTAATTTGGTCTCGGTTCTACAGGTACTGAAACGCGCAATTTTTCAGAAATATTGAAGTAGTCTGTACAGTAAAGTCTCTAGAACAATCAAAAGAAAAACAAAATGGTCCGGGCAAAAAAAAAAAATGTGAGTAGTATGTTTGGTTCTATTAAATAAAAACCTTAAAGGCAAATCTAGCTTGTTTGTATGCAGCTGGCACGCCTCGAATATGAACCAAGGTCATTCATTATTACAGAGGATTAATGTAAGAACTTTTTTTGATATAGTTTTGAGACCTAGCTTTTATTACTGCTTTTGAAAATATAAATATTAATAAACTCAATTTAGAGTTTGCTACGAATGTTTCATTTTTGTATTCATCAGAAGTTTTTCTCTGCAGTTAACCTTGTTTTTTTTTCACTCTGATTGGAAACCTACTTTTCCCCTTTTTCTTTCCTACATACATTCAGTAGATATCTGGTTATTTGCACGGATACATATTCTTCATTAATCTTTTATTATTATAATCCTACCTCCACAATTTAAAATAAATCTCATTTCATAAAATCCGTTTGGAACAAAATATATAACTTTTTCATGAAAATAAATCTTGTAATTTCATTCAACCTATTCATGCATAATTGATATGGGAAAGAAAAGTTTTAATATAATGAACCATCAAATAAAGTCACTAAACCAAATTTAATATAATTCTATCTTGCCTCTTTTTTTAGGATTCATTTTTATTAAAAATGCCAGAGGGAAACAAAAATTTATCTTAAATGTTTCATGGGAAAATGAAGCTGTGTATGAAATAACTTTAACCTTAAATAGGTTAATTGATACTGGAGCATTTTAAGTTTTAAATAAACTTAAAATGCTCCAGTATTTATTTAATACACATTTAAAACAATTAAATCTAAATTATTGAACACAATTTCTTAAAAGCTTACCGTAAAATATTAAATTTTAAAATCTTAATAACCACTCAGTCTACATTTTTTTTTAAATGGTCAAGCTTTAAATATTTAGTAAGCAGAAAGGATAATTTGAACTTAGTTTTTTTTGTCTTTCATTATCAGTTCTCATTACTATACCACTTTACAGAACATAAAATCAAAAAATATTTAACATTACAGTGACTATTAAGTACAATTTCAAGAGATGTATCTAATGAATCTATAATTTTCACATTTTTCCTTATTGTTCAAATGTTTTTGAAAGTTTAAAACAAATGTTTTATTTAGGATAGGAGGCATTCACTATCTTAGAAGTTTCATTTGTGTACATAAATTTAAAATATGAAACACTCTAAAGAATTATAAATAACAAACATTTATTGCAAAAATTTTATTTGGTCATTCTTGTATCAACAGTTTTTTTTTTTTTACTTCTGAAGTACATAAAAATATAACAAAAAAGTTCCCAATAATAATAAAACCAATTGAAGTATTTGACGACCTCATCACTTGGAAGCCATGTGTCAAAACAATAAAATAATCAGCCTATTTCCTTGGCTGGTGAATAATATTTGGCTTTGTAACCTGCCTAAAATCATGAGAAGGAGTAGGTTTATTGTGGAATGCTTGAATAGCTTCAGCAGCTAAATGTTCTTCTCCCTAAGATAAAAGTTTAATATAAGCATTAATACTATCATATATATTGGTTAAAATGTTCATACAATTACAAAATGACAGAAATCTCACTATTACAGTTGACAACCTTTAAATAAAAATGAATAAATTGCTCATGATGTGAATGGCTGAAGCTCCTAGTCCATTTAACTTGAATCTCTAATGATAATGTGCAGCATAATAGATACAAAATTGTGGGGGGAGGGGATTTTTAACTTGTATATAGTTCTCTTTAGGTTGGATTAAATAGGCATTTGGCCCTATCCATCTTTATAACTTGCAAATGTAACCTATGTGCTTTTAGAAGCCATATACTCTATTTTGTCAACATCTGTCAATTTGCACCAATAACTTAAAACTCTTATTTGGTTTGAATTATTCATCTGTTATAGCTGGGCTTCAAGCTTTTTGTTTATGATCCCATTTCTTCAAATATTTTCATGACTTTGAATGTGGAGTTACATAATCCAACATTTACTAATAATTATTCACAAAGAAAAGTTCAATAAAGAAAAATTCTTCGATACAGATACATGCCTATAATTTTGCTATTCATTAAAGACAAAGTCAAATTTTATACTCGAGTGAGTGAGTGACAGTGGAGTTGAATGGCGCAAGAAATTTCATACTCTAATTAGTTGGCACAAGCATACTTGCTACAAAGAATTAAATCTAGGACTAATATTTGATACTGCAGAATGCAGAACTTACAGTTGATAGATATAAGACTCTCAATAGAAATTCACTAACTTTCTTAGTTTTAAAATTTCTGCATCCTCAAATGGGGTAATGACCCATATTTTGAGAAGCTCTACATCAGAACAACTCAAAGACCACTAGCAACATCTCATAATTTTTTATCGTAGCAAAAGCTATTAAGGATTTTTACAGTTGGAAGTTTTCATGAACCCCTTGGTTCATCCGGGGCCAGGGTGTTGAGAATCCGTGGTCTACGTGGATGGTAATCACGTGGGTGGATCTAGCTGCCCCTCGTATATCAAACCCACGTGGTATACCGATATATAAAGAAGTTAAATTTATTTTTAAGACTGCTAGACAGACACTAGCTTTCTTGGAGCCCATTGTTTTGGTGTTTTTCGCAACCAACAGTTCTAGGCCTGCAACAGATATATGTTTCTAGGAATTTGCTTTGTATAACTCAAATTTTCTAAATGAAAATAAAGACAATTTCATTTAAAAAATTTGAGTTATACAAGGCAAATTCCAGAAACATATCTGTAGCAGACCTAGAACTGTTGATCGTGAAAAACACCAAAACAATGGGCTCTGGGAAAGCTAGCGTCTGTCTAGCAGTCTTAAAAACAAAAATAAATTTAACTTCTTTATATGTTGGTATACCACGTGGGTTTGACATACGAGGGGCAGCTAGATCCATCCACGTAGACCACGGATTCTCAACAATGATTATTAAAACTACAATGCTATTAAAGATGGACTCGCACAATCTATACATTAATTAATATCTAATTTTAAACATTTCAAAATGAATTTTGTTAACTTGTTTTATCGTGGACATAGTTTTATTTGATTACATTACATAAAGTGACTTTATACTCCCCAAGAGCATATAATTAACCGATTGTAAAAGTTTCTGAATCAATTTGCCATTTTTATAACATATTATGCCACTTATTATATGCCCTCTTATAGGTTTTAAAATGGGACCTGTACTTTATAAGAAGCAGATATTGTCATAGTGATAAATACAATTTAGGAATATTCATATCAAGGAAACACCAAAAATACAATTTTAAAAATTTCAGATATATAACAAGTTTCATTTTAATTTTATATGAAGTGAATTCAAATATTGGGACAAAATTGAAACACTAAGAGTTAACATGTTTCATAAATAAGGTTTTTTTAAATAGTTTATTTCTAAAATTAGCGAATTTTTCCCCTTACACATTCTCAATTTTGTTCCTTTAAAATCTTTTGAAGCATAAATACTGGGATAAGGAAATGTATTTAAAAATATTAATATTCATGTTTCACATATATTTTTACCAGTAGCAATAAAATAAGGTATATATTGAAGAGTTTGTTTAGAGTTACTATCAGATAAGATTCCAAATGCAAGACATTCTAAGTTAACAATGATTAAATGTTTATTTGTGAAGTTGCGGATACATTATGTAAAATACTATGTTCAACCAACCATAGTTTTTATTAAGATAAAAGGTTAATGTACACATAAATTTTTTTTAACGAATCTGATAGTGTTGAAACATAGAATTAACTTTGGTAAGCAATTTAGAGTTGCAGGTCAAATAGATTCAAACATTTATGGGTAACAACTGCTCTGATAATGAATTACATAAGAAAAATTAGACTTTAAAATAGCAATTGGAATTTTTTTTTTAAATGGCTATTTACAACTTGTATATAATAAAAAATACTAAAAAACAATTATTGAAAGCAGTGTTATTGAAAAGATTAAATATGCTTAATGTTACTTAAAATAGAAATTAATATAAAAACTGACACATAAAAAAAGATATTTATAATTTCTTAATTTTTATGGGACAGTTATCAAAAGTCAATTACACCCAACACATTCCAAAAGGCAATGATAATAAAAATAATATTTATGCAGTCATAAATATATACAAAAGATTATTTCGTAATTTCAAATCGTACAGTTTCAAAAGCAGAATATATTTTATTACTTCTCATTAATAAGAATTTTATAATTTAGAAAATTGCGGGGAAGTTCAGTTAACATTACTGTTCCAGATTATGCAACAATTCATGTTTTGTTTTATTATTGCTCATAACATTTTAAGTTCGAACACTCAAATGAGTTTTATTATCCAAGGAGAAAAACTCATTTCTTTGTAACTTTTCACAATGTTTCTCCCTCTTTGATAACATTACTTTTTATAATTAGAATTTCTATTGAAGTTGGAAGGATAGTAATACATGCAATTTAAAATACATTAGGAGTAAAATTGTACTTCATTTAGCATTAAAATTTTTTTTGTAAAAACAACTTAATCACTTATGGCACTATGTGAACTGTAAAATTGCTGTTCAACATTGCATAAATATTTTACTAAATTACAAGATAAGAGAAATTTAATATCATTTTTATACATAATTAGACATTTATAACTGTTAAATTCAAATACTACAATAGCTTTTGAAGGTATGTTGAATAATTCATCTGAATATATATTAGTAATTCAAGAAAACATTATATTTAACAGAAAATATAAACAAAGGTTTAAGAATTTACTGATTAGTAATAATTTTGCAAAACTATGTCTACACTTTTTAAACAAAACTATATCAAGAAAACAAATTTTAAATTATAACTTTATACAGATGACCTAATCATCTATGGTAAAAATAATTTTAAAACTAATTATGCATTTTATCCAAACTATTTGAACTTAATCCCTACAAATGATAACCACAACAAAGCTGTTTTTTTTTTAATGTAGAACTTCAAACAAAACAAATAATACAGTAAAATTTATGATAAAAGATTCTTTTTATTTTCATTTTATTAAAATTACACTCAGGAACAATATCCATTTAAAAATGATTTACATCATCATAACTTAGTTACCTAATAATTTAATAAAATTAAAAAAATATTGAGAAATTAATTACTGCTTAGAACGTGTCACTACCAATTAATTTCTTAAAAACATGAAGAAAAGAAGAGGTAAATTTTAATTCTAACTATCAATCCTACATAATTTTTCTTTTCTTGCTAATAAGATAGTGCTCTACTATTAGCATTATAATGTTACTATAGTATATAATCATTGCACTATTTGTTCTTTAAGATTGAACACTTTATTACTGTTATCTGTTACAAAACTTTAAAATGTATCAATACAATAATCTATTTTATATTAGATTCCATAATTTCTTACTTGCATTAATTTAATGTTATGTGCAAAACTGCTCTCACCATGTTTTTCCACTATATTAGTTTCTTGATATTTAGGCATATTTTCATTATGATATACATTATTAAGTATATATATATATATTTTCTTTATTCATATTTTCCCTCTTGTAATTATGTATTGTTATGGAATGAGTAATAGTGAAGTTTAAAGGTGCAGATACAGCAATGCTGCCAAGCAAGGTGTAATTGTGATCTAGACATTAAAAAGGGGGGGGGGAATCCAATGAGCTTGCAAAATTAATTTAATCCTAGAGTCGAATCTCCTATTTAACTTACTGTGAAACCCATTTGGTTTTCCTAAGGTCATAATTTTTTGCATATCTTACAAAAATAGAATTTCATACAACTTTACATTATGGTTCATATTTTCCATTTAATGAAAGTACATGTGTTTATGATATGAATGAGTATATATATATATAAACTTCTATCTTTCTACAACAAAATAATATTTTTTTATTATTATTTAAGGAAATTGCTAATAAAAAATCCAAACTAGTTTTGAGACACAAATATGGTCTAGTGTCATTGTACAGCAAAATTAAAAACTAGTCAAAATCATTGGGTGGTAAGAGGAAAAGGTATATTCTTAAAGTCCTTTAAGTCTGATTGAAAAACTGGGGGGAAAACATGAAGTAAATATTTTAAAAAAATACTTATTAATATTATCATTCTACAAAATAAACACTGATAATTATGAATATTTAAATGATCTAATAAAAATTAAAAGGATACCATGGAATGAATTTTAAAGGATAGCCTGGTATGTATGACTGATGAAAAAGTTATACAAAATAATTTATAAGTGTGCATATATATGTATACATTAATATCTAGATTGAATAGTCAATACTCTTACTTTTTTTAAACTTAATAGATGCAAATAAAACTGAATTCGTAGAAGTTATTAAAAAATAGAAGTATCTTTAATTTGTTCATTCCCTGAATTTTAAAAAAGATAATAAAGCATTACAACTTACTTTAGGTACAACTCCAGAAATAACCAGTTGCTGCTTTGGAAGACTAAAAGAACAATTTTTATATAAATGTACAGCTTATTAATTTTAAAAATCAAATTTAGTACGATTAAATAAATATTTGCTGAAATTTTATTAAACTTTAAAATAAATTAAATAATCTGCATTCATAATTTTATGGATTTAAAAAAGTGTTTACTAAGAAATAAATTAAAAACATGATTAAATTTTGTCCTCTTCATAACAAATTCTTAGTCCCCCGACGAGGACAACACCGGGAGGGGGGGGGAAGCTCAGGCGTCATCCTCATCTTTTGACTGAGGTTCAAAATTATAAGGTTCACACTAGAAGCCCTCATGTTGCTTCTAGTGTGACATTTATAAAACCAAACCTCAGTACAATGGAATGTTTATAGCCCATGAATTATCATAAGTACCTAAACTGATTTCTAAAAATTTAGAATTGTTAGAAATTATTACTCAGTTTGATTAGTATGACATTACAGTTGTGGATGATAGTTTAAGAATCTCTTTGAAATAAGGGGGCCTTAGGACCACCAATTTTTAAATGTGTTTTTCAGTTTAATTTGTCCTTAGAGCTACACTATAGCATGAAAGTTATAATTTTAGAAAACCAGGAAGACAATTGGAGGCATATTTCATACATTTCCTCACCATTATTCCCAGAAAGAATTTCTAAGTTCAAATAAGATTCTATGCAGAACATCCAAAATTATTTTACACAATATAAACTTCAGTAGAATAGAGGCCAAAAAATATTTGTAATCATAACTTGCTTTCATCTACTAGATATTACAATAAAATATAATTTTTCACTGAACATATAAAATTGAATTTTGCTTGCCAAATAACAACTGCTGAAGCCCAAGATACTGAAACATTTGGGGGAAAAAAAAAACTTTTTTTTTTTTTTCATTCAGAACCAATAATCAAATAATGCTCCACATTTTCAAAGACCCTTAGTCTGTTCGATACTAAATCTAACCACAAAAAGAGTTGCATTTAAATGAATCAATACTTTAAAGAAACAGAAGTTAAATATACAGTAGTCATAATTAGTTAAAATTACATTTTAAAAATTCCTTCCAAAGTTACTTTCTACAAAACTAATCTATAATGACAAAAAAATAAGAGAGCTACTGCTATATATGACTACAGTTTACTGAATATGAATATCGGAAAATTGCACTTATTCTAGAGAGGTTTTATAAGAAAGCTTTTTTCTTCTCCACCCCAGTGTTCTGGCATTAAAAAAGTATGCATACAGTCCTATCAAGGCAATTTTAGTTTAGTTTTTTTATTAACATTGCACTAGAAGCAACACGAGGGCTATTGGCAACGGACCTCATAATTTTGAACCAAAGTCAAATGACGAGGACGACACCTGAGCTGGCACCCCCCTCTCCTAACATCCACGCCAAACCTTTCAAGGCAAAAGGGGGGGGGGAATCACAGGGGTTAACTACATTGTAGATATTGATCTAATTCTATTTATAAAATGAGGACAAAAAAGCAGGAAGAATACTTCCTAAGCAATGGATGTTTGGAGGAATTAGCAGGGAGAATGAATGTTTCATTGCTAGAATTTCTGATAATACAGCAGGTACTTTAAAGGAAATATTGAAGAATAATTCATCATTTTTTTCAGACTCATAGAAAAAAGCATATAAAACTGAAGAATTAAGAGCTGCAAAATTATAACATTTTGAAGTTATCTACCAATGCAACATCATGAATTCTAAGACTGGCATACATAAATAAAAAAAAAAAATTACGAGCCAGCTTGGCTAAATGGTTTAATGAATAGCATAAAGGAACTGCATGCCCACACGTGAACCGATATATGAAATGTATTTATTAAGTGTTAGATTTACAATGAAGGAGTTATTTATTGCTAACTTGAAAGTAATTAAGAACTTTTGGCTCCTGAGATGAAATTTGGATTGAATGACTCCAACTTCAATGGTCAATGTGAAAACTGTATCAAATATCATGGTGACAAATTCATGATAAAAAAAATCAGAAGAAATGCTCATCCATCCAGGCAGTAGCTAATCTGCTATCCTTGGATATCCTAAAACAAATTATTTAACATACAGGCACAACCTGCTTTGTTACATAAAAATTTATATTATTAAAACATTTTTATAGCATTAATTAAAAATAATTTAAAAATTATATTCTCTATCAAAAATTACTTTTCAGGTAGAAAATTCTTTTGAGAAGTAATATAAAATAAAAAAAGTACAAAACAAAAATTACTATCTTCCATTCCAGCTTAAATAACTGAACAAAGCAACTCTTATGTAATATATATATATCATATCCAACAATGAAATGAAAATGAAATTTATAAACTAAACAAAATATTTTATTAGAGAATATAAAATGATATTTATGATCTACCTGGGAATAACAGTCACTTCCTCTTCTTCACCGTCTGCCTTTTTACCTGTAGGTTTCTCATGAGTTGGAATTCTATGTTGAGTAATTCTCATTCCTCCTGCTTTTACTGAAATAACAAAGGGTTGTTCATTTTTAAACATGCAATAGTGTATACATTTTTACAAGACTTTTCTACACAAATTTTCAAATTATAGTCCATTCAAATACTAGGATCCCATATAAAAGTACAACTTAAACAGATTAATTTTTTGCTCATATTCAATTTTATAAATACCAACAATGAGAACACAGAAATATTGCTTAAATGGATAAACTGCTTAACTAATAGTCTCAAATCCTCAAATGTAAAATTTTTAAAGTAGATATTAAATACGTGATCAGCAACACATTAAATTTTATGAAATATTAATGACTGCAAACTTTCTCAGCTACAAATATATTTTGATAATTCAAACTACAGAGATTGAGTAAATACGAAAATTTAAAACTTCTCAATTTTTACATGCCAATAAGTAGATAAATAATATAAATGGACGTGAGATTTTTATTCTCAAGAGTATTCAGAGTTTTTGAGATTATATGGGACAATCTGTCTGTCAACCTTTAGAATTTTTGAATTTTCTTTGACTGCCTTTTAAAGCTATATATATCTCTCTACTTGCTTTCGTAAACCAAATATTTTGTTTCTCAATCACATTTTTCCTAACTGACTCTAATAGCCTTAGTCTAAAAATATAATTGCTTTGAATTCATCTCAATCAAAAGGTACACACACACACACAAGGATAATTTATAATCAATTTCATAATTTTAAATTTCGGTCAAGAAATATGCTGTACTGAAATGACCCTAATCTTAACTTATGTTCACGAATTTTAACAAGAGCTTTGAACAACGAATATGTATGTAAAATTCCTTTAAAAACTAATTTAAAAAATTATATTCATTTTAAGACACTTTTTACAGCGATTTAAATTTTATTAATCTATGAAAATTCTTTTACTTTTAAACACAATATATAAATAAAAAAAACTGCAAGTTTTCACTTTCAAATAGCCCCTTGGGAACTCTTTAAGATCTCAAATGAACTCTAGGCATCCATTACAAGAAATCAAATAATTTTCAGATATTAGTGATTAAAAATATTTTGCACATAATGTTAGATATAAAATATAATTAATGAAATATTTGCAATTACTGCTCAATAAAAGTTTTTTATGTTTACTTATATATTAAATTTTAAAGCAAAACTTTTTTCCCCAAAATTTATGAAGATAATTAATTTGGTACTTTTCCATTTTGCCAGCACAAATCTCACCAAGCAAACTTTATTGGCAACAACACACAGTATACACATATTTAGTTTGGTGTCTGTTGTATCATTCTTGGTGACTGTCACTTGTGCCGGCAAAATGGAAAAGTACCGTTAATTTTTATTAAAATAGCACATGCCTTACAAAAGCACACAGGCCATCACATGCAATAGATTTAATTTTATTCTCAGCATAATTCCAATTTAAAAAATTGAATGTTTAGAAATACATGATTTAAAATTCGATACTTTTCTTTATACCAGTGCATGCGATAAAGTTGCCAAAAATGATACACCTGGTGCCCAACGGAATATGTGTTTACTGTGTGTTGTTGCCAATAAAATCTGCTTGGCTAGATTTGCACCTGTATAATGGAAAAATACCTGAAATTCTAAGTATGAGCTTGATTTTATATAAAAATGTACATTAAGAAAGGTTTAAGAAAATGCATTAAAACTCATTCCAATAACATCTAAATGAATAGAGTAAGTCAAATATTGGAAAATTTCAGAGTTATTTCAACAAATGGCATTGAACAGAATGCTATGCAGGCCCGTATTCAGAGAGAAGGGGCAAAGTCTAGTATTGTCTGTATTGGAAAAATGTTTCCCAGTATTGATAGACTCCCTTTTATCCTTATCAAATTTTCATTTACAAACATCTCTTTTGATAATAAACACGAGAGAAACAGTTTAAAAATCCCCTGGTATACAATATAACATTATTTAACATAATTATGATATATATATAATATTAAAGGAACATTTCTCCTTCTACAACTAGTGGTGTTAAAATTTCTCTATATTACTTTAAGTAGAAATAGAAACTAAAATCTACAAAGCTAAAAACTATGCAAGTTTCATCACTCACAATCCGAGATCAGGATATGCTAAGTTTTCATAATTATTGTTTTTGTGTTTGACATATTATCCATACATTATTTTAATTAATATTCTTCAACCTAATAATCATAACTTGATTTTTAAATATATGACAAAGTAATAAAGAAAAGAAAATTTGGATACAAGAAATTGATAAATAAAAACAGAGGAACGGCAAGAAGACTAAACTATAGACAGACACCAATTGTGCTAGTGCTTCAATAAGAACATGGGGGAAAGAAGCTTATTAATCTTATTTTGTAGCAGAGGCATCGAAACAGCAAGGTCATTTAGCAGATTACCTACCTTAAACAAAGCAATAGATATAATTTTTGGCCTGAATGATGGAATATTTCTACCAAGAAAGCTTTTCATATTTGAATAGATGCTACATTTTGTTATACATGTTTAAAATTTCATCCTAATAGCACAAAGGAAATTAGATATATGAAAATAGACTTCAAACACACAAACAAAAAATGACTTTGATAATTAACTTGGATTTTCCCCAAACATGAAATGTTTGAAATCCATTGAATCTATGTTAATGTGAAAGGAACCAGAAACTTGCTTAGAAGCCTATACTTTGGTATCAACATTAGTGTACGAAACTAATCCGAGCTTTGTTGCTGGAAATTGTTTTACACAGTACAAATAGTCACATTTTTTTAAGTATTTAAAAAATTAACTCTGATTAAAAAAAATGAGACAAAAGAATAAAGATAAAATTAATTTACTCTGAATCAATGGAAATTTATAACTTTCAAAATGATCACTTTGAGCCACAGTCAAATAATAAAGATGATACCCGAGCCAATATTTCATTTTCCTAATTTCCACATTTCAAATAACAAGGGCTTGATTTTGTGAGTAGGTTCCCCATAGTGTGCAGAAACCCTTATTTCTCCATCACAATTCAAGCTCATTCTTATTACAGAATCAAAATTTTTTATTGAATCTTCAAAAACCATAACAGTGAACCTCGATTCAACAAATGTTGTCACCTTAGAATGTTAAATTGGAAGCAAAAATATAAGATTTTTGAAACTATTTCCTAAAGCAATTTCTTTTCTGTTAATCTACATTGTATAAACAATAGTTAAAAATTTCTTTGTTTTAATTTGAGTTGAAATAGCAAGTTTAACTAAATTTTAATCTATACAAATACCTATTGATTTAGCGATTCTTCCAATATAATTTCCCCATTACATATTTGACTTGAAAAGTATATATTTAAAGATTTAGTCAAATATGTACTTTCTCTGGATACAACTATAACCAAATGCTTGAACTCACACTTGAAGTTCAATTTAGTGTGTGAAAGTGAAAAGCATGCAAAATAAAAATCGAAAAAAAAAAAAAAGATTGAAAACATTTTAAAATTAATTCAGGCACACACAAAACAGAATGCATCCATTTTTTTAAAATAATACACACACATGCTTCAATAAAAACATTACAACAGAATGCTGTTATCTGAAGCCTTGAATAATCGAGAGTCCACAATTAGCAAAAGCTCGAAACATTTTTCAACCTGCAGCTATAAATAAAAATGTTTATAATATCAGAACAAAATATAAACATATATATACAGTGGATTCCAGTAATTATTAGGATCCTTTAGACCAATCATTTTAACTAAAACTGGTGAAGTAATTTCATCTGGCAGAAAACATGACATGAAAATATAACCAATTCAAGATCAATACAGAAAACATGTTTTTGGAAGAATTTACCTTAGCTATGGTGTCAAATAATGATTAGTCATAAAAATATGCAATTAAATTCTCACCTTTAAAATCTATAATAATGAATTGAAGCAAACAACATACTCAGTTTAAATTGCTTCATATTTTAAAAATACATTATGTATTTGTAAAAAGTTATATAATTTTTAGGATTATTTATTATTAAACTTTGTGTACATGTTAAATATCTCATAATTACTCAGATAAGCTTACACAAGTTTTTTAGTATGATTAAATGTTATTAAGTATAATCATGAGTAAAATACTGATAATTCACTTCTTGCAAGGAACCAATCCATGTACACCTTAATCCCTCATTTTCGTACAGATAATACAATTATTTAACCATAAGAGATTAGTATAAATCATTTTATAAAATTTATTGCGTTCCTATTCCATATTTGTATCAGTATCCCAAAAATACTGGAATCTTCTGCATTTCTGTTTGTTTGTCATATAAAGCAACCTAGTAACTTATAATATGTTTAATCCAAAAATACATACATTTCTTAATATTGAATATGTTTTTATTCTATTTCCTTAATTTTTTCATAACCTATAAAACCTCATTATGAATTATATTTCAATTTTATTCTAATTTTAGAATTATATTTAACCTAGAGCTCATAATTCAATATAACTTATAAGCAAATAGAATTTTAGTTTCAAAGATTCAAGCATAAAATTTCTAAGAGTGATTAAGAAAAATACCCCCTTTTTTACATTTTCAAACACTAATCATAACTTTTTCATTCACAAGAGATTTTGAAAAAAATAATTTGACAAAACTAAGTCTTCTAAAATAATTCAAATGACTCATATTGCATCTATTCCAATCAGTCAACAGTGTGTGCAAGTCTAAACAAAGGAGTTGGTCTAATATATGTATATATATATACACACACAAGATGTTTAAAATAAAACAACAGTTTATTTCGGTTTCATCGCTACTTTTACAAAATAAATGAAAAAGGAGAAAATTTTTTCACAGAAATAAGTTTTGTGGATTTAATTCCAAAAATTAGTATATGAATGAATTGAAGCTTAAAATCATACAAAAAATGTTTTTCAAAAAACCCAGAATTCTTAGTTACAATTTTCCACGAAGGAAATATACTAAAATAATTCGCAAACGTTTTTACTTATTTCTAAAATAAAAAAAAAAAAACAATTGATGAAAACAAAACACCTGCCTCTGTGAAATTTATCACTAAGGTTTATGCTTTCGATTTCATATGGTCACTTAGGAACATATGTGTAAGAGATATTATACATTACCTGCAGGAGGATGACCCGCTTTTAATTCGGAAGTTGACTCAGGTGAAGACATTTTACTTGATGAAAAAATAACGTTGCTTTAAACTATAAAGCTTTTATCTCAATGTTACATGCCACGTAAACTCACACGCGTCTGTCACCTTTAGCCAATACACACAAATTTTAAAGCGGTTGCAGTTTATACGAAGGTTTAAATATGCCAGAATGTTTTTCTTTCTTATTTTTGCTTACATATGGCAACTGTTACGCAACTTCTGTCAGCTTTACCTCTGCGGTAATCTTGCTGTGTGACGAAACGTTGTGCAACCACTGCATTCACTGGTAAATAAATGTCTTAATTTAAGAGCAATAGCGATTGGTCAAAAAATACTGCATACTTTTTTTTTTTATTGGATAATAAGAATTTTAATTGTATAAAATGGATTCTCATCGGTCAGAAAATTTATGCAACAATACTTAATTCAATCGCTAGAAGTTTGATAACTGTATTCATTCTTAAATAAAAATGGTAAATTTGAAGAAAAGATTGCAAACATTTTTTTGATGATTTTTTCAAAAAGAATAGGCCCATTTTGACATTGGAGGAAAATATTATTCAATAGTAATTTTATAATTAATGCACAATACTAGATTTAATTACTATTTTGCATTTAATATGCTAATTTAAGGATCTAATTATAAATATGCATCCTTTTTTTTTTTTTAGCTCAAGCCACCATTTAAAAATGTGTCAAAATCAAGACATGATTCTTCAGCTTTGCTAACTAATGAATATACTTTAAATAGTTATCTGACATATTTTCATTCATCTACTTAAGATACATTTACTTAAATTAAATTATGCTGCATTTAAGTTTTCAGGTTCAGGGAATTTCAATAAAGTACACTTTTCTTTTCTGGCTCCGATACTTAAGACTCCCTTCGAGGCATTCCGAATGTAAAAGTCGATGAAAATTCTCTCTACTGGGAGGGGTTACTTAGTGCAGGTGAAGTATATAATACTGGTCATATGTAGTAGAAGTAAATAGTTATTTCATAAAAGAGAAATTACAAGCTTTGTTTTTCTTTATTTCGCTTGATTTCAAATTGGGAACTTAGATGCTTTCAATTTTGCTCTAATTTTTTCTATTTTCTTATATTTATGTCTTGACAGCTATCATGAACTTTGAAAATGACGTCACAAGGTAATAAATATCCCCTATAGACAGTCTGAAAGGATCAAGATTGTGGCTGTCTCCAGACCAGCAATCGGCCCACGATTCTCCTCCTCCTCTCCCATTCAAAACTAGAGAAAACGAGAGAAATTCAATCTCTGCTATCCTTTCATATAGTTTATTTCATACTTTCCCGGTAGGGAAGGGTCAAGGAATCACTAGTTAGTGGTTACCACTTTACCCTGGTCTCTATACATCAAATATCTTAGTGTAATGTTGGATAAAAAAAAAACTCACTTTTAAACAACACGTTCTACGAATTAAAAAGCAGTATAATTCTGCAGTAAATAATATTTCCCCCCTTATTTCGTGTAAATCTACATTAAGAAGACGTAATAAATTGCTTATCTACACCCTGATACTAAGACTTAACCTGATCTATGCTAGCCCAGTGTGGTCGCATTGTGCTGACACAACACTAGATTTATTAGAAAAATCCCAAAATTCCGCCGTTAGAATGATAGTAAGAGCACACTGGTACATGAGAAACACAGGCATCAGATACTCAATTAAACTCCCAACACTTAAAAACTTCATTAAAAAATTATCAGAAAATTTCTACCAAAAAATTGATACCTCAAGCAATAAAACCATTCAAGAAATAGAAAAGTACACCCCACTCAGAAACAACCCACAACTACACAGACCACGAGAAATTTTAATTCTTTAATTTCACTTATATTACAAAAACACTGGTAATACAAGCACACTCCTCACAAAATCTCACCCCTACGCACCCACCTATATATACAGAATTAACACACCACACCATCGACCAATCACAGAGCGCTCTCTCACTGCGACCAGACTGAACAAGCAAGCAGGAATCCAATAGACTACTGCTGCAATATCCTAAGCCTAAACTCATGATTTTCAACCATCTTCTCTTTTGGAATAATTTCAACAACACTAGTACTTCAACTAGTGATATTCTAATATTAATGATATATATCCAGCATATTTTTCAAAATTAATTTAATATTGTCTTAAAAGCCATTGCACTGTAATTTTATTTTATTATCTTAATATCTAAATCTTAACTTCTGGGCAAGTGTAAAATCAAAATTCAATCTCACCTCAAATAATAGCCACTTCATAGGGGATTAAAGCCCGAGAGGGTTATGTTCCTGGACAAAAATAGTCGGTTGGTTTGGTTACCACTCACGCGCACAATAAGCAAATTCAATGAAGCTCTTTCCCTCATGAGGCGAAATTGCCATTCCGTATTATTCAAGTATTTGAAAGTTGTTCCAAACTAGGAAGAAGCTGGCTTTTCATTGCTTCAAAAATAGTTATTCTTCCCGTTCGATAACTTTTTTTTTACTCCTCCTTTTTTTCATGCCTTCTAATTTCAAGAAATCCGTTTCTACTATAGCATTTTTTTAAAAATCTTATCACTTTATTTATAAAAGATCGACAATGCTAGTGAAATATCTTCATCAAATACTGAATAGGAAATATTCCAAATTTTGTGTACACTGATTAATTAATTATACAAGTTTTAATAAAAGCTGATTCCTGGTTAGAACAAATTGGTATGATGTATATCAGTTCGCGGTTGTATTAACTGAAATAATTATTAGAATTTTGTTGAAAGTTTTTGGCCCCAACTCGTAATTACCCCAATTCAAAAAGTAAATAGGGAAGAAAATTTATATCATGGCATTTGCCTTGATTAGAAGTTTGATTTTTATAACGAAAAGACACAGATTGTAATATCTATCTTCCTGCCTACCTGTCTGTCTATACATATATATACATATACTTTTCATTTACTTTTTTTCCAGGATTTATTTGAATTAATCTCATATCGAAAAGAAAAGTTTTAAAATCATTAGCTTCACTCAATTTTTGTTTTTAGTGAAAACTTTTACCTATAACAAAGGCTTACAAAAATTTAAGGAAAAGACAATTTTAGTTTGTGACAGGTAATCACGTTACAGTATCATTAACATTGCTGCGACTATCTTCTACAACAACGTTAGAAGTTAAAACGCCTTACTTAACCAGCCAGAGAAGATGTCTTTTCAGCCTGGTTGGTAGGAGCGCATTCTTCGGACCCACTGGTTTAGGGTTCGAAACAAAGCTGCTGCATCAAGGTCATCAATTCTCTCCCACTCATCGGTATCGGAAAACCATTGGCCGTCGAAGTGTGACTCAGTACTTGAACACATGTTGGCAGCACAGCCTATATCTACTGATTGAATATGCTCCCGTCTCAAGGCACTTGCCTCTGTGTGTCTAAGACGAACGCAATCAAAATCACGACTAGTGATATTCCGGCTCACTAGTCACTTGATATATGCTGCCGTATCAAGGACAACCACTCTCTCCCCCACCACTGGGTTGGAAAACCACCGAACGCCGAAACATCACATATGCATCAAACACTCACAATAGAAACTTCTAAAACACATAATATACCAACAAAAGAATAATTAGTATACATGTCAAATACTTGTATTGAAAGATGCAAATTTTATATTTTATTTCGAAATCAAAGACAAAAAAACTATAGAAATAGAACAATGAACATACAGTTTCAGGTGTCGCTCCCTTTATCAAATTTTGGTTAATTTTTTCAATTTTTCTGAAGTCAGTCGCTAAAAAGTTCATTATGTTAATCTAGTACGTCATTAATGTAATAAATAACAAATTGCGGCAGCAATAAATAACAAAATCTAAGCTTGAATAAATCACTTTTTTCTAAAAAAATATAGTGCTATTTAATAGAAAAAAATTAAACATAAAATATGGTAACTAATTTTAAGAACTTTATGTGAAAGCAATATTCTAAGGTACTTCATATAATCTTAATCTACATTTATATTCAAAAAGCAATGAAATCAACCTTGAATTATTAATACATTTTATTAATTTGTTTTAATACGAGATTGTCCACTCAATCTCATCGTAATAGAAATTTGTCGGTTATTCTCGCGTGTGTTGTTAATGTATGAAAATGGCAATACATTTAATGTATGAGATATATCACATACACTAATATACGAAAATAGTAATATATTTAAAAATAGGTGTACCAGTCCTATTCTCATCATCTTTCTACGTAAATAGAGTTATTATGTTTTGTGGGTAGTCTCTTGAATAAGTATAACTACACGATTGAGTCAATCGAAATAACAGTTACGTTTGAATTTTAAATATAATATAAACAGTGCTGCACAATAACAATATAATGATCGTTTGGTTTTATTGACCCCGCATTAGGAACAACATGGGCTATTGGCGACGGACCTCGTAATTTTGAACCTCGGTCAAGTGACGAGGACGATACCAGAGCTGGCACACCCTCTCCTAATTTCCACACCAACCCAATGGGAGGACTTTGGCCCGATAGATTTAATGTGCATCAGACCTAGCTACACGGCGAGTCATTAGTGGCATCGTGGCTCGAACCTATGACTCGATGAAAACTGCCGGTCACGAGTCTGTTGCCTTATCCACTAGGCTACCACGGCCAAAAATATAAATATACATGCGAAACAAAAAAAATTTAAATAATATTTTCCCTTAGTTATATGATTATAAAATACCAACACATGTAAAAGATAATTTAAAAAAGTAATAAAAATTTATGATTCCTTCAAAATCCTCGTTTTTGTTTTCTACTTACAGTATCATTTAACAGTATAAATTTATACAGACTAATTGAATATCAATAAAAGTTTAACGATATTAGCATTATAATTTCAGAGATACAAAATGACTAAAATTTTACATTTGCATAATTTATCGTTTTTTGCTCTTTTCCTGTGCTTCCAGAATCGAAGGTGGGTTACGCATGGGCATCGACCTGGGATATCGTGGATCAACAAGTTAGCGTTATAGACAATTAATATAAAATAATTCTAATTTTTTTTTGTCATATTATCCCCAAAATAATTTTCCTTATATACTTTTTCTATTTTGTGGCCTTTTTTTTTGTCCATATTACAAAAAGACTATTTCTGTCCTGCAATTTGCAGTTGACCCTAAAATTGATAGAAATAATCGTGATTTTTGTTTATAACCATCTTTCCCCATCTATCGAATTTCCAGAAGAGAAAATTTTTTGTAATCATTGCTTCTTCGAGAGCTATGCTTTGGCAAGAGGCCTGGCATTTAACCTCAATTCCATCATTGTAAACCATCTGGAGTAGCTGTTAAGTACTCCAGAATTTTTATAAAGCCTTCACAGCCTTCCTTTCATGATGTATTCCGTAATCCATTGCTGAAGACTGGAAGTGAGAATAAAGCTTTTTCTTAAAAAAAATTATTCCTTCGCAGCTTAATTATTACTTGTTTCCATTCCAAGAAATTTTGTCGTTTATTTTTTCTTCGGTATATTGAAAGATATAAACTTGTCTTGCTGCTTTGACGGCTATTTATTTTATTTAACAATTATAATAAATTTCTGCAACACAAGTTTTATGCTCGTTGAAGGCAAATGTTCAAAAGTACAAATAATTAGATACTAGGAAAAAAACATGTGAATTTGAATTCTGGAGGTGTGAACAAAGAATGTTGTCTATATGTCTAATCCAAAGAATGTTGTAACAGATTTACAATATCTCTATTGATGTATTCACGACGTATCTAAAAGATCTATTGCTCATTTTAATAATTAATAAAATAATTTGTACAGTGTTTTTTTTTAAATACTCAGTAAAAATATTATTAAAAACGATGGGTTAAATAATTTTTTAAGAAATAATATATGAAGTTTACTTTTTAAACAGTATGAAATACCATATAGATATCTATTTAGCAAGCTAGACACTTTTAACGAATATTACGCAACTGTAAATAAAGCTTTAAAAGAAAAACTCTCGGATCAGACAAATTTCAAGAAATCTACCGATTTCCTTTCACAGGTCGTAAATCTCCTTTTGTCAACGAGGTCTTACCATGCAGGGAAGTCTTGAGACTTCTTGAGACCCTGGGCCCTTATAAAGAAATAGGTCCCACCTGCGACCCTTTAATATAATTTGGTGTACATACATTTACAATTCCATGAAAGCAATTCACAGTAAAATGAGGTTTTATGTGAATATTCGTTTTCTATATTTTAAATTCGCAAAATCATTAGTTAAGTCTTCAAAATCAATTGTGAATAATATTACATTTTCAATACTCATCAAGCTGAAATTATTCAAACGTGATTGAGTCATACGATTTCTCAATTATTTTGACCAGTTTGAGTTTTTAAAATGAACGTTCACTATTAACGTTAGTAATCATCATTGATAAGAAAATTTTCATAGTTATTTAAATATTGGGAAACACTGTGAATAGTCTTTTATTATTCATGTATGTATAGGATGTGTTGATCTCAATTCCGGTCCCCTCATTCAACAATTGTTCTTCTTCTTCATCTGCATTTGTAGAATTATATTTTTTTATTAATTTTTCTTTTTTCCATTTCTTCTCTTTGCTTGTTCTTCAGCTTTTCGCCATCAATAATCATATATGACTCAAAATGTTGACATTCCAAGTTCAATTCCTCTCCATTAATGTCTTTATCGTAAAATGATGATATTTTCTCGCATGCTATTTTAATTCTTGAATAATCTAAATTAGAAATATTTTCAAAAAATCCAAGCATTTCAAAAAGCTCTTCATATATTTTACTACGCGTTTGTATATTGCAAATTAGAGAGTCGATTATTGGTATAAAGATTTCGATTTTAACTTTCTTGCTATGATGCAAAATCCTTCAAATTCTCCGAAAAAAGGAAATTTGGAAGCATAAAATGTAACATTGCTCAATGCAGAATTTCCAAACTTTTATTAAAGCTAGTGTTTCATATCTGCAAAACTCATAAAGTTAAGAAATCTGAAGCATGAAGTGTTGTACAACACTTGTATAAAAATATTATGGTTTCTGTGTGTAATAATTACATAAAGTAAATCCCATTTTTGAGAATCATTTAAGGATGTAATTAATGAATTTTATTTTTTCTCTTCAAGGACTCTGCACGAATAAATTTCGTCAACAGACATTGCAGGAAGAAACAAATAAAGTATAAAGTTTAACAATAAAGGTGTCACATTTAAAGTTAAATAATAAGAAAAATATTTGTAATATTTAAACGTTATTTTAATTTGAAGTTAAAAAGCAATACATTTTAATTCAATATACTTTCTTTTTAGTGAAATCATTAGTTAGAAAAGATCAATTCCTTTAGAAATTATTTTCATTTTGTGCAATACACATAATAAATTCATTTATAGCTAAGAAATTTAAGTAATGTTTCTATTGTAACGTTATTTTCAAAACGCTAGTCTTTGTTAAGTTATGAAACTTACATTTATTAAAGTTAACTTTTTTAAATTATGAAACTTACAAATACGAGAGAAAACAAAAACGCATCGAAAAAATACATGTTAGTGCTTTATTCTCGAAATCTTTTCATATAAATATAATTAATAATTTTATAAATTATATTTTATAGGTATATACAGCTAATTAAAAGTTGATAGAAATAAGGTTTTTTTTATATATATATAAGACCACGTCTTTATTCGCCTCATTTTGACTTACTGCTATGAACTACTTGTTGCGTCCGGGAAAAAAGTACTCTAACCCTTGGAAAGGATCCAAAATCAGGTCCTACATATACTGGGGCTGTGAAGACCAACCCGATAGGTGTCATGCTTTTGTTGACTGTGAGTGTCCACTTAGATATATGATTCAAGAAAAGGTCATTATTCTCTGGGAAAAGATCATTTGAGTACCTGGATGTTTTTCACTTTGGAACGAGGTCAGTCTGGACTTGACCAAAAATCTAAAGACTCAGATGGGCTTCCTTCAGTTAAAAACTTCACTCAGCTTAATTTTTGAACTAGAGCTCCTCGTTCCACCACAAAAACAATACAATTGACAGCCACCCGGATTAATATTGGCCAGCATCAAAGGGTTTCTAAACGTAACACAGTTACGTTTATATACTTTATTTAATAATACTCTATTTTAAAAGCCTTGGCGCGTGAAGTATTACACACCTACTACTCCGAACCCGAGTGGTTTCGGATTCTTACTGACGGGTCTCTCCTGGACATTGGCCCTAACGCAGGTGCCGGAATTTTCTCCGAAATATTTTCCCTGCATTTATGGAGGGAAAATATATCCCTGTACTGCATTTGATGGAGAAATTACTACAATTCGCATAGCTCTATCCCATTTACACTACTATCTGGATAAGTTCATAAGAGATGTCCTCTGCAATTTAAAGGCTACGCTGCTAGCCATCGAATCTGATTAATATTACTTAACGCAGGACATTTTGGACTGTCGTCGTCACCTCGAGAACCCAGCTTCTATCGAGAAAACTATTGTCTTCCAGTGGGTTTCCAGGTAACGAAACAGCGTGCTATCTGTCTAACAGGAGTGCTTTGATTAGCTCGTACTTTGCTCTCTGTACAATTAAAAACCTTGTTAAAAAACCGTCAAAGCCCTTGCTCAGGAGGACCTTTCTAATCGTCTATCTCACAAGGCTTGGAAAAAGCTGTCTCCAATTTGAATAATGGCCCAAGACATAAAGCAATTGCTGAATTCCGCCTAGCCACTGGACACGATTGCTTACGAAATTATCTTTTCAGATTCAAAATTACTCCTTCCCCGGCTTGCACTCTGTGCAACTCTGGTGAGGATATGGACTCCGCTCATCTGCTTCACTACCGTGCGTTTCGAAATCCTTTCCTTTCTGAACGTTACTGGGAAGCTAGAGACATGTTGGATTAATGAACTTTGTTGCAGCATTTATTGTTCCTATTTTGTGTTTTGTTCTCTTGTAATATTTTTTTTGCTGTAACTGTTTATGATCTGTCATTGGAAATAAATAAATAAAAAAGGATTTTCATTTTGGAATATTAAAAAAAATAATAATGCACTCAATAAGTTAAATGCACTAAACGCAGGACACACAAACAGGTTTAAATAACAATTTCCCCCCTTAGTTATTTAATTATGAAGGGGCAGTTGCCTTTTGCACTTTCAAAGAAATTAAATTTAAAGGAAGAAACTGCCGATTTAGAACTGCAGGCCACTCATTTCTTCTAAAAAGTGATTTCCTTCAGGGTCATTTCAACCCTCTTTTTACTAGCCCTGACGCCTGTCATAAAATACGGAATGTGAATTTCGTCACTTCTGTTGGGGGCTTAAGTGTATCTCTTGTCCATTCATGAGCGATCCTTAACTCATATGTGCAAATAAATGAAAGGTCTCTGGAAGGTGTGTTAGTTATATCTGTGACTGTCCTTTCCACAGCAGCAATTTTATCAATAAATAAAATTGCTGCTACATATGTCCATTTAGAAATAAATTTAATATGTTCCCTGATTCTCAGCAAATGTTGTAAATAGAAATATTTAATGTAGAAGTAACTGTCTTCGACCAGTCATGTCCGGGAATAACGTTTGAGGCCCTCCTCAAAGGCGAGGTCCTGGGCCTGGACCCAGTTGGCCCATGCCTTAAGACGTCCCTGTTAACATGCAACCTTGCGCACAGAGACGAGACTTTTAATTTTATTCTCCCCTGTTTCCTTGTTTATTTTACTGACTCCTCAAGTTACAAACAGCAAAATAAATTTAAAATTTTTTTAAAATATGCATTTGAAAGAGCATAAAAAAAAGAAAGGATTCTGTGGAATTATTTTTTGGTCCGATTAATTCAAAGTATTTTTATGATCAATTTAGTCACCACTTCGAGTTTTCAGATCTTTAATAAAAAGTTCAAACTATTTACAAAATTCAAACAAAAAAGTAATTCCACACACAGAAGCCTTTCTTTTTTATTACTCTTTAAAATTCACTTTATTCCATGCAGCTAAAATAAATATTCTAGATATGAGACTTAAAGTAGGTAACTCCATAGGATTAACATTAGGTACTGAAATTCGTGGTGGCGTATCGACGGGAGCCTTAAGAATATTCCAAATCTATTTTCAATACTTTATTATCTGATTATTTTTTATTCGTATACGGACAATATATTTTTGTGGTACTTAACCCATTCGGATTTTTATCCCCAGGTTGGCTGAAATCTATTTTGAGACAGAACATTGGTTGTACACTTACCCAGGAGTTAAAAATGGATATGAAAAATAGAAATAAATTACAAGGAAAATTTAGACGAGCAATAATATAAATTAAAGAAAATACATGCACTTGAAGAATTTTAAAAGGATGAATTATGAAATTAATTTAAGGTGCTTAAACTAAATAGTTTTATTACAAATATTTTAAAACAGATGCAAATTTATATAGTTTAATTAAAGATTTGCGAGTAATGTAAAAAAAAAAAAAATAGAAACTGAATTTTTTTTTGTTTCTGTTACTAAGAAATGTTGAAATTAAAGATTTATTTCAATTTAAATTTAAAGATATTTTAATGAAGATATAAAAATTAAGGTAAAAGTGGAGGGGCAGCAGATTTGGAGGAGTATCCAGTCTGGTGGTTGTTAGATCTGGAGTGTTTCCCTCTCGGTGCCAAGAGGATGAATTATCATTGGTCGATAGGAATGGTTCCTATTGAGAGTGCGTGTGTGTGGGGGGGGGGAGTTGTATGTGTTGTGCGTGTTTTACGTATGAATAGTTATAGAAATGTATCGGAAAAATAAATAAATTATTAATCTTAATCTAATAAAAATTCTCATGGTCTGTGTAATTATGAGTTGTTTCTGAGGGAACTGTCTTTTTCTATGGCTTGTATTGTACTGTTTGTAGATGCATCTATTTTATTAAAGAATTTTCCTAATAGTCTTTTAATGAACGTTTTGAGGGATGGATAGCTTATGGATTTTCTGATGTCGGTGTTTCTTATGAATCAGCTTGCTTTTACTTTCGCTCGGAGGGATACTGTTTGAGATTTTCCTAATAAATCTAATATAGTGTCTGCGCAGTGTGACTTGACTGGGCAAGCATAAGTCAGGATAAGTCTGATTATCAGAGTATAGATAAGCAGTTTATTATATTTACTTAATGTATATTCATTAAAATAAGAAAAAATATATCGCTCTATAGTTTTATACTATTTTTTAATGTGTGTAATGTGTTATTTGAAAGTGAACTTTGTATCTAACGTGACATCAAGGCACTTGGAGAACCAGGACAAGGGGAGTTTATTGTTTTCTAGATAGATATCTGGTTCTATTTTTATGTAATTTCTTGAAAAGAAAATGGTCTCTGTGTCGAAAACATTTAGGACAATTTTCTTAGTAGAGTACCGGTTTTCTAGTTGTGTGAGGTGTCTGTTGAGTGCGTGACTGATAGCCTTTGGGTTATTGTTTCTATCTAGTATCACAATGTCGTCTGCATAGATGCAGAGATTAGTGTTGCGGCGTAAGGGAATGTCGTTCACGATTTTATTAGGTATTACTGTTGAATTATCATGGGATTAAAATTCGAGCCTCGAATGAACGCAGAAAACTTTTCACAGTGTTATCCGCCATCTACAGAGAAGACTGACTCTCGTATACCAGCCATAAGTGGTTTCTGAAGATTTCTGTCCTGCAAGACTCAGCCCCTTCAAGCGGGTTTTATTATTGGTTCTTATTTTATATTCTGACTATTCAGTAAAAAATGTTGATAGGCCCGTTATCTCAATGGAACGACTCAGATAAATTGGCCATTGGGCACAATATACGTAATTTTATAAATAGTGCACTTTTAATATTTTACTTTTTATTTCCAGCTTACTTAATCGTGAGTTAATACAGTACTGTTAAGCTGCGAATAAAATTTAATTCGAATAGGAAGAAAATTTAGAGTGTATTAAGGAATGAAATAATCATCGTTGACTTTTTATTGTGAGATTTTCGAGAATTCAATCCCCTCCCATAGGTATCATAAGTAGCGTCAATAATTTTTTTTTTAAAAATCTCTTTATATTGCTTAAAATAATTTCTGTCAAATCTAATCCTACCTTTCTTTCAATATAACTCTAATAATTGAAACTTAAAAATTATTTTTCGTTACACATTTTTATAATTGAAATACAAATTGATTTTGAAGAAACCGGAAAAAGAAGTACTATCATCATTTGAATCCCTTTTATGTATTTTACTATAAACTTTATTTAATTTAGAGACGCTTGAAAGTAGACAATAATAAAAACTATTGTTTGCATGTAAAATATTAAATTTTGCTAGAGTAAAAAAAGATATCTAAACTACATTGATACAGAACTGATATTTTTTACCCTCACATAAAAAAATAAGAACAAAATGCAGTTATTATTCGTACAGTAGCAATAAATTAACTTCAAAACCATTATATATTGCATAACTTCTATCATTGAGATGTATTAAGAAGAAGGTTATATGAAACACAACTATATATATCACACAAATTTCTTGAGAACCAGCCTTGACAGGCTTTGTACTCCTGGTTCAAATTACAGTAAGAGGAAGAGAAACCAACAAATTAATATGTGTCGAGGCACGGAGCAAAAAGTAGCAGGAAGAGTGAAAAATTAAAAGGGAATTATTTTTTTTCTTCTTAAATTATGTTCTTTTATTTATATATTTTTTTGTCCCAAAAAAAGGTTTTGGGATTTTTTTCATTATTTTTATTGTTATTAAATTACCACACTAAAATAGTGGTAGTAGTCGCGTAAAAAAGAATTATACTCATTAATGGTTTAGTATTTAAGGAGGGAATTTAAGCCCGAAGCAATTTACAACACTTACTTTAGAAGGGAGGATAAGGAGAGGAACGGAAATAAACCTGTGAGTTTAAACGCCACTGAGAGAGAGAGAGAAGTAGAGGTCACTCAGATTGCAGTCAAGCTCGTAAGTGTTACAAGAGAAATCGAGAAAATCGAGATGGAATTGGCATAATGACGATACAAAACATGAGAGTCATTCAATAAGTGCTTAGGAAATTCAAGAGATGGCGCTAATAGCATTTTCGATGCTATTAGCGCCACCTATGACAATTATCTAGATAATCATGACATTTTTATTAATCGTCATGATTAACTAGATAATTGTCTAAGTCTTAGTTATTTTCATCACATAGTTTCATTGTCGATTGAAGCAAGAAACTTATGATTATTTTAAAAAAAATTGGAAAAATAGGGAGTTTCGAGTTATGATTAAAAACTTTTATTCAAAAGGTATAACATCGAAAGAGATCAAAGCTGAGTTGAAAGAATATTGGCATATTTACTCCTGTGTTTGCAACTGCTTACAATTGGGTAAATGAGTTTAAACGTAGCCGTGCATCCACAAAAGATGAACGTCGTTCGGAACGTCCAGTGGAAGTGAGTACTCCCGGAATGATTGACGAAATCCACGATATGGTTTTGAGAGATCGACGAAATCCACGATATGGTTTTGAGAGATCGACGAAATCCACGATATGGTTTTGAGAGATCGACGAATCAAAGTGCGCGAAATAACTGAGGCTACTGACATATTGCTAGGGACAGTGTTTTCAATTTTGCAACAAAAATTGGGTTTAAAAAAAATCTAGTCAAGACGGGTTTGCTCTCACACAGTGGAAAATAAATACAACTGTGTGGTCGACTCAAATGCCCTGAGCCACTTTTTCTTCACAATCCTTAGTTTGGGAAAGGAGACTTCCAAAGACGGTCGAAGGCTTTTTTGGTATCAAGATAAATACCAACATTAATTTGTTTGTTATTGTAGTCTTCAGTGATGGTGTTAAAAACAGGAAGGAGTTGATGTATAGTGCTGTGTTTATGCCTACAACCAAACCGTGAATCGGGCAGAATGGTGTTAAAATTGATATGATCAAGGATCTGTTTTAAAAGAATTTTTTCAAAAATTTTGGAAATGGAGTTAAGAAGTCTGATAGGGATATAATAGTTAGGAGAAAATCTTGGTCTGGTTTGATGAAAAGGACAATAGTAGCGTGCTTCAATTGGAAAGAAAGGTGGAGTAGAGAAAGCAGTTGTTGAAGATTTTGTGATACGGGTAAGAACGTAGGAGGAAAGTATTTGAAAGCAATGTTGGGAATGCCATCCTCACCAGGAGTTTTACGTTTATTAAGATTTTTAATAATTTGAGCTATTTCGGAGGGCGATTGTTTTGATAAGATGAAAAATAATTAACAAATAAATTGGTTGTTTATTCGATATGTTGATTGTTAAAAGGGAAACTTGAAATGAGGATTCTAGAGAGAGGGCAAATACATTTGCATAGTCTTTTGCAGAGTAGACCATTCCATTACGACCATTAAGGATTGATAGGTTAATATTTTTTTAGTAAGTTTTTTGGTCATATTAAAAATACTGTTATCTTCAGTATTTAATTCTTTAAATAAAATTTCCCATTTTTGTTTTTTGCCTTTATTAATTTATTCCTTGATTTGTTTTTGTAATTGATTTAATTCAGTTTTAAAAGGGGAGGGTGTCGAAAATGCTGTCAGGTTTTGCGAATTCCATTTTTTGTTTGATAAGATTTCTGATGTCTTGGGGCTGAAGAGGGAGGTGGAGAGGGTTTTGGTTTTGCTAGATGTTTTATGGCATTTTGATTGTTATCAGTGAAAGAGAAAGTAGAGTTTTCAAGTTCTTTTATGTTTTGAACGGAAGGGTTGTTTGGACTGGTCTGGCTCTCTGAAAAGAGATCAGTTTGGGGTTGTGAGCGAATGAAATAGAATGGGGAGGAGGTTATTGAAAATAATTTTGAATATGATAGGATTGTGGTCCCTGCTGATAGCAAGGCATTTGGAGTATTTCTAAGTAGAGTTTTATTAAGGGTGATGTTAACGCAACCAAAGTAAAAAAAAGTGGGTGTGAGAATCGGGAGCGGAAATCGTGAAGAGGTTGTGGAGGGCATGCTCAAATCTGTTTGACGTGCCTCTATTCCAAAGGGAGTATTTTGCGTTGAAGTCACCGAAAATGAAGCCAGAGTTGTTACCATTAAGAATAATTTATATTTCACAGCAAGAGAATGTTTTGAAGAAGATGATAATTGGTAGAAATGGTTAAATTTTCATTATTGTAAGTTTTGATAAAAATAGTGGTATTTTCAGAGGTGGATGTGTTTTTGTGAACGAAGTGATTGGGGATTGAGGTTTTAATGATAAGCGCAGTATCACTACCCCGATGTGAAGTATGATCCGAGTGGCATACGGTATAATTTGGAATATAGAGGGGATTGAGGTGAGTTTCCTGGATTCCAACGATGTATGGATTGTGTTCAGATATGAATTCTTTAAGTTCGTCGATTTTAGTCTCTATGCCATTTGTATTCCAACTGACTGAGAAGCGAGGGAGGAAAATGAAGGGAGGACTAAAATGGTACCAGATATTACAGATTTGGGTGAAGGTATTAAAAAGAATCTCAAATTTTTGTCAGGTGTCCATGTTTGGGTAAGAAAATTAGGTTGTTAGGCCTAAAATTTCCATGGCTTTTGAAAATTTTGAAATATTGAAATTTTGAAGAAATCTTTAATATCTGAAACGAACGTAGAGAAAGAGGATGGGTAATGGGATCAGTTGGATTATCAATGAGTGTGGTAGTTTCGGCAGAAAAGGGCTGAGCGTTGGTGGTGAGTATGGCAGTTTGTTCAGGGGGTGTTTCATTCTTAGTTAGAGTGGCTTTTTTGGCCCTTGCTTCCCAAGCATTTGTGATATGAGGAGGAGAGGGTTTGAAATGGAGAGGAGTTTTGGGACATTCTGCATAATGAGCTGTGTCGGTACCATCACAATTGCAACATTTAAGGTTGGAGTTGATAGATTTAGGATATTCTTTGGAAAGATGATTTTCTGAATATTTGAGGCATCTTAGGGATCTGGTGCAGTATTTAGAATGATGATAAAAACTTTGACATCTATAGCATCAATATACAATTTCTCGTTTTCGGAGAAGTTCGATTTTAATTTTCGAAGTATCCAAGGTGGCCAGTTGAAAAAAACTCAGCGTTATGTGATTTTTAAGAAGCTGGAAGAGGAGCAGAGGCATTGCTTGGTTTGTTTTGCATGATTTCATGATGTGACCTGTTTCAACTTTGTACCCAAAACTATTGACCTCATTAATAATTGTAGCAGTCTCTGTGCCAATTGGGAGCTCACAAACGGTGTATTTAACAAGTTTTTCTCCAGGAAGATCATAAGTGGGAGACTCAAGATTGTTATCGGCAATATGCTCTATTAGAATCTATGGATGCTGGGAAGAGTTTTAGGTTGGCTTCATTAATTGTTTTCAATTGTCTTTTCAGAAGTTAGATCATCTGTTGATGTAATAGTTTCAGCGGGGTTTTTGATATTAGTGAGAACAATAGGAGGAATTTCTGGTAAATTAGAATCAGGAGTATCGGGCTCGGCTTTATCAATATATAATTGTTGAAACGGTTAGTTAATGGGAAGATATTGTCAGCAACGAGTTTCTGTTTGAAAAATTGTAGTAGTTTGTGACATTAGAAGTATATATGTTTGGTAGAAACGTTTTTGGGTTTCAAATCAATCATTTTTTTAGGAGCAGGGGAAGGAGATAACTGGGAGGAGTTTGATTTTTGAGCCGAAATTGAATTTCATATTAATTTTTCTGGTGGTTTCTAATTAGCATACGTTCGGATTTAAAGAAATTATGGTTTTGGGTATCAGTAAGCGTGTGCTTACCGTCAGAGCCAATTTCTTGAACTTCGTGGGAAAGGAGTTCAGAGATAGTTTCAAAGTCATTAACGTTGATAAATGAAACCAGAGTTATAGTTAGATAAGTATTTGAGCACAGACTGGCACTTACTTCATAGGGGATTGCGGAGGAGGTAATAATTTCCAAGGTTCGTTACAAATTCCGCCGTTAGTCATTGTCTCCAAACTCGTTACAGGTCAAAAATCGGGGGAAAGGCAGGCGAGGTTTAGTACCAAGAATGGGAGAAGCAATAAAAATCCTTAAGAAAAGAATATCAGGACGATATGAAAAATGGAGAAGTCTCGTCGTGTGTCTAGAGCTCAGAGCACAACCGTACAGCGCGGTGTAGAAGAACCGAATATAAATGAAAAGAACATGTTACATGAAACAGAGGTGTACAACAGATACTTGAGTAGTTTTATTGAACAACTTAATAGACGAGGAAAACTTGACGTAAACTAGAAGAAAGTTTTGAAATCAAATTAGAACTTTTAAAAAATACATATAAGTAAATCATGCCAGACAGATTTTTTTTCTTCGTCGTGAAAAATCATCATGTTTACAGATAATAATATACTGTAAACATCGACAAAACTAAATCGGTCTGACCCGGAATGCATACTCGTATCACAGTCCAGAGTAGTGACGTATAAAAATATGCTACAAAAGCAGTATTAGAGAAGAATTGTTGATGATTACAGGAAGGCTGGGAGACATGAAAAGAAAAATTATAGGTTAAAAAAAGATTTTTTTTTCATAAAAACCCCTTTAGAGATATTGAACATCTGAGAGATCTAACAAAAGCAGAGTTTTCTTTCGCGAAATAGGTATTGGTCGAAAAGTTTTTTAAATCTAGAGTAACTGCATGTAGAAACGAAGAAAAAAATAATTTTAAATGACAGGAAGAAGCTCTTTAACGATGGAAGGAGTACTGGAATGATTTATGAAATGGTAACATTCAGGGGTTGAAGTTTTAGTCAACACAATCCCAGGTGCAAACAACGAGTTAGTTTCAGAAAAAGATTAATAAGAACATAGCAAATCTCCAGGCCTTGATAACATTTCCTCAGAATTCATAAAATGCAGCATATAAAAATGTTGAGAAAATCTAGATTTCCTCAACATTTCGATCTTATCGATTTCGTACAGAACCATGAAGTTCTGCTTGAGGAATGGAGGATGAGCATCATCTGCCTCATACATAGAAAAAGGAGATATTTATTGCTCAATTTATAGAGGCATCAATCTGCTCTGCGCCTTTTATAAATTTTACTACAACACACTATTCAAAAGATAAGTTGATTATACTGAAATCATCATTGTTGTTATCAATGCGTATTCCGTAAGGGAAGATCGATCACGTAATAGATCTTTAACTTTAGACAAACCATGGAAAAGACAACAAAATTTTATATTAATACCCACTATATGTGTATAGATTTAAAAACAGCTTATGACTTAATAAATAATAAATTACTTAATTTAACATACCTGAAAAAGTGATTAAGCTGGACACTGCTACTTTAATATGTACTAGTATGTTGTTTTGAGAAAATTGCGTCAATAAAAAAATGAGGGTATGAAATAAATGTGTTACATTTAAAAAATTAACATTATAATAAATTATGATTATAATAATTACATTCAGATTGCTAAAGGTATTATTTACATTGCTAAGATATGTTTAATTTACTTAATTTTTTTTAATATTCGAACAGGATATTATTGTCTAATTTTAATTCAAATTAACAAAGTGAGTTTAAATTTTATCTGTTTATTGTAAATTTATTCTTGAAATTCGTTTAGAATAAAATAAATAAATTTTGTCATTTCATAACATATATTATTAGTTTTTATCTATGAGTAAAAAATAGCGTTTATTTATTTTCCTGTTTAAAAAAAGACCGGTTTTTCTCGGTTCATGAAAATGTATAAGCTTAAACTTTAGCAATAAAATTTTGAAAAATGATGGGGTGACCATTTTTGTTCTTGATTAAAACAATAACCCCTTGAATGGCCAATGAAATAAATATCCAAATAGTTTCATATATTCATAATGGAGTGCTTATTTTGTCGCGCTGTAAATGTAGTATTATGTCAAAAGAGTTATGCTTGTGTGAAAGCGTAAAATACACAAGGATCACGAAGTACACTATTTATTTTATTGAAATATGTTTAACATTTTTGCAATATTTTAGATGTCTTTGTATAGTTTTTTCATACGATTTAAAGCATATTCTTACAATTTTTTAATAAATTTCAGTAATATACATTTTTACTATTATTTTTAGCACCAAAATTAAACATTAGATGTGTCAAATAGACGATCGAAACGTAATCACATAGTTGCCATAGCAACGTAATAAAAAAGGCCGAAAACATTTGCATCATTAAAAATAAATGAAGATATTATGGTTCCGTCTGCAATCCTTTTTGATTTCGTTACATTTCGTGATTTCGTAATGTTAATCGTATGGAATTTCTATTTTCGGCCTCAAATTTAAACTATTTTATCTATTGGAATGCAAAGAAATGCATTCTAAAGAACAAAAAGTAATGAATGATTCTGTGATTTGACATTTTCCCCCTTGCTTTTTAAAAGTATTTTAATGCATTTTTTAAGGACTGTAAAACTCACAAGGATATCACTAAAATAGGAGTAAAAATATTTTTAAAAAACTAAGGGAAAAATCTGTTAGAAACCTTCATTATTTTTTGTTCTTTAGGATGCCCCCTTTTTGTTGCATTCAAATATTCAAAATAGTAAAGATTTTAGGACGAATATAGAAATTCCTTAGAATTAACTCTAAGCTCAAGGGGGAAAGAGGTCTTTAAACGAGAGCTACATAACTTAATAATTATTAATGTATAATTATAGCTTTAAAAAAGTGGTTTCAAAAATACTAAAATCGATATAAAATGCTTATGAAATTTTTATTTCGAAACATATAAATAATAGCTATGAAAGATAACATATAAAATGCATCTTGAATAATAAAACAAAATTAACGACTGCTAAAAATAGATTTTACATTGAAAAATACATAACACATACTTGCTTTCTCATAGTAATTAATTTTAAAAACCGGACTGAAAGTAATAAATGATGTTTTGAACCATGTTATTTGCGACGATTTCTTGGCAGCATCATTTTCAGTTAAAAAGTTATCATTAAAACACGAGAAACACATTCTATTTTTATTTTGTTTTGTGCGTCATATACGTTATTTCTGACATCTTTAAATGCAGTTAAAAGATGGTTTGTTCTTTAATTGACTCTGAACTTTTTTCTTTAAAAATGATAGCTGGTTACATTGCCAGAGGACAAATATAGGGATACACGTACACATGCACAAAGAAATTAATTATTTTATAGAGCATTTAACTAAATGTCTAATATAGAAATCATTGAAAAAATGATGCATTTTATGAATGAAACATGTTTGTTTATGTTTAATTAACGTAAGAAGGGATTTTTACAAGCTTTTATTTAACTTGCTGTGTTCATATGTACATGTGGCAGTGGTAGCCCAGTGGTTCACGGTCGCAGACGGTGCTGTTTCCGTCGTGGATTCGAACCTTGATGCCTTTTAAGATTCGCCGAGTAGAGGGCAATGCACGTTAAATCTGATCCTTGTCCAAAATCCTCCCATTGGCGTGGTGTGGAAGTTTGGAGAGGGATGTGCCAGCTCAGGTGTCATCCCCGTCACTTGACCGTGGTTCAAAATTACGAGATCTATCGTCAATATCCCTTTATTGCTTCCAGGAGACATTATTTAATCAAAAGATTAAATTCTTAAATAATGCCTCCGCCTCGATACCAAGGTTCTGAGCCATCGGGAGGCAATAAGTGATGAAACAAAAAATAGTCAATCAAGCAAATATTTAAAGTATATTATTTCTATTGAAGACTAATTCAAATCAAAACCTTATTAAGAATATGAATCGGTTACTAACTCACTTCCTAACCATAGATTATGACTGAAATCATTACTTTTCTCATTAACAGTAAAACTGGATTCGACTCAAGAAGTAACACTTATAAACCGGTCCGAGATGTGCATCAGTTTTGAGATGATCACTTAACACATTTACGCACATTATATCAATAAAATATTTAACCAGTTCGTAGGTATTAACGATAGGAACTGTAATCATTAATTCCCTTAATGAATAAATGATGGCTTGAGCAATCACAATATTATGTTTAAATATGAGAAAATATAAATAACCTATTTTATCAGGATACTTGTCAGAGTTAAAAAGTGATTAAAAGGTGGAATATTTTGACTGCGTCACTAATGATACATTATGATACGTGGTTCCCGCGCATCATGAAACAAATGGTTTTTAATTTGGGATAATCCCTCTTGGACACTTCTATTCTTCTTGTAAAAGACCCTCAAAGAGTCATAAAATATTTCATCTTCAGAAGTGTAAATCGCAATTTCAGGAGGAAAAGGCGCTTTCTCCCTCTTTGTGGCTGCCCTCCATCCCTCCAGGCGGAACACTTAAATAAGAAGCTCCCTTGGAATTTGGCACATTCTCACATTGACATTCACAAACTCACCACATTCACACAGACATGTTACACTCTCGAGAGACACGGGCATTTAATATTAATTTTATCTAAGTTTTACGTACACGTATTACTTCAATGATTGAGACATCATTGTCATCCTCCTACATGTATGTACAAGTATGTAACTGTTAACTTAAACTTGTTCATTCAATAAATTTAAGGAGTGCGCCAAATGATCGTCTTTTATTTGTGTCATTGTTCTCAGTTCTAGTTCTCTATTCTCATCTGTGATTGGAGTCTCTCTCATCCACTACACGATCACATTTTTGGTCTAGTTAATTAATAAATAATATGAAAATCTCAAAATTATTAATTTTAAATAAATATTTTAAGAGGGTAAGGTTCCATTTCAGTTATGATAATGAAAAAAGAAAAAACAGGGCGGTAAAAAATACTTAATTTTTGGTACGAGTGTTATTTCATTTGAACAAAAAGTTTGTGAAAGATCAGACGATACCCGACATAAAAAGCACCTCGAGGGTTATCAATGTTAAAATTTCTCAGTATTTTTAAGTCTAGATTTATGAATTTAATTCGAGGATTAAGTTTATCGAGTATTTCATTCGAGTATTTAATATGGTTCTTTTTGTATTGAGAATGAAAGTTATGATAATAAAAGTAAATGTAAAAATACTTACTTTTTGGTATGAATATTATTTCATTTGAGCAAAAAGCTTGTGAGAGAAAAAATGTTATCCGACAAGAAAAGCATTACGGGTATTTACAAAATTCAAATTTTTCAGTATTTTCAATTTGAGGATTAAGTTTATCTAGTATTTTCGAGTATTAGTATGGTTCTTTTTTTATTGAGAAAGAAAAGTTATCTGAATGTAATGAAGAAAACGTGTTAAAAATATTTAATTTTCAGTATGAGTATTATTTCACTTGAACAAAAGGTTTGTGCGAGACGAGTTATAACTTGACATGCTGGAATTTTCAACGTTAAAATTTCTTGAGAATTAAATTAATCAAGTCTTTTGTTTTCATATTTATTCTGGTATTTTTGTAAATTCTGAATGAAATGTTATGGCAGAGAAAAACAATATTTCCTTTTTAAGCATTCTATTTTAATATTGACGCTTGGAAACTAAAAACAAATAATAAATAAAAGCCACAGCGATAATACAAGCTTTAATGCACTAAAAGGAAGAAATATGTAAAAATTATACAATGGGTGCAGCAAAAGTTTAAAAAAAAAATAATAAAATAATAATAAAAAAAACCCAGCTTAAAAGCTTTAAGCCCTTGAAAACTTAAGACCTAAATAATAATAAAAAAAAACTGCAGAGTTTTAGATAAATTTCTGTTAGTCTTTTTTTTTTTTATCAGTCCTGAGATTTGATTTAGTATCTCAAGGAAGTAAAAAAAAGAATGCGAATACAAGTACCGCGATAACAGTCGCATCATCGTGTCATGTAAATTGTCTATTTAATCTATTTGAAATCTGTTCTCGTCACGTTGTGTAATGATTATGTACTTATGGCGCAAAACTTCAATTGAAATGTTACAAATTGATAAGTATAGTAAAATATTAAATCCACATTTTTCAGCCAAGAATGGGGTTATTGTTTCCTTTAAGATATAAATTCGTCAGGTACTGACTTTTGGAAATTTTATTATGCCAGATGCGGTATGCGCCGAGAGGTTAAGCTCGATTTTTTCCCCACCAACTTATATAATATGTGTACCATCACACTTAAAATGGCAATTTACATGCATGAAAGCCCCACCGCCAAATAGTATCAATGGCTGTATATTGCTATTGGTGCTTTTATAGTAAATGTTTTTTTAAACCTTCTTTAACCCTTAAATGCATGATTATTTGTTTTGAATTAAATAATATCGTTTATTATAGGAAAATAGTCATAGGTTACGTAAAAAATAAAGAAAGAAAATCCAGGTAATAATATGATATATTTATTCTGAAAAAACTTGCATGTAGACATTTGGCAGCACAGTATTTCACAAAAATCTAGCTTGTATCTAACATAATTTTCAAATGCAACATCAAATTTTGATAGCTTACCTGACAATAGATGAGAAGTGAATTTTTAACAATTAGATAAATCACTCGACAGTAAAAACTATCTCTTCAAGTAATATACTGAACTTCATCAAGCACAGCATTCAAATGTCAAATAATTCGAGATAAAAACCAACGTTTTTAAAAACAACGTTTTTATATGGTGACAAAGTTTATTTAAGAAAATTATTGAAATATTAGATAAAACTGGTCGCAAATATCTAAATATTGCATTGTTAGACAAGTAAGAACGGTTCCCAAAATTTCAGAGCTAAAGCTTGATGGGAAGTTATATATAGTTGGTTAAATTAATGATAGAAAATTTGATGACACACTGATACACGCAGAGACAGACACACACCAAGTGAAATACATAAAAGCGTTAAAACTCACTAAAATTAATTAATTCATCCGGTAAATTAAATGGTTGGAATGCAGTTTAACCCAATCACCCTTGACGACAAGAATTATTTGGCGGTATTTTGCCAAATGTGGCTTCCCTGGCTCGTTTCACGGACTTAACGATCAGCCCAAAAAAATCGCCAAGTTTGGTGCCAATTTTTGAAATCGCGCCAAGTGATTAGACTAAACTGCATTATTAAAGAAAATATGAGTTAAAGCTTGTCGCAAACGTCTGAATATTGCATTGTTAGGCGAGTACGAACGATTCCCAAAATTTCAAAGCTCTAGCTTGATGGGAAGTTGGTTAAATTAACGATCGAAAATTTGATGACACACACACACACACACACACCAAGTGAAATTCAGAAAAACGTTTTAAAAACGATATTACTTATCAGCCAAAAGTAACGTCAACTTGTTTTCTTTCACACATGATTTATTGTCTATGGTTATCAACGTGCGTTCGAAAACGGACACACTAAGGTATTTTAATAAATTTATATGAAAATGTATGTAGACAATCGGTAACAATATGCATTTAAAGGTTAATGTGATTTTTTGATCTTATCATGAGACGGAAAAATATTATACATATTTGGTTACTATATAAATATTTTTGAATATATTCGGTCTACTGGTAATTTCAATCAGTTTAGGAAGCGAAAGAAAATGATGCATTTTTCAAACATTTAATAATATTTATTATTCAATATAACTTCCGTCGTTTCTAGGATTAGTCTATAAATATTTCAAACGAGTCCTTCACGAGTTAAATGAGAAAAATTTGCTTAATCGAGTCATCATATGCACATATTTGCTTGATCGAAATAAAAAAAAAAAAAAAGAGCCCTTATTTGACTGGATGAAAAATGAATTACCAACGAAAACATCATAAAAAAGAGCATACTGGAATCTCGGACAATCTACCTCTTCCTTCTTTAACCGAGATAGAGTCTCAGTAGTTTAAGGTAGGTGTTTAGATGGCCCGATGTATTCTAAGCCTTTGAAACCTAACAAAAAGCTCATTTATGATATATACTGTCAGCAAATGGATGATTCAAACAAAATACTCAAAGAAAAGAGGTGGGTAAGGTTCGTTAGGAAGCATATCACACTACATCATGTTAATGCCAGACCGCATGTTGCTTTGGCGATTCATCAGAATATCGCGGAGCTAGGCTGGGAAATTCTGTTGCATCCAGCATACTCCCCAGACCTAACACCTCAGGAGATTAACTAGGTTGAAGTACGCTAGTACAAGCGCAGTTATGCAGCTACTGGTTTGATGGGTTAAACTGGAGCACATAGCCCTTATGGGCCTGACATAATGCAGGAGAGTAGGTACAGGATAAAGCATATTGGCGGTGTAAACTCAGCATTTCCGAAAAAGCGATTGTGCGGCGTATATCAGTTTAAACGATGTCGAGATGCTATCTCAGTTTGAAATATCGAATAATCAATCTGTTAGACGAAATATGGATAATTTTGCACGAGGTCGAGTCATTGGAAAGATAGAGGATGGTTTAAGTGTGACCTTCAAAAGGATAAAAAGGAACTTTACTGAAAAAGTTCCTTTTTGTGTGGTTGTAGACTTCGGGATTGCTCACAGCATCATTTCACGACTTTGGACAGAATTTAAAACTACAGGACTAGCTGTCCGGCGGTTCAGCCCGATGACCTGCACAGTGTGTACCTTTAACACTTTCTCATCGGAGAAGGCATTTTCTGCCGTGCCGGTAACTTCAGAATTGGACAGATAATCAATGGGGTCAAGTACTATTTATGGATGAGAGCAGGTTTAATCTTGAGTAATGATTCTGGAAGCATACACATTTAGAGAAAGGGAAGAACCCGCAATAACCAGTCCAACATAATCGAAAGAAACCGATTTGGAGGTTGGGCGGTGTTCTCATTTGAGGAGGCTTCATGCTTGGTTGCCATACCAACCTCAACGTTTTCAAAGGAGGTTCAGTCACTGGGACCCTCTGATGTAACGAGATTGTCCTTCCGTATGTGGGTCATTTTAGAGGCGCTATTTTAATGGACAACAATGTGCCAGCTCGATAGTTGTTGAAGAGCTGTTGGACAATGAGGATAAACGCATGCATTTTCTGGCAAGGTCTCCGAATCTTAATTCCATTGAGCATGTATAAAACCTTCTAGAGAGATGCTTGGCAGCACGTAACTTACTGCCAGTAACGATTCTGGAGATCCGATTGGCGGTAGAAGACGAATAGGCTGCAACGTCTCAAAAACTCCTTAACAGTATCACACTCAGCATGGACAGATGATGTGAAACCTGCATAGTAGTCAGGGGAGATCATATCCCCTACTAAAGGCTGGATGTTTCTAGTTGGACACCTGTCACATCGATGTTTTGGCCAACAGACGCGTTATGCCCCATGCTACTTTTTCAGTAAAGTTCCTTTTTTATCCTTTCGATTTCCTTTTTGTTAAGTTTTGCTTACATTATTCATGTTATTTAACCTTGGGAATCTTATGGTATTATTTGTGTTGATTTGGAAAGCTTTTGCTCAACGTCATATTGAAAAAACCATATCATCCTAAATTTTTGCACACCTGTCTCTGTAGTGCAGCATTCTAATTTCTTTGGCATTAATACATTAAGTGAGAACTATATTTCATACTTATTCACAAATAAGAAAATTTCATTTACCTGTCTGGCTGGCGGGGTTTCATCTCCCGGTTCTTGTTAAAATCATATTGAAAGTAGACTCATGGGAAAGGTTGGGTAACATCACTAATTTATTTTATTTTACGATATCACATTGCTAATAATAAAGAGTATAATTGACAAATTTCCACTAATTCAAGTTTTTCAACATTCCACCTTGAACATTTTATGGGCAAAACGGAAGTATATATATATATATTTATCTAAGCATGAATTTCGCATGGCACAAAGCGCCTTCTAATTCTTTCTAGTTTCAACAACATATCTTCGCAGCGAAGCCGTTTGAAAGTTAAGGGTTAATAAATCGAAAAATAGGAAATGCTTAACTAACGGAAATTTAGAAAAACTTTTTCTTCTCTCACAAAAACATAGATCCAAACATTAGTAAATTAATTCGATTCAAATCTAATTATTTATTACATATTCAATAAATTACTTGTTTATTTACTATGTTTATTAGTTATATAACATGTGAATAAATATAATATGGAATGTGTAACTTTCATATTTCTCTTCGAACGGCTTTCTACTTAAGTCACTGAAACAATCCATTATTTAAATGGGCATAATATTTGTAGATCCTCAATTTATGTGATGCGTTGTCCCTCAGTTACATACCGTGTTTTTCCGAGACACTCATGCGGCAATGGTAGCCGAGTGGTTATGGTCGACAGCTTAGAGCCGGACTCGTTTCCTTCGAGTTGTGAGTTTGAGTCCAGAATCAATTAAACACCTACAGGAAAGAGGGACTTTTCCTGTAGCAAAATTTTTCGATGTTTCAAGTCGAGAAGTTAGGAAAATGAGATGGCAGCCCAAGTGCCGTCCTCCATTTGATCGTGATTAAAATTACGAAATCCATGCCCAATAGTCCTCGTGTTGCTTCTAGGCGCGACGCTAATAAATAATCAAACAGTCAATTCGAGATACTGATGTCAAACATTTGCATACAGCCGTAGAGATGGGGAAGAAATAGCTCAAATCACTGGATACCGGCTCGCTTAAAGGGACCCAAATCGACCACATTCAATGAAAATATTTTTAATGAAATTGGTCAAATTTTTGTACGATATCTAAAGACCCGCATCACAATCATTTCCAGAGCCCGTATATTCTTTATGCATCCTTGCACGTTTAGAAATAAATTGGTCATGACCTATACATTCTACAGATAAATAATTAGATATTTGAGTCCATTGAATACTTATATTTTTCGGATCAGAACTTTTTTTTACTTATATTTTTCATGTATTTTAAAAAAAAATTGATCAATTTACATTTTATTACCCTTAAAAGCTATAAATGACATATTAATCACCATTTGCCAAATTACTTACAATTTATATTACTATGCCTTTTGGTATTTTATTGGCCGTCAATCAATAGTTTGAATATATTATTAATGCAGTTGTCACATATTTTAATTTAAAAATTGGCTGAATGCAAAAAAATGACTTTTTAGCCACCCAAGGAGCAACTGTTTTAGTTGGACCACTTTTCACGTATCAGATCACTTTTGGTGTACCAAATAACTTTTCAGTTTTTTATCGTTTGCTTCAATTTTAATTACAAGTAACTTAAATGTATTCAATTTAATAATTTGTCATTTGCTTTAATTATCATTACATTTAGCTTAAATATATTCAATTTAATAATTTATTGCTTGCTTTAATTTTAATTACATGCAGCTGATATAATATTCAATTTAATAATTAATCTCTTGCTTTAAATTTAATATCGGAAAAGTTTACTATTGTCCATTTCTCTATATTTCATAGTTTACTTTAATTCTTATATTTAATGGAGTAATTTAATAATAATTATAAGAAAAGCGCACCTTAGGTGGCGGAATCTTTTATTTGCAATACTTTGCATAGAACTTTTTTTTTATTTAGCGTGTTTTCTTTTAGTATAAGTTATACATTTTTTTTATTATTTGTATGTTTTTCTATCGCTTTTTTCTTTATCGGTTATATATATATATATTATGTGTGTTTGTGCGTGCGTTTGTACATTTCGCAAACATTTAACAATCTAAGAATATCCAAAACTATTAGGAAAAAAAAAATCTAAATATTTAAGGAAATCACTAGCAATCAAATTAATATTTATGCAAATGAAATAAAAATTTACTTAAATAATTAAACAATCTAAATTTTAAAACCATAAAAATAAAAAATTCACAAAACACACTACTGAAGAACCAAAGAATTTAAAATAAATGAAAGAAAATTAACAGTAATATTGAAAAAAAAAGAAAATATTGTAATTAATACTATTTCTTTGTTTCGAATTTAATAATGTGTGTTTATACCTGCAATTACCGATCAAACCATCACACTTGAGGGAATTAAATTATAAAGGGTATAAAAAGATGGTAATAAATCAAAAATCAGCACATTCAGAAGTTTGACCACAGAAAAAAAGAATGTAAACGCAGTAAGCATGTTCAATTTCATAAGAAAATACCAATTTATACTTAAATAATCCTCCAAAATCTGGTAACACTAACTAAAATCCTTAACTGAAGAGTAATATTAATGAAACAACACAAAAAATATTTACAAAGATGAGCAATCTGAAACATAAAGAAAAATAATATATTTACTTATAATACGTTATCATAAATAAAATGTTGACAATTTTTAAAGACGACAAACACAATCGCATAAAAAATTAATTACGTAACCCAAAAATACTTTAAAAAATTACAGTAAAATAAAACAAACATTTCTATTAAAATATTATGTACTAATATATAAACCTTATAAACTAATATATATATATATATATACATACATATAACACACCAACTGATAAGTTCCCAGTCTAATGAAGAAAACACAGTTTTTTCTGTCAAATTCCATTTTATTCATCAACATAGTCTCCCTCAAGAGCGATAAAATCATTCCAGCACTTCTCTAACATTTCAATACCTTTCTTGAAGAACGATTTATCTTTGGCCTCAAAACAGGCGTTTCTTTCCACGATCACCTCCTCATTCAAGCCAAATCGCTTTCTGCCGAGCATTTTTTTTTTTTTTTTGGGTCTGCGAACAGGACAGTCGCTGGGGCCAAATCTGGAGAATAAGGTGGATAAGGAAGCAATTCGAAGCTTAATCCGTTGAAATTTTGCTATCGTAGCCCAAAACTCGTGATACGGTGCATTGTCTTGGTGAAAGATCACTTTCTTTCTTTGTCGTTTGATCACTTTCTTTTGGGGCCCATTTCTTCGAAATTTTCTCTTTCAATCCATCCAATTGGGCCATGTAGGGATTACTATTGACTGTCTTGCCTATAATATATAAACAAAATACCGTACGCATCCTAAAATACGGACGCCATAACTTTGCCAGCACTTTGTTTCACTTTTTGCAGCTTTGGGCGAGGTTCACCGGCTGCTGTCCATTTATTTGACTGCCGATTTGACTCTGGCGTATTATGGTGGATCTAAGTTTCGTCCATCGTTACGTATCGACGCAAAAAGTCTATTTTATTTCGCCGAAACAGCTTCTAAAAGCGTTCGGAATCATCGACTCGTTGTTTTTGGTCTACTGATAGCACACGCAGCCCCCAATTCAAAAACAGCTTTCTCATAGAGAAATGCTCATGCAAAATAAAAGTCTACACGCTCCTTTGATATATTTAGAGTATCAGCTATCTCCTGCACCTCCACTTTACGGTTTCTCAAAACGATTTTGTGCACTTTTTTGATGTTTTCCGGTATAACTACCTCTTTTGGGCGATCAGAGCGTGGCGCATCATAGGTGTTCGTACGACAACGTACGATGGAATTCAGCAAACTAGTCAATAATGGTCGAATTTCCTGGATCAAAATCTGGATAACACTTATCAAGAAATGCTTTCGTTTCCACTGTGTTTTTTCCCATCAAAAGCAATGTTTTATCAGCACACGAAATTCTTTATTCCCCCCATTGTTTTTAAAATAAAAAAAAAAAGTCGTTTGACTAAATCCACTGTAACTTTTGAGCCAAACGTCAGATTGTCATAAAATTTTTACAGCTACCTTTTTTTTAAAGGTTTTTTTAATACTTACTAAAAATATTAATTCTGTATTTGGGGCGCCATCTGAGTCAGACCGGGAACATTCAGCGGATATGTTATATTCACACACACGCGCGCGCACTAACACACACAATTCTCAGGATAAAATTTTTATTCCTTAAATATGAGTATGAAACATCGCTTTATTTTATTGATATGTATGTATGTTATTAGTTTAGTTAAATAATAAAAATGTTGGAAAGCAGTTTTGATGTTCATTTGCGGTGTTAAATATATAATTTGAAATTATAAAATCTGCACAGGAGTTTTTAACAATTAAGAATAGAATTAAAGAAGAAAACAAGAAACTACTAAAAATACCGAAAGTTTCTGTGCAATTGTTTACAAAATTCTTAATTTAACAAGCTTTCGTACTCCTTTCTTAGAACTTTCTTGTTGATTTTCACGGTTTACTTTTATTTTCAAAACGAAGTTTTCCTTTTCATTCATAAAAGCTGCTGTGTAGAACCTATGTTACCGATATTTCCTGTTATGTGATACGATTTTATTCAAACGACAAAGGTAATTTTGAAGTTTTCCTTCCATTTTATTGTCTCAAGGTCATCCAGATTCTTTAAACTACAAAGCCAAACCACACATGAATGAACAGGGCGGGTAAAAAACAAATTACAACTTGTTTCTTGTCGGAAGGACCTCACATTTTGAAGGACATTGTGACTTTAGAAAACCATTAAGATCTTTTTTATTATTTTTTTTAAAGTCATTATATTTAGTAATTGAAAACATCTGATGTAAGCGTCGAAACTTATATTGCTGCAAAGCATTAGTGTTATTTTTGGAGAGTAAAAATAATTCGATAAATCTCTCACTATAAAAACTGCCGATCCCTAGACTCAATCAGAAAATTATTCGAACTCAAAATCATTTCCCGCAATTTGATTATATTCTCATAAGTCAATTTTATTACATTCGAAAATCTTGACCATAATCATGCATATTTAATAAATCAAGTATTCTAAGTCAATCCACCTAACAAAAGGGAGAAAGACAGAAAAGGAACTTCATCATTTACGAGTGACTGCGGTACCTAGTGGTCATGGTCGCGGACTTGTGGCATGGTTTGTTTGAGTGAGTTTGAACCCTGATGCCATTAAATGCTAACCGTGTATTGAAACTGATGCACATTAAATCTGGCCGAGGTCCCAAATCCTCCCTTTAGTATGTTGTGGAAGTTTGAAGAGGGAGGTGCCTGCTCAGGTATTGTTCTCGTTCACTTGACCTAGGTTCAAAATTATGAGGTCCGTCGCCAATAGCCCTATATTTCAAGTCCAAGTTAAAATTTCTTATAGCATTTCAGGTTTTATTACACTCATAACTGATCATTGTCCTTTCGTTTGTTATTTAAATCGCTTTAATTTCAAAAATACAAATTTATGTTCCTGTAGCTCTTTCAGAGATGCTGCCACAACATTTTCTCTCTTGCCCTTTTACCAAAATTTCTTTGTTTAAATTATCCTGTTGTTGAAGCAAAAACCTATTTGGCTGAGGACAGTGTAGGAAAACTCTAGTATGCATTTCAAGTTTAAATCCTGTATCCTTACGGCTCGTAAAATTACTCAACACATTTCATAATTGTTTCAATTTTTGATTATATTTCTGAACATTTAAATTTTCCTTATTGAGAGCTAAAAACTACATACTTAAAATAAACATATATATTTTTGTCTAATACTTCATTTTCAGTTCACGAATTTACAGACGATTGTTGTATTATGCTATTTAGCCAATTGTAAATCGCCTCAAAAAACGGAAAACGTCTTGTAATTTTGAATCTCCGTCAAGTGACGTGGACGACACCTGAGCTCTCACACCCCCTTTCCAAACTTCCACACCATGCGAATGGGAGGATTTGGGACCTCTACCAGATTTAAAATGCATCAGTCTTGCTACACGTCGGGTGCTTAGTGGCATTAGGATTCAAAGCATCGACTCAATGAAAACAATGCCGGCTGCGAGTTCGAGACCATAACCACCATCGCCTTAAGAAGCAACATAAGGGATATTTGTGACGAACTCCGTAATTTTGAGCCTCGGTCAGGTGACGAGGACGTCATCTGAGCTTGGCCCCTCCCACACCATACCTTGGGGGAACTTGATGAAAACGGGAAGAGATTTTACGTATATCAGTTCCACTACACGGCGGATATTTGGTGGCATTAGAGTTCTAACCCAAGACTCGACGGGAGCAACGCCGACAGCAAGTTCGCGATCACGACCACTAAGCTACCATGACTATTCATCGATTCAAAAATTAGATTATTTTATGCACAATTGATTCGATATCTGTTTCATTTCTTTTTATCGCGCAGGAGTTAAAAAAATAAATTCACAATACATCGGGAAAAAATATGTTGACCTTAAAAAGGTGGATTACGGAAATATATCATTAGTTTATTCTTGGTAAAAAGTATTTAGGAAAATACTTTTTTAAAAAGTATGAATGTTTTGTAAAAAAAATTATTAGCACAGTTAAATGTGCATTATATTATTTAAGGTGCATTTCTCATCAAACCACATAATGCATGCATAAGGATTCAAAAAAAAAAAAAAAAAACCCTGCATGAATGTATTTAGTACAAGGCATTTGAATCAAAGAAATGCTTATCTGCGGGAAGACTATTATAGAATGTTTGAATGTGAGCATTAAACTTATTTTTGAGGATCTAGATGAGAAATAGGATTAATGTTACTGTCAACATTGTAAACATTTGTAAAATAAAAAAAAAAGTATGACTGAATGCGATAAATACAAATTAAAATTATAAGTTCATGGCAAGACTTCCCTCTAAGCAAATAAAAATTCACTCTCATATGCATCAAATTTCTGCTTTCTAAATAAGAATGTATTATATGGTACTACGTCACACACACAAAATTTAAATTGTAAATCATTTTTACATATAATATATTTAAATAAATAAAGAAATTTTTAAATTACCCGCTGCACATATTTTTAACTTTCGATATGAAGTAGGTTTATTCATTGAAATTAAGAATTTGAGTTAAGACACTGTACGAGTTTCTATAGATTTACACAAAATTTTTATTGCAGAAACCGTGCTTAGTTAAATCAAATTAAAAATGTGACTTTATCATACAGAAATTATCGAATTTCAAATTCATCACATGATTCTCCTAAGGTTATTATTTTTTGCTGAAAACTGTGCTCATTAAATCATTGGAAGAACTAAAAGTTTTTTTTTTTTTTTTAAAAAAAAGATGTGATTAAAATGTTTCTTCTACTAATAAATAGATGGCAGCACTATACTACATGAAATTTTTTTAAACTATGATGAATCTAATCCATTCTAATCTCATTGGCATTGGAGAGAAGACATCATTCAAATATTTCTTTTATTCCTCAATTTAATTTTTATTATTTATAAATTCATCTTGTTTTTTCTTTACTTGTATATTTGTGAAATTATTATTTCTTCTTAATTTTATTTTCTCAATTAATAACCCAAAGAATAATCTAATTAAGGTAACTTATGGAAATTAGGCGACACTTATTTCAAATAGAAATTGTGATGGCTGTAATGAAGGTAAAAAACATGTGGTTATTCATACTATTGTTCCTTGTAGATTTTCAAATGTAATATTTTGAAAAACATTTCTTTTTGCAGGTAATATGGCCGGCAAAGGTAATCAGTATAACTTTCTACTTCTCTCGATAAATCCATTTCTATCAAGTTCTACTTTACTTGCACAAATTCGAAAATTAATAAAGCCACAATTTTATTATTCTTATGAACAAAACTTATTTTTGTTTGGAATGAGTCCATTTCCACCTAATCCATACGTTCATTTAACGCCATATTTATCTGGCGACAAAAAAAAAAAAAAAAAAAAATGAAAAAAAAAAAAAAAAAAAATTATATATTGAGAAAGAGCAGAATAAGCATAATATTAAACATAATAAACATATAAAGTAAATGAAAAGGTTATCTTACAAGTACAACAGCCTCTGTTGAAGGTAATACATCCATCAGCGGACGTATTACCTGCAGCTGCTCGTATACTTTTACGAAAGCACTATGATTCGTAAATGAATCAAACGATTCGAGAAATGTCTTCGTATATTATTAAAGAACATTTAAAAACCTAACATAATCAATATTGTTCTGTAATTTTCAGGTTCCTTAACCTCTTCCCTAACCGCAAAAAAGGTAAACTTAAGAGATGAAACTAACATCGAATGTCCTGAGAAGTAAGGTAGACAATGATAACCTCTAAATGTCTCGTGGAAGGTTAGAAGACAAATCCTCTCGGTGTACTTACTGCTGTAGCTCTTACTTTTGCTTTCCTTTCAAAGTATAGAGTCATCTTTTGGTTAACTTTGAAATTATCTCTGAAACCACCAAGTGGTTGTATTATCTGCACTGGTATTATCATCAGGTGCCATTTAATAGAAATGTTTCTAATGCATTTATACAGATTTCTGTTGTCTTTTAGACCTTTAAACACCTTTTTTTTTTTTTCGGATTTAGTTATGTGAACATTTTGTTTCGGCTTAGATTTTTCTGCTAATGACTTTGCATTTGCAGCACAAAAGAAAATTTTAAGTAATCAGGTATGCTTGCTTTGTGCTTGATCACAAAACATGTTTTTCTCGAAGTGTATATGATATTCTTAAGATGCGTGCTTATTTCTTACACTGATTTCATATGAATATCTGTTGGCATCCTTTTCTGTAGAGAGAGTTATCCAATTTATAAATGAAATATTTCCGAATAATTTTTTAAGAAACGTAAAATAATTTTATTAAAACAAATGAAATTTTGAAATGTTTTCTAAAGACCACTTGAAAAGACACACAGACTGAGCCTAGAATAAAACAAATAACTCATAATATCAGCTGGAAGAGAGAGCAATTATTCGATTTAATGAATGCTATATATATATATATATATATATATATATATATATATATATATATAT